>JAOWBW010000853.1:46216-228716 GCA_026119855.1 Campanula takesimana
CCAAATAGAGATGTTGGCTTGAGTTTTCTGAGTTGGACAAGTAGAGGATCTTCGGGAGTGTCGCGAGCTTGCGGCCTTTGAGAAGAGGAGCTTGGTGCGGAAGTGGAAGGGTTGCTTGCTATGACTCGACGACGGATCGAGTTAGCATGTTGACGTTCCCATCTTGCTTCTTTTTCCTATTCTCTAGTACTTCCTTCATTACCTCATCGTAAGTCACAACATAACAAGAATTGTCAAGTTTATTCATAACATTAGGGCTCCCATTCACAATGGGATTGAATGGGTGGTCCTCGAGTTTTCCTATCTCATGTTCGCCATTAGTCACTACAAATTCTTTCCTTGCCTATGAGATCTTGAATGACATTGCGGAGAACGAAGCATTCCTCGGTGGTGGGCCACTATATTGGTGGTAGCCACAATATATGTGGCGAGCATGATTGGGGTTGACTGTCTTGGGTTGGTACCCTTGTACTGTTGTGACTTGACCCTTTGCTTTGAGGACTTTCGAAAGCTTCGGTTTGAGTCATGCCTTGGAGAGGCGTGTAGGACGGTCATTTTCGAGACTTCTTCCTTTGGGGTGGAGGAACCTTTTTGTAATTCCCCTTGTTAATAGTGACGGCATTGACCTAGGCCTCTTTTTGTGGAGTTGGAAGCGGCCTTGTAGCGGTAGCTAGGAGCTATTTTCTTGACTTCCTTGAGCACTCGTCCATTCGGACCCCCGCCTCATACATTTTGGAGAAATCCGCATAGCAAGCCCACTTTAGGTGGGTGCGAGATCAATTTTGAGACATTGAGAAAGATGTCCATTTGCTCCTTGGTATTTGGCCTTTCCACAATCTCGGAGAGTTTATCATTCCATCTCCTGTGAAGTCGATGAAGGACTCATGGTCTCGTTGAGTAGTGTTCTCTAACTCTTTCCTGTGGGCCGGTGAGTGGTGTTGCCTTGGTATTGTTTCTTTAAGGCAAGCATGGCGGAGTCCCAATCAAGACGGACAGTGAGCGGGAGAGTATCTACCAATCTTTTGCCGCCCCCTTCGAGAGTGAGAGGAAAGCATTGAGCCATTACCTTGGGGGAGAACTTGTTTGGAACCATTGCCCAAGTATAAGTCTCAATGTGAGCCATAGGACAAGAGTTGCCCTGAATTTTCTTATGTCGGGCATCTTGAACTTGTCAGGAAGAGCGGCCATAGTACTCAGAGGATGGATGATTGATAAAGGCTTGTGTCGGAGCCTTTCCCCATGTTGAGCCTATTGAATTTTTGGTCGATGTAGGCCATGATAGAATCCACCATTTTGGGCTCATTGTTCTCGGACTTGGCTCTCCCACTTTCTTGGTGCGGGTGTTGACATAAGGACTTTTTGAACAAACCTTCGTTCCATTCGGATTCGTCATCGTCATTTTTGCTCTTCCCCTTGGCAAGATAGTGAGCTTTTCTTTCATTAGCTCCATCTCGGCCTCGTGGGCCTCCCATTGGCTGTCGAGGTGGGATTGCCAAATGTCGTCTTTGCTTTGTGCCTCCTTATTAAGGGTGGAGACTTGCTCTTGGAGGAGTTGGACCATGGTTTGTGAGTTGCTCGAGAGTCATGGTATTGTTGGTGTTGGAGCCGCCGGCCATTGTTGATGTAGGAGCTGTTGGAGTGATCTCTTCACGGACTAACCGATTTGCCGAATCCCGGTAGACTCTGTAAGTACCAATTGAACCTATTATTGCAGAAGAGGCCCTTGTCAGTCTTGAGTACACTTGCGGTCCACGAAGAGGCTTAGAACACACAGTTGGGCACACGACTCGAACCACATAAGAAAAGACACTTTTTTTTTTATATAAGTCGGAGGGATGGATCCCTTTTTGGGGTTTCTAAGAAAATAATGGAATCGTCACACTAGTATATAGACCATCTCGCGGTCCCATATACTCATCGGATTCCATCACGTTTGTGAATCCTACATGTATCGGGATTAAACTAAATTAATGTAGTCAAGCATACATGCGGGGACGGATTTTTATTTTCGTCCAAAATAACCACTTTTGGGGACGGATTTTTATTGCGTCCGTTTCAACAAGTTGGCATGTATGATTTGAACATTAGTTTAGGGAATCTCGGTACATGGAAACCGACTTGAGTCACGGAGTGTTAGACCCTAACTAGAATTGTGTGGCTTGTTTTGGCTTGAATATGAGGCTCAAAGGTCACCCCGGCATGTAGTCATGAACTACGCCACGGGCTGAGGTTTACCGCTTCGAAAGAGCAAGGTCGAGTGGAGCTTGAAACTTTCTAGGACGGGCCTCGACGGGTTTGGGGTTGGACTTGTGCGACACGATAGTGAGCAATTCATAGGAATATGTGCATGTAGTGTGAGGTCTAACAGGTGACAAATATTTTTTTATATTTTTTTTTTCAAAAGAAATAAAAAAAAAAACAAATAAGCACATAATTACAACTTTCGAATCACCCGTATGACGATAAAATAGAACAAAAAATTAAACAGTCTGAAGTTCAGAATAACCACTGATGCAGGCAACTGTGCCAACACCCCCATCATACTGCTCTGTTCTGAGACCTGTTTCTGTTCTGGGACCAACCAGAAGCGTGCGCCTCTGAGTGTTGATACGAGACGCGCGCGCATGCGCGATGCTATTGGGAGCACGCGCTTCTGGGCCACTTGTCATATTGTCAGATTTTGGACTCAGGGGATTGCCTTGGTCCTATGTGCTTATTGTAACCCCTGCAAAAATGATTAGTGGAGATAGCAGAAGAAGAAGATGAAGAACATGAAGAAGCGGGCGTTCTGGTCCTTGATGCGGGATGCGCGCGCCTTAGGCTGAAGAGGCCAGAAGCGCGCGCCTCCCCCATCAGGAGTCAGAATGCCCAGAAAGATGTAGATTTTGATCAGATGCAAGTTTAACCCTCAAACATCCCCAGCGGAGTCGCCACTGTAGATACCCCGGGGGGAACCACGGCTTGGCTAGAGCGCGTGAATTATCCTAGGATGTCTAACTTGTTTTTAGAGTCGCCACCTATGTTTTGAGGAACATAAGAAAAACCTATTGATAATAGCCTAAGTTGATTACGAAAATAGAGATTCTTTGTTTTGAGGTTCGGGGGTTAGGTTACGAGATGGGAAGTACCGAAACACCCATCTCGCCCACTAAAGTTGGTCTTGCTTGATCAAAATCTACATAAGTGATAAATGTTCTTCTTCTTCTTCTTTAAATCATAAAAAAGGGGTTTTAAAATAGAGTTTGGAATGTGGGAGATAACTCCTTAACCAACCTCAATGAGATGAGGTGATCATTAGAGTCATGTCCCAAAATGATTTGGGTGATTGCACTTTGATAAAACAAAAAGAAAGAGAAAAGAGATGAAGTTGAGAAGGGAAAGAAATAGCTTTACCTAGACTTCAAGAGACTTCAAACACTTCTTGTTGAATTACTTGGAGAAATCCTTTGGAAAATGCTTTGAAAGTAGGAAATTTGGTTTCTTATTGAAATGTGAGATTGAGAGCCAAGGTCCTTGAAAATGAGGTAAAGGGGGGTTTTTATAGGTGAAAGAGAGATTTTTTTGGTGCCAAACTCAGTCACCAAGAAATCTTTCCCGGGCAAAATCCTGTAAATTGAGCAAGGGAGAGAATCCTGGCCAGAAATCTGTAACCGACGCCCAGAGGCGCGCGCTTCCTGCTTTGGGGGCGGGAGACGCGCGCGTCTGGATCCTCCTGTCAGAGGCGCGCGACTCAGAGAAGGCGATTTTGACAGAATGGACTAGAAAGTCAGCCCTGTTATTCAGTTTAGTCCCTGGACTTAACGAAGTCAGTCAGGAACTTAACGAAGTGACAAAAACTAACGAGAAACACTTAAAATGGGGAGAAACACAAGATCAAATGTGCAATCGGGCTGAGCGGTCCAAGGCGGGGTGTCTACAGAAGGCTGGCCGCCCCAATCCTTATGCAATTTTTCTCAAGGATGATATGGAAGCAGTTGTGATCAAATCATTATCTGTGTTGCAAACAGATCATTGCTGAAACCGCATATCAGGTTCTCATGGATCCTTCTCTTGCCTCCCAATTATTTCTATACTTTAACTGTCATTGCATTCCAAACCTATACCGCCTATTCATTGTTCCTTCACCTTCTGTTTTCCTCTTTGATGATTTTATGCGTTATCCAGTTCCTACTCCTTCTCAAACCGACATGGTTTCCTTATTCTTTTTCCCTTCCTTTTGACCCCATAGAATTTGAAACCGCACTTAGGATGTCTATGGGTCAATCATTAGATGAGGCCCATATTCTTTCGAAAGGCAAGGCAAAACTTCATTCCTCCCCTTCCCATCAATCTGATGATGCGATCCATCTCTGATGATGATTATGATGATGAGCCTATGCCTGACTATACTCCTTCTGATGAGCCCCCTCCTTCATTTCAATCTTATCCAATTTTGCCTCTTCATGCCTCAACCGCTGATTGATAGATGCGGTTAGACACATTCAGTTTCATCAGCAAGCCGCCACTTCTCGGTTTGACACTCATCTCCTCACTATTCAATCTGATCTTGATGCCATTAAGGGGGAGAGAGTGAATGATATTTTTGAGATAAAAAGGATGCTGAAGGAGTTTCTGGAAAATCAACTTGTACTTCAAGACATGGTCAAAACCAACCATGAGATCTACTCCCTAAAGCAGCAAGCAATTGAAACCAGGATGGACTCTATAGAAGGAAAGCTTGACATTCTGGCTCAACATTCTTTTGACAACACTGAGCACTTAATGCTTAGAACGGACAGATTAGTCAGACAAGCTGCTCCTATTGAAAATAGAATCAACGAACCTACTGTGGTTCGGCTTCGTGCAGCAGATTTAGTTGTTGAAACCGCTCATGCCTCCGGTTCAGGAAATGCTATTCCAACCGACAATGCCAATGTTGATCAAGCCGCCCCCGATCAAGCTGCTGTTGATAATCAAGTTGCGCAGGCAAATGTTGAAGAAAATGAAGAAGTGATAGCTCCTGCCGCCGGTGATGAAATAGACTAGATTTCATTTTCTTAGTCTTTTTTGATTTCCTTATAATTCACTACATTGTAAGTTCAAAACCTTTATGATTGAATTATAATGAGAATGATTGCATAGCATTCTGTTTCAAAAACTTTGTTTATTCAAACTGCTTGTTTGTGAAACAATGCTTGCATTTTCAAAACCTCATGCACTACATTTCATCATGAAATATTCTTAAGTGCATTTTGTTTTAAACATTCAGTTTAAACATGCATATCTGGTTTTCAAAATCACATCATTTTATATGCATCTGAATGAATTTCTCTTCTATCTATTCCTTTTTTTTATTTATTTTGATAGATTAGAAATCTATGATCTAGCATAATGTGTGCATTGACTTGGGACATGCAATTTCATGAAATTTATTTCGGACATGTTTTTACCAAGTACAATGTTTTGCTATTATCATAGTGTGGTAATGGCATCAATCAAATAAGGGGAGATTGTTAGGATTCATTGTTAGTACACCCACCTTAATTTGATTGATCCATGCCACGTGTCTTTTTATGGACTTTAGGACCGCATGTAATGAAGTTTTACTTCAATTTTTAGATAAGTCCATTTCTAGATTTTTGTTTGTCTAGGCTGAGTATGGTTCCGTTTTACTCCTCGCGGTTTGGTGTCTCAAGCCATCATCTTTGAGCCGCCAGCATGGAACCTTAAGTCCTTCATCAAACCGCAGTATGTGGCTTTGATGAAACCGCACATCAAGTTCATCCTTCAAACCGCTCCTATGCTTGGTGGAACCGTAATGCAGTTATTGAAGAATTAAAGAAATGTCATTTATTCCTTAGACAAATATTCTCTTTCAACCGTAAAGGAATATTTTATGTCATGTCAAAATAACTCTAAGTTAAACTTGGAGTTACTGCAAGGAATGTCGGTCTTGTCAAAGCAATTTGAATTGTTTACCGTTAGTCATTTCTGCAACAAAGGACGGATGTCAGGCAGTGGTGCTACAACTACCTAGGACAACAAGACAAAATCAAGGACGACAATGACAGCTCAACCAATGGGAATTCGACAGCACTGTACCCTTCAGATTTGATTCAAATCTTTACCCAATGGTCACAAGGGTGCACTGCCTATAAATAGCCTTCATTTCTCAACAATGAAGGTTGCTGAGCTTCAAGAGATTCATTCCCAAGTGTTCACGTTTGCTTTGAATATTCAAACCCAGATATTCATATCTTCAAACCATCTCCTTAGCAAACCCAGTTTTCTTCATCAAAGCTTCAAGCCTAACAACCTTTCATATTCAGCCTTTACACCGAAAGACTTCCATGTGCTCAACCATCATTTAGATACTTAGAGCATTTGATTTCTTTCCACACACACACCCGATTTATATGATCACATAGATTATATACTTCGAAAACACCGGTTGTTATTATAGCTTATGTTAGACTTATTGTTTAGAGTTTAAATTCATCTTGTAAACCTCCTCTAAATTAATACAAGTCTCATAGCTATTAGAAAATCCTAGAATAACCATCTAGGTAGAGGACGTAGTTCATTTAAGAACGAACCTCTTCAATTTGTGTGTTTGATCTTTATTTTCTATCTTGTTATTTATCTTTCTTGTTTGTGGTCTTTAACTTGTTTTCATATACGAAATGACTTGAAAGATGAATTGTGTTTTCCTTTGAACTTTAAGTATAACTATTCAGTTGCATCATAGTGTTTTCAACCCGAGTCAATCCGCCCAACTCTTTAACTATCAGTTTGGCCAAAACCGCAAAACTCCGCTGTGCATTTTATCAGTTCGGTTTAAGTGCTTTAAACCGCAGTTGACCAAACTGATAAGTACTCGGTTGATTTTTAAGGGTATTTTACGAAAAAGTTTGGACCGTTATTCACCCCCCCCCTCTAGCGGTTCTATACCCTTGTTGCCCTCTGGGACCAACAGATGTCAACTAAGATGGAAAACAAAGATATTATAGGCACTTTTGCTAATGCAAAAAAATTATCATTTGGTGCAAGCAGCCATCCTACCTTTCCTACAGCTGCTGAGATCAGCTCTGGCTCAGGGTCCTGGATTTCTGTAAAACATAGTGGACAAAATTTGAGGGAGTATCCAGATTTGGATCTAAGCAATATGAACACGCCTTCAAATCATCAAAATCTGATTTTTGAGGACTTCAAACTAACTTCTGCACCAAAGTAATCACTCCAAGACGCTGAAGGGCATTATCGTAAAACGCCACTCATAGATGCCATTCTCTCTGGCCAAGCCCAGGAAGGATCACCTTGGACATTAGAATTCCTTAACAGGATCAGGGAAAAGGGCAAGTTGCGTCAGCAGTATCTTCCACGCGACTTATCTGGCCCTTATTTTGGCTACTCTGATAATGTATCAAAGGCTGCAAAGAGAAAAAGTCCGTCTATTCTTGACTTCTACAGGTATCAAAGTGGCAGCACTCCGCTGCAAACTATTGATCGCAAAAGGCAAAAGCAACCTGTACTGCCATCATGCTCATCCAAAATTCAGAAAAAACTACCTGCCTCTCTTCAAACATGGACTCCAGTAGATAAGAGAGCCAGACGTGTAATCTATATTCCTATATCATAAAGTTAGTATGTTGTTTGTGATGTATACATTTTAACTTTTATTTAATCTATTGCAGAGGCTATCTTTTGCAACAAATGGAACCCAAGGCCAAACTAAGCTGGTTTGGCTTGACAAGACTGCTCAAACACCAAACAAAAGATGCTAACTGACGTATTATATACCATTAAGACATGTATACTATCCAAATCATTTGCTATTTTGTTAACAGGTTTGTTTCCACATTTTATAAAACTGAAAAATGTATCTGTCACCTTGACCTTGGATTGCTCACAAGTGTTTGTAAGTGGTCAAATGGGCATGTTTTGAGCACTTGTATTGTATGGAAGCCGAATATAGAGAAGACCTAAGTAATTCACCATGCTATGTCATACCATCGTAAAATGGATGCTGATTTCTGATGACTACGATGAGTCTCACCCCTATATATGATGCTCTTATTTTTACTCTGGCTCCTTCCAATGTTCTATTCTGTTTTGCGTTGATTCTTATGTCTAATTTAATGAGCTATTGAACACATTTCTTTTATTCACTTTATCTGGCGACTGTTTCATTCATTTTAAATCTCCTTATGTGCAACAGTAGAAGCAAGCAATATCAAACATAAAAAATTGCTCCATAACAGAAAATATTACGGACTTGTGAGCTGTGCATTTTCCCAGAGAACCTGCTGCAGTTTGTAACTTTTAAAGTGTTGTTATTTCATGAGCGATGGACAACGTACATGAGGTAAAAAGATCATGGAAAATGTGTTATCGATGTGCATGTTCTGCTAGTATCATGCATATTGCTAGTTCTTCAAACAATACTTTAGATTTCACACAGTCAGTGCCAGTTGCTACAGTCAGTGCCAGTTGCTACAGTCAGTGCCAGTTGCTGCCTTTCTCCTTCTACCTCTGTACTTTTTAGACAATTCTGAATATTTCTCTTGCATACCCCTCAGTTCATCTTCATATATTATTATTATATTTATTTTTTCTTCATTCAGTGACTTCACTTCAGTTAATAACTCTATGAGGTCGAAATCATCAACATTGTGGCAAGTAGATGCTCTCTGCTCTTCCTCTCATCTCCCTCTTCTCCTAAAATAATAATGAATACCTTATCTTTAAGTGCATAAAATTTCAATATTATTGCATGCATGGATGAAAAAGCAGTGAATAAGAATTACTCCCTCTGTCCCTAAATGAATACAACAACAACAACAACAACAACAAAGCCTTAGTCCCAAAATAATTTGGGGTCGGCTAACATGAATCCTCATATGTCATTGTGATAAAAGGAAGAGAGAGAGAGAGAGAGAGAGAGAGGGAGAGGGAGGGAGGGAGGGAGAGAGAGAGAGAGAGGAGAGGGAGGGTGGGAGAGAGAGAGAGAGAAAAAAAAATCTCTAGTTTTTGTTCAGTAAATGAATGTACAAAAAAAAAAAAATCAAATTTGCTCTTGATCAAGAGCAAATTTGATTTTTTTGGACATTCATTTAAGGACAGAGGGATTATGTGATAAAAGATCTCTAGTTTTTGTTCAGTTAAAAATCAAGTTTTCTCCCATTACCGTGAAAGCTGCTTTGTTTCCATGTGCTTTTTGCAGTGCTACTGGTAATTATTTCTTGTGGAGCCTCTCTATGTTTCTGTAAATCAAAGAGTGGTTCCTCGAGCTATTATGTACTATATCACATGAAGTTGAAAAATATGATAAAGCAACATCAAGAAGTTTCTGGAAGTTGAGTCGTGTGGGTGGTTTCGGAGATGTCTTGGTAGACACTTAATGGATATAAGTGTATACATAAGTGTGTGATTGTGTTTAGACAAATGCGATTATGGTGTTTAGGGCAGAACATTGTACGCTTTTATACAATTGATTATTTACCTTGATCAACATTCAGATGCTCTGGTGAACTGGCAGCATTCTTGACAGGGTAAGGAAGCAGAGCAGGTTTGTTGTATATACTTAACGTAAACTCTTCTTTCTCATTCTCGCCTTCTAACATGCACCATTTAAACTTATCATAGTCTGCTCATAGCCTTTTATTTCTGACTGCATTATGCCTGCCAACTAAACTATCCTTCTCATTGTTCAAAGTTTTCCAAGTAAATGATTACTCCTTTTTTTCCTGCTTCCTTTGTTTAACCCATTCGTGTTTTACTTAACTGATGTCTTCATCTGTTTGATGTTTCTCTTATCCAGTTTGGCTCTTTCATTTCTACGAAGTCGTTTTCTTTTTACCATTTTCTGCTTATCTATCGATGCCTCTTGTGTTTGATTTTTAACAGAGAAAGCTTTACCATTTTCCTTCTTTTATTCTTCAACTTGCTTTCGCTTTTCATCAAGTTCTAGTGACATACTCCCTCCGTCCCAGCACAAGTAGGACTAGATGATGATGACGCCCTAGGCTTCTGGGGTCACGGAGGTAAAACTCCAATATAGCTGTCTCTTGATCCTGATCACAACACAAACAAGAACACCGTTAAGACCAAGGCCGGGTTGGAATCCGGCTTAGGCCCTCGGGTGTGAGAGTAAGATCTCTGAGGAAAACCTAAGGAGAAGGTTCAATGAAGACCTTGTGTGTGTGAATGGGATAGAGCACGTACCTGGACCTTGGGGGCGGATAGGAGTATTAAGGAGGAGGTAGGTTTAAGGTACTAACCGCCCTTGTACGGATGGACACACGGCAGGTCCTCATTGGTTCGGCCAGGGGAGTGGCTGGGAACGTAGCGTGTTGTCAGGGAATCATGGTTCCACCACCAACCGTTATGGTGTGTCAGGTACGAACAGGTAACCTCTGTTGTACGCTCGTGACAGCTGGCTGCTGCGAGCTCCGGGCAGGAGGTTGAGTGATCAACACGGGACCCTTAGAATAGCGGGAGGCAGAGCTACCTCGGTTATGGTTATCAGGAAGCCCGGGGGCTCTCGGGCTTGCTCGCTCGCGGGCTTTATCCGGTTCGGTGTAGTCGACTCACTTGTACTGGCTTTGAACTGGGTCCGATTCGGTCTGTAATGCTCGGTCTTATCAGTGGCCCTAACTCCGAAGGTCAGCTTATTTATGAGCGGCGCGAGGAGTTACACTTCCACGGCTCGGTCCGGGCAAACTGGAGTAAATACGGGCACAGAATATCATGGGACGGGAGTCTTACGATGGTGGTTGACGATAGGACAGTGGGCCCCTCGAGTCAGGCTAGTGACGTAGCTGCCAGGTCCTTGATATGACAAGGAGCACGCTCATTAAATGCGAACCGTCATTGGAATTCGAAAAAAGCTGATTCCCGCCTCTTCGTTTTTCGGGTCAATGCCGGGTCGTTCCGGATCTTGGACAAAACCCGACCCATTCTGGGGGTATAAATAACCCTAATTGGCTTATTCAAAAACCTTCGGTATTTTTAATCTTTGGCCATCGCTCTTGAAAGAAATATTGCTGATAACGACGTTGATTTGCTTCTTCTGTTTCCTTAACTCGATCGATTTAACAGGTAGTGCTTCCCTTTTTATTTTCGTCGCTGGTTTCTGATTGCTAACTTTTCGCCATCGGTCCTTTCCACCGTATCGGGGGTAGAACCTTAAAACGCCGTGTTTTCATAACTTTTAACATCATGAACCAAGCTTTTAACTTTTAACCACCGAGTCTCCGATTTCTAACCGGTTGACTTGTCTCTTTCTTAGGAATCCTGGGTCCATCTTTGATTTTATAACATTTTGTTGAAAAAACTCCTGACTGAGGTTATGGATGAATTGGACCTGGGGAGAATGCTTCGTCCGGACCTTTTCGGTTGTTGTCGACGAACGGGGGGGATTTACCGGTACCTGATAAATGCCTGGAAAAGGCTTTCCCTGGACGCTTTCATGACCATAGGGACAGTCTATGATTGGGACTCTTGGATCCTACCCCTGCTGTGGGAGACAGGTCCCTCAGTCCATTTTGATTCGGGGAGAATGAGGGTAATAGGGGGTGAGGAACAGTTAGGGGTTTTTGTGAAAGCGGTTTTAACTCGATTCCCCGATAATGTAGATATGGCCGATAATGCCAGAAGGTTGGTGAGGTTAGGTGGAGACCGCGTGTCGGCAAGCGACTCTAATGCTCAGTCTTGGTTGGATGTCCCTCTGGATGACGATTTGCCCGTTCAAGGCCATGACCGCGACGTTTCCGTGGATGCTGGGGTGATTGAGGTGACCAGCAGCGGGGATGCTTCAGAGCGGGCTGATGATGGCGATGAATTCTTATTGGATGAACCTGCCCGGGATGTCGTGGGAGATGGTTCTTCAGATACTCAATCGGACTCACGCGGGCAACTGGAGAGGTTGGCCCCTGATACTGCTCGCAAGGTCAACTTGCTTCGTTCCCCTGTTAGGATCGTAGATTCTTTTCCTGAGGGCCCTGATAACCGGAGGACCAGTCAAGCAGGTGCGTCTAGCTCTGGTGCGGGTTTGAGGGACGAGAGCGAGGAGGATGCTGGTGATGAGTATTTGTCGCAGTTCCGTGTCGACCCCAAAGTCTATCTTGTCTACGGTCTTATTGAATACGAGTCTCTTATGGGTGGGAGATCAATGACTCCTCCCTTGATCCGGGCCGAGAACCTTGCTTGCATATTCTACCCGGCTCAGTTCGAAAATGGGCTGCGCCTTCCTTTGGATCCATTTATTTGTTAATTTCTTGAGTTCACCCATTGCCTCCCTATGGACTTGACCCCGAATGCCATTCGCTATCTGGTGTCCTTTATAGTCGTAAGCCACATGTTGGGGTATGAGCCTTCTTTGTCCGCGCTCCATATTTACTTCACCCATCAAGTTACTGCGAGCTGTTTGAGCTTAAAGACCAAACCGCGGTCTGAGAAGATTTTTTCCGCTGCTACTAACAAGTTCGATCAGTGGCAAAGATATCCCTTCGTTATTCAGAACCGTTTAGGCTGGCCATTCCCTCGCCTGACAATTTAGCACCGATTTCGATGTCCCGCCAAAATTTTCCCGATCCGGAAGAAGGCCGAGATCTGAGCGCGGCGATGGAGGCCTATCTTGCTCGGTTTACGAAGAGGGTTACCCTGGACGACTAGTCGGTTGTGGAGACTCCTCAAGTTTACGATGTCTCAGCAATTATTAGCGATGAAGAGCTCCTGACCTTCGCCGGGGTGGCCCCGAGGCGCGTTTCTGGCCCCGAGCCTAGGGTTATCATAGCCCCTCCGTTGCGAGATCCTGATTGGAAAGTTCATCAATCATTTTCTTTCCTTTCTGATTGCTCTGCCTGTAATTCGGGGGAGACTTGTCCAGACCCTGGTTTACTCGGTCTCTTTCATTGTACACTTTCATACTATTTTCTTGTCTTTTTTCGCTTTGTTTTTATCTATCTGACTGCTGTTCTTGTTCGCAGATCCAACCGACACGATGCCTCCCAAGTCCGCAGCAGAAATTAAGGTCGCGGCCAGGAAAGCCGCAGCTCTTGAAAAGCAAAGGAGAGCTGATGCTATGAAAAGGGTGGAGGCTCCTGGGGTCAATATCCCTGTCACGGACAAGGTTGATAAGTCCGGAGCGGTGGTTTCTCAGCCGCAACTGACCCGGAACCTGCCTCCGAATCCCCGCCAAGGCGCTGGCCACGGTAAAACTGTGATTGGAACCGGCCACTCTTCCCAAGCTTCTGGCGTAGGTCTATCTGCTCCCGAGCCCACGAAGAAACGCTCTGCTATCGGGGATCCAACGTCCCCTCAGAGGGATAAATATCAGAAGGTTGGCTCTTCCTCCGGCGATTTTACGGTCTTATCTCCTTCGAGAGGGACCCTATGCTCCAATTTGTATCCGGTGGAGTCAATTGAGGATAGAGAGCGCGCCCGGGAGTTCGGGCTCAAGATAGCCAAGGCCCCAGAGGTGTATGGGGTGGATCTCCATAGCCGCCGGAGCGCTAATGCCTATGTTGGTGATGGGCTGATGCACCGTCTCTATTTTCCAGATTATCAACAGAAGGTTTTGGCTGCTTCGAATCCTATCGTCGCCGCGGGCAACGTGGGCCTGTGTTTGACCGAGGTTCGTTTTTGACTTGGATTATATATCCCGCTTCTCTCCGCACCGTAGTCTAATCACATTTATTACTTGCCTCGTACTCGGCTTGGTTGTTGGAGACCGCGAACTTAAACCTCAAGGCTCGTTTAAACCTTTGACCTTCTGGGTCGATCAATAGGATTCCGGCGCCACTAACAGTTTTTCCCGAGGATCCGTCAACGCTTAACGACCAACAATTCTCCGGTCTTTCCCCATCATCCATAGCCTTCTTGCCCCGTTTTTTCTTTGCTTTATCGGGCTGGACTTTGTCCGCTTCGCTTTCCTTTACTTCAAACGTATTTTCTGCCACAAAGTCCGCCAGTGCTTGTGCCTTGATGGTCTTTCGCGGGGAGTAAGTAATTTGGAACTCAGTCAGTTCTATAGACCATGACAGCATTCTTCCCGAGGATTCGGGTTTATGGAGCACTTTCTTCAGCGGGGTATCCGAATAAACCGTGATTGGGTGGGCGATGAAGTATGCCCGCAGCTTCCGAGCGGCTATAAGCAAGGCGAAAGCCAGCTTTTCAATGTTCAAGTAGCGCCCTTCTACCGCGGATAGTGCCTTGGAGACATAGTACACGGGCTTCTGAAGGTCGTCTTCTTCCCTTACCAAAACCGCAGCCACAGCGTGATCTGTTGCGGCCAGGAAAACATAAAGTTCTTCGCCCAAAACGGGACTGCTCAACAGCGGCGGCTTTCCCAGGTAAGCTTTTATTTGCTCAAAAGCATTCTGGCAGTCCTCGTTCCATTCAAAACCCTCCTTTTTTCCTCCTTTCAAAGTTTTAAAGAAAGGTAGGCATTTTTCTGCTGACTTGGCGATGAACCTCCCTAGGGCCGTGATGCGGCCATTCAGCTTCTGTACCTCCTTAACACATCTGGGGGGTTGCATGTTTATTAACGCCATGATCTTCTCCGGGTTTGCCTCTATCCCTCTCTGGTTCACCATGAAGCCCAAAAACTTCCCTGCCTTTACTCCAAAGGCGCATTTGGATGTGTTAAGTTTCATATTGTTTCTCCGGAGGCTGGTGAAGGTTTCTGCCACATCGATATCATGAGAGGTTTCCTTGGTCTTGATAACCATGTCGTCGATGTACGCTTCCAGGTTGCGGCCCAATTGATCGTCGAAAACGATTCCCACCATCCTTTGATATGTACCGCCCGCATTCTTGAGGCCGAACGGCATGTTGTTGAAAGTGTAAGTTTTGCCCGCACCGTAAAAAGCGCAGGACGGAACATCGGCCTCCTTCATTTTGATTTGATGATAGCCCGAGTATGCATCTATAAAGCTCAATACCCGATGGCCGGCGATAGAGTCCACCAACTGGTCGATCCGGGGGAGAGGATAACAGTCTTTGGGACAGGCTTTATTTAGATCTGTAAAGTCTACGCACATCCTCCATTTCCCATTTGCCTTGGTCACCATTACCACGTTGGCTAACCATACCGGGTATTTGATCGGGCTTATGATCTTTGCTTCAGCAATTTATCCACCTCGATCTTGATCGCCGCCTTCTTTTTCGGGGAAAAATATCTTTCCTTTTGAAGTACCCTGGTGAATGTGGGATCGATATTCAGCTCGTGTTCAATCACCTCTCTGCTTATCCCCTCCATATCCTCTACGGTCCAGGCGAACACGTCTAGGCTTCCTCTCAACAATTCTATCAACACCTTCCTTTCCTCCGCGGGGATCTCCAGCCCAACCTTTATTGTCTGCTCGGGGTATGCCGGATTTATTACCACATCTTCCAAAGCATCATTGGGGCGAATATCTGCCACTTCTCGGTCATGCAGCGAATCAATTAAAATATTATGTGCTCGGTTTCCGCGGCTATACGGCGGGCTCTCCTGCTTCGCTTGAATTCTGTCCTTGTAGAGTGGAAAGACAACGTCCCGATCATGGCCGCGCCCGCGACCTCCTTTTCACTTGCTTTGGCCTTTTTTGCCTCCCTCGAGCTTCCCTGTCTTTGCCTTGCTGCGCTTTCCTTCCTTTTCCTCTCTATTACTTTAAGGAAGAGCTCGGGCTTATTCTCAATACACGCGATCCCCGCAGGGGTGCTGAACTTGATTTTTGGTGAGGGATCGAGGCCACTATTCCAAGGGCGGCTTGTGCGGTTACGCCCAGTATTGCGTTGTATTGGGATTTCAGATCGATCACCATAAACGTGACACGGGCTGTTTTCTCGAACGGCCTTTCTCCGATGGTTACTTTGAAGTCAATCGTCCCTTTGGCATAGACCGTGTGGTTTGTGAACCCTTCCAACAAACCTGCGTACGGAGTTAAGTGCGCCTCGGACATTCCCATCTCTTCTAGGCAGTGGAAGTACAATATATCCCGCGAAGCTCCGGTATCAATGAGGACTCTTCCAATGTCCGCCCTTCCTATAGCCATTTTGATTGTTAACGGTTGTGTTGAATGGAAAAGGGTGGATGCCAGTTCAAGTCATTTCGTATATGAAGACAAGTTAAAGACCACAAACAAGAAAGATAAATAACAAGATAGAAAATAAAGATCAAACACACAAATTGAAGAGGTTCGTTCTTAAATAAACTACGTCCTCTACCTAGATGGTTAGTCTAGGATTTTCTAATAGCTATGAGACTTGAATTAATTTAGAGGAGGTTTTACAAGATGAATCTAAACTCTAAACAATAAGTCTAACCTAAGCTATAATAACAACCGGTGTTTTCGAAGTATATAATATATGTGATCATATAAATCGGGTGTGTGTGTGGAAAGAAATCAAATGCTCTAAGTATCTAAATGATGGTTGAGCACATGGAAGTCTTTCGGTGTAAAGGCTGAATATGAAAGGTTGTTAGGCTTGAAGCTTTGATGAAGAAAACTGGGTTTGCTAAGGAGATGGTTTGAAGATATGAATATCTGGGTTTGAATCTTCAAAGCAAACTTGAACACTTGGGAATGAATCTCTTGAAGCTCAGCAACCTTCATTGTTGAGAAATGAAGGCTATTTACAGGCAGTGCACCCTTGTGACCGTTGGGTAAAGATTTGAATCAAATATGAAGGGTACAGTGCTGTCGAATTCCCATTGGTTGAGCTGTCATTGTCGTCCTTGATTTTGTCTTGTTGTCCTAGGTAGTTGTAGCACCACTGCCTGACATCCGTCCTTTGTTGCAGAAAGGACTAACGGTAAACAATTCAAATTGCTTGGACAAGACCGACATTCCTTGCAGTAACTCCAAGTTTAACTAAGAGTTATTTTGACATGACATAAAATATTCCTTTACGGTTGAAAGAGAATATTTGTCTAGGAATAATTGACATTTCTTTAATTCTTCAATAACTGCACTGCGGTTCCACCAGGCATAGGAGCGGTTTGAAGGATGAACTTGATGTGTGTTAGTACCCGATCCTGAAAATGAGTTTATTAGGGCTTTCCCAAATATACAAGGACTTTATAGGGATTAGAAACCTTGTAAAAGACTTGTCCCGGATTCCCAAAATATAGCTCATTATTTTAGGAATATCTAGAATGACTTAAATTACAGTCGGCACGAAAACAGTCATAACTTTTGACTCCGGATGAATTACGGAACGCACCGCATATCAAATCGAACGCGAGAGAAAGAAGAACAAGGAAAAAATAACGTTGGCCACGCGGCCACATTCCTCCATGGCCAGGCGGCCATGTTTGTCCTTGGCCACGCGTCCATCTTTGCTTCTGACTCGTTTTCTAGTTACCAAACTTGCCAAATCTTGATTTTCACGCCAAGAAACAACCTTGGCCACGTGGCCATGTTTGCCCTACTCACAAAAACTATATATAGGGGTCCTCCCCTCCTATAAAAAGGGGGACCAATTATCATCCTGCGAGTCCCTAACTCAAAACCTCTCTAAAAACTCTCCAAAAACACACAATTTCGGCCCCAAAATCCCCAATTCGTTTCTTAGAGTGCTAAGCCTCCAAATGACGATTTTGCTCCCAAATCAAGTCATTCAAGCCTCCAAGAACACTCTCAAGAATCCCAAGAAGACCCAAGGTTATTTCTTGCTAACAAGGGTAAGTTTTCTAACTTTTCTTCATGTTCTTGCATTATTTCTAATGTAGATCTTTAATATTCATATTATTAATATGTTTATTCATGTGTTCTTCATAATATTCATACTCTTAATATGTATATTCATGTGTTCTTCATAATATTCATACTCTTAATATGTTTATTCATGTGTTCTTCATAATATTCATGTTCCTAACATCTTTATTCATATTTTCTTCATGACATTCATATGTTCATAATATGTTCTTCGCATATTCATCATATTCTAGATTAAAACCTTATTTATGCCATATTTAGGGTGGCGATCTTCATAATTACATTTTATTTCATAGCCTATGATGATCTAGGGTTCATCAACCCGAGGATGATCTAGGAACTACTTCTAAACCCTAAACTTTAGGTAATTCCCCCTCATTATGCATGATCCCGATTCTTCTGCCTGTTCTAAATTCTTCTCGGACTACGCTGACCTGAGCTTCTTACATTGAGAGGAACGTAGGCAATCTTCGGATCTGGTCTCAATCACTAACACACTACATACACCGCATCATGATAGAAAGACCGATCAATTCGGGCATTAGGAGTGATAACGTGAATATTCTTCTCTTGTTGTAATTTGACCCCCGAACCCATTAACATGCTTTTCTCAATGTTTTGGATATAATTAAAACGGCGTGGCGACTCTCATAATTTTAATGTTGCAATGAATATCTCAATTTCAAACACACGTATTCACAGTGGCGACTCTGCTGGGACTGCTTTGAAACTTTTTCAAACTTAGTGGGTCTAACTTTCGTTTACATCATGATGTTTTCCATGTTTGCACATGCACCTCACACTTTGCCATGTTTACACATGCACCTCACACTTTGCCATGTTTGCACATGCACCTCACACTTTGCCATGTTTGCACATGCACCTTGTATTTTTGCCATATTAATATGTGTACCTTGTATTTTTTCAATACATGTATTTTTGTACTTTCCCTATAGTACTAAGGTCAAACGAGACTTTGCTATGCTCCCTTGTACATTCTTATCCTCTCCCTCTTCTCTCTCTCTTGCATTGCATTGCATCATTCAAGCATTCAAAAACTTCTCTCTTTTCTCCCTAAAAAGAATTAGTTTCTTGCCACACACTACCACTAGTCCGTGTCAGCACTGCACAGGTCCCCATTACCCGGAGTATTCGATGTGCAGGAATTTGTGCGCTACTGTCGCACTCTTTTCGAGTCACTCGTCTACCCCACTCACCATGTACGTTCCACGAGCGGTGGGAACCTTTATCCTACCCGTGTCAACCCACACATAGAGATTAGGACACTCCTTGGATCAACCATTTAAGATGTAAATAAATGCAAAACTTTTCGCAAAATAAAATGTGCATTGCATCTAGGCGACCTCTAAGGTCCATCGCTCACCCCTTGGGCTATCTATCAAAATTCCTCATCTTGGCCTATCTAGGTTACCTACCCATCATTGCGATCCATTTGGGTCTACCCTTCATCTCGACCCGCTTTGGCCAAAATCCCACCATCCTTTAGCCTCTTAGGACAATCTAATCATCTTTGACCTCTTAGGTCAACCTTTGACCGCCTAGGTCAACCTTCCCAACCTTTGACCTCCTAGGTCAACCTTATCACCTTCGACCTCTTAGGTCACCCCTCGACCTCTTAGGTCAACGTTTGACCCTATAGGTCAACCTCATCCGCCTTTGACCTCTTAGGTCTACCCTTGACCGCCTAGGTCAACTTTATCCGCCTTTGACCTCTTAGGTCTACCCTTGACCTCCTAGATCAACCTTATCACCTTCGACCTCTTAGGTCACCCCTCGACCTCTTAGGTCAACCTTTGACCCCATAGGTCAACCTCATCCCCCTTTGACCTCTTAGGTCTACCCTTGACCGCCTAGGTCAACTTTATCCACCTTTGACCTCTTAGGTCTACCCTTGACCTCCTAGGTCAACCCTATCACCTTCAACCTCTTAGGTTACCCCTGGACCTCTTAGGTCAACCTTTGACTGCCTAGGTCAACCTCATCCGCCTTTGACCTCTTAGGTCTACTCTTGACCGCCTAGGTCAACTTTATCTGCCTCCGACCTCTTAGGTCAACCCTTGACCTCCTAGGTCAACCTTATCACCTCCGACCTCTTAGGTCAACCCTTAACCACCTAGGTCAACCTTATCACCTCCGACCCCTTAGGTCAACCTTATCACCTTTGACCCCCTAGGTCAAACTTATCTACCTTCGACCTCTTAGGTCAACCCTTGACCTCCTAGGACAACCTTATCACATTTAACCCCCTAGGTAAACTTTATCATCTTTGACCTCTTAGGTCTACCCTTGACCCCCTAGGTCAAACTCATCCTCCTTCGACCTCTTAGGTCAACCTTTGACCCCCTAGGTCAACTTAATCATCTTTGACCTCTTAGGTCAACCTTTGACCCCCTAGGTCAACCTCATCCTCCTAGGTCAACCTTATCACCTTTGACCTCTTAGGTCAACCTTTGACCCCCTCGGTCAACATTATCACCCGTTGACCTCTTAGGTCAACCTTTGACCTCCTAGGTCAACCCAATCACCTTCGACCTCTTAGGTCAAACTTGGACTCCTAGGTCAACCTTATCCGTTTTCGACCTCTTAGGTCAATCTTTGATTCCATAGGTGAACCCAATTACCTTTGGTCCTAACCCGCTTAGGTCAAACCGTCATCTTGACCCACCTAGGTCATTATTTGACCCACCGTCGTCCAGACCAACCTAGGTCAACCCGTTTAGGTCCACACACCATCCTTGAACCATTTAGGTCAACTTGTCCGTCTTAGGTTAAAACTACCCCTTCACCTTTGACCCGTCAAGGTCACCCCGTGACCCGCTTAGGTCGACTTACCTATCTTGGATCCATCTAGGTCAATCTCCAACCTTCCTTAGTCCACCAACCCAAATAGGTCAACCTTAGACCCGCTTAGGTCAAACCATGTCTATCCCGCTTAGATCATCCCATAGGCAAACCGCTACAACCCGCTATCTTGATTCATTCACCATATAGGTCAATCCAACCTTTCTCATTTAGGTCGACCTATCCTTTACCCATCTAGGTCAACCCACCATTATCGTCGCATCCTAGCTTGAACCATTTCTTGTCTCAAACATTAGGTCAAACCTTAGGTCAAATTTAGGTCAAACCTTAAGTCAAACCTTACCCGATTCCTATAGGTCTTCCTCACCCATGCTTGACTACAGACCGAGTCCTCTCCCTCTTTTTGACCCCTATGGTCATCTCTCACCTCTTTTTAAAAGTCTAACTTGATTCGAACTACGGCGACCTGAGCCTCTTATTGTGTGGGACCTCTCCCTCATGATAAGGGGAACGTAGGCAACTTCGGCCCGGTCAAATTTCAATTTTTTACCAAAATGCATTTCAAAAATGTGGAGACCGACTCTTTTCCAAAAAATGATTTTATAACGATGCCTTATCATTAAATACGAATCTAATTCTTTCATGACTAGAGTTCTGCATCATGTCGGCTGCAAGGAACATCGAAGTTGCAACTGAAGCTGCTACCTAAGATCCCGAGACAATCCTCTACACCGGTACTGCTCTCAGTAAGCAGGCATCCCACTTCGAAGCCATCCTCGATGAACAAGAAATCCACTCTAAGGCCATTCTCAACGAGCAAGCAACACACTTTCAGAAGGAGATGCATAAGACCCTAAGAGATATCGAGAGGCACCATTTTTCTGACATTCGTGGCGTTTATGATTACCTCAGCCGAGTTCTCCCTCTTGCTCAATGTCAACACCCGTACGCTCCTCAAATGTACGGGCCGCCACAGACTTTCCCCGTCGGGATGCCTCCTATGACTACTCATCAACAAGGGGTACCGGTACCTAAATCACCCTTAAAAACAATTCGTGAAAGGAAGGACGAGCGCGAATTCGACGACTTAGGTATGCCGTTAGCCAAATTCTTCAAATTTTTGATTCGAGCCGGCAAGTTGGTTCCTCTACTCAACTATGAACCAAACAGGGTAAGACCAGACTTGGATCCTTCCAAATACTGCAAATACCACCAGTACATTGGGCATGACACTGAAGGTTGCCTCCAATTGAAAAGGAAGATCCAAAGCCTCATTGATAGCGGAGCCATCACCCGCGATAGGAATGCATGGGCGTGAGCAAAGTCCAAACAAGAAAGAGCAAACTGGGACTGCCTCTTTTAAATAATAAATAAAAAGGGTCATTCAGTCTTCGTAGGTTCTAGAGTGTCTTTAGTCAAAAGTCCACCTTGGACTATTTTTTTGTTTCTTTAGTAAAAGTCCACCCCGGATTAGTCGTTTTTCTTTCAAATAATAAAAGAGTCTTTATTTCTTTTCTCTCTAGACTTGAGACATAATCTTGCATAAATCAATTCCATGAAAATTGTCTTATTCACCATCTTCACTTGATTGCTATATCTTTATATGATGAATTAATCTTAATCTTACTCATTAATGACGACTCATTAAAAGGTAAATGGACCCATAAACCATTCACATAACTAAATACACAATTAGTCTCAAGATAACAAATGCTTTGACCAATTGGGATGAACGAATCACTTTCTCTTCTCTCTACATTCTACCCCCATACACTCTCTCTTGTACACACTTCATGTACACTCTCTATATACACCTTCTCCCATACACTATCCTCATACGCCTCTCATCCCACCATTAGACCCCTTTTCCATACGGTCATGACAAAGAAATGGACTGTGGTTGCTCATCATCAAATAGACATCCATGCTGCCACAATTTAAGGGGTTGTTTGTTCCCTTCATAAGTACTACATGCCGATACACCGGGGCTGTCCGTATTCCATCGCAAATATAAAAGAAATGCACGAAGTTGTTCATGCCATTAATAGGTGCCACGTGATAATCCGATGGAGCTTTACCGGTATAAATCAAGGGGCTAGGATGCCCGCCGCCAGCAAAAGGCCGCTTGAACTATAAAGAGGCTACCTCGCAATCGAGAGAGGCGAAAGCAAACTAGGGGCTCGTCTTGCCCAATGTTTCATGTACAAATATATAAAAAAGGCTCACTAGGTTGAAACCCAAAAGGGCAACCTAGGCAAAAGTTAGAGCATTGACCAAAAAGAAGCCCGCTAGGTTGAAAACCCGAAAGGGCGGCCTAGGCAAAAAAAAAGGGTGTGCACAAAGAGATAAAATAAAAAAAAATAATAACGAAAAATAGAAGGGGCTATCACCATAGAAAAGTAAAAGTCCCATTTTATTTTCACTTCAAATGTTCTATTTTTCTTTCTTTCCCTACAAAGAAGATTAACGCAGTAGCAGCAGCCATGACAACTACAATGGAGCAATCCACCGCAATGAGCTGCAATGAAGCAATCCAAAGCAACAAGCTACAACGGAGCAACCTATCGCGACAAATGAACCTCATACTCAAACCCAACTCCATCATCAGCCAGGATATCCCCGAACTACGCGGACCTGAGGTCCTCACCTTGAGGAGAACGTAGGCAACCTCCCGGTTCGGTCCAAAATATACACCTTGAACCAATTTCATTTCTCTTCTCTTTTCCCCATATATTTCTACTTCTGATCTCTTCACTCACAATTGATCAAAACATTTATTATTTCGAGACTACTTGTCTAAAACATAATCATAAGATGCATAACTAATCAACGAGGTCCATTCTCGAGCAATCAAATGAGAATCTTGAATAAAACAATTTTCAAATGTCTCGACAAGTCTTCCGTTCTACAATCTAGGAAAGAGCTAAACACTTACTTTCTGTCAAGTAGGGGCTTCCTCCCTTTTGTACATATATACACTCAGTTGCCCAAAGAGTCAAAATGTGAGTACTATCTCTCTCTCTCTTACTCTCCCCAAAATGCCCCCGCATGTTTTCAAACAATTCTTTTTTCTTTTTTTGAGTCGACTGAATGATTTCAAAAAAAAAATAATAATAATAATAAAAAATAAAAAATGATGACGCAAAAGAGATGCCCGCTAGATTGAAAACCCGCAAGGGCGGTCTAGGAAGAAAAGGTAGGATACCCCGCTCTACACCCTTATCGAACTAGGGCTTCCCCAACAGAATGGGTCGAATATGTGGTTTCTCGGAGAATATCGAGGCTTCAACAAGGATGTACCCCTCATCGTCAAACTCTGCACATGACGAACACTTTGAATTTGTTAGAATCATAACTAATTATAAGGGATCTTTATAAAATCATAACACTTTCAAAAGTATTCTCTTCCCTGACACTTTGTTTATAAACCCGCACTCTCGGTCTCCACAAAATGGTAAAAACATCCTCGATCCATCTAAGACCCATCTCCGTGATTCTTGAGTTGACTCGGTCCTTTACCCTATCTCCTACACTTTAGGGAACCCCTAGGCCTAAACCCTCAACTCTCTACATCCCAATCTGACTTGATTCAAAACCTTAGGTCCCGCACCTACCCGGTCAGTCTTACATAGGTTACACCATAACCCCCTTAGCTCAACCCTCCACAAGTTAGTAGCGGGACTCCTAAAGCTTCAAACCAGTCTTATCCAAAACCTCAAGCCTTAAACCAGTCTACCGAATCCAAATCCTTAGAATGACCCATTAGGTCCCGAACCTACTGGTCTCGAGTCTACCTGATCTCTTAGATCCCAAACCTACCAATATATATTCATCCTTACCTTTTCCAGACTATGTCTCCCTTATCCTCTTAGGTCCAACCTCTTAGGTCTACCCAGTCTAACCTATTGAACGATCCCTTAGATCCCAAGTCCATTCAAGTCTACCAAGCGCCTACCTTGTAGGTCTCTAGCATATCTGATCCACACTTTAGGTCTCA
The DNA here is from genome assembly GCA_026119855.1 of Campanula takesimana. Lineage (NCBI taxonomy): Eukaryota > Viridiplantae > Streptophyta > Magnoliopsida > Asterales > Campanulaceae > Campanula > Campanula takesimana. Next base: position 70,721 of record JAOWBW010000853.1, read on the forward strand.
ACTCCTAAACCCTTTAGATCACAAAAATGTCTACCCTCTAGGTATATAACCTTAGATTTCGACCCTTAGAACTCTTTAGTTCCCAAGCCTGCTCGGTCCAACCAAAACAATGCCATCTACGCCTAACGTCATACCCAAACCATGGCCCTGCCACTCTTAAACCTAGTGTCACTCCTTAGCTTCAAAAGACTTCCTAGTCTGACCTTCAACCCCTTAGGTCTCTAACCTACTAAATCCGAGCCGAGTCCAAACCACGCCACCTACAAGGTCCACCCTTGAACTCCATGGATCTCAAACCTTTCTTCCCCACGAGTCCAAACCTCAAACGTGCTCGAACGCATAGGACCTCCCGCGTACCGTGATATGCCATAAAGATATCAAAACCCGTCCAGTCAAAAATCGTGCGCTTAACACCTTTGGTCCCATACCAAACCCACCTTCGCAATCGCCGAACGAGCTTGGTCACGCGCAATGACCTCTGAGACGAACTTAGGACCTAAGCATACCCAATCCAACTTAGGTACCTATTATACTCAAGCAAAGTCTTGGACACTCAATCCCTTTACCTAAAGCGCCAACATGGTCATATATACAAAACCATTTCCCGCACCTATGGTTCGCACCTAGCCTAAACTTTCAAACACTCTAGGATCCAAGCCCGACATGCGTATTAGGTACTAGGATCATCCAATCCCAATCCGTTGCTCCTTGGCCGACCTCAAGCCTGCTTGGTCCTAACCCATAACGCGGTTTCTCTAGGACAAAAGACTTACCCGCTTGAAAGCCTTATGTCCCAACGCTACCCTGCCTAGCCTTCGAACTCCTAGATCTCACGCCTACCATTCCATTAGGCCCCGGTCTCCTTAACACATATCTGAGTCTTACCCTAGCTAAACCCTAGCACTCTAGCCTAGGTCAAACCTATCGAGCCTATCCAACCATGAGGTATCAAGCTCACCTGCCCCAAACCGCAACACTCTTAGACCTCAAACTTGCTCGGTCTAAACCAAGACAAACCTTCAAATGCTTTCGGTCTCCAAACCCTAGCCTTAAGCCTAGGTAGTCACCTTCTATCCGAAGCCTAGCCTTAAACCTAGGTAATCACATTCTCTCAACCCTAGCCTCAAGCCTAGGTGGCCACATCCTCTACAAACCCTAGCCTCTAGCCTAGGAAGTCACATGCGCTCCGAACCCTAGCCACAAGCCTAGGTAGTCACCTTCTATCCGAAGCCTAGCCTTAAACCTAGGCAATCGCATTCTCTCAACCCCAGCCTCAAGCCTAGGTTGCCACATCCTCTACAAACCCTAGCCTCTAGTCTAGGAAGTCACATGCGCTCCGAACCCTAGCCACAAGCCTAGGTAATCACATCCTCTACAAACCCTAGCCTCTAGCCTAGGAGGTCACATGCGCTCCGAACCCTAGCCTCAAGCCTAGGTAATCACATCTTCCCAAACCCTAGCCTCAAGCCTAGGTAATCACATCTTCCCAAACCCTAGCCTCAAGCTTAGGTAGTCACGTTCCCTCCAAACCCTAGCCTCAAGCCTAGGTAGTCGCATTCTCTCCAAACCCTAGCCCCAAGCCTAGGTAATTACATCCTTCCAAACCCTAGCCTAAATCCTAGGAAGTTACATCCTTCTTAAACCCTAGCCTCGATCCTAGGTAGCCACATCCTTCCTAAACCCTACCCTCGAGCCTAGGTAGTCACATTCCCTCCAAACTCTAGCCTCAAGCCTAGGTAGTCGATATTCTTTCCAAACCCTAGCCTCGATCCTAGGTAGCCGCACCATCCTTCCTAAACCCTAGCCTTGATCCTAGGTAGTCATATTCCCTCTAAACCCTAGCCTCAAGCCTAGGTAGTTACATTCCTTCTAAACCGTAGCCTTAAGCCTAAGTAATCACATTCTCTCCAAACCCTATCCTCAAGCCTAGGTAGTCACCTTCTATTCAAAGCCCAGCCTTAAACCTAGGTAATCGCATTCCCTTTAAACCCTAGTCCCAAACCAAGGTAATCACCTTCTCTCTAAACCCTAGCCTCAAGCCTAGGTAGTCACCTTCTATCCGAAGCCTAGCCTTAAACCTAAGTAATCACATTCTCTCAACCTAGCCTCAAGCCTAGGTTGCCACATCCTCTACAAACCCTAGCCTCTAGCCTAGGAAGTCACATGCGCTCCGAACCCTAGCCTCAAGCCTAGGTAATCACATCTTCCTAAACACTAGCCTCAAGCCTAGGTAATCACATCTTCCCAAACCCTAGCCTCAAGCCTAGGTAGTCACATTCCCTCCAAACCCTAGCCTTAAGCCTAGGTAGTCACATTCCCTCCAAACCCTAGCCTCAAGCCTAGGTAGTCGCATTCTCTCCAAACCCTAGCCCCAAGCCTAGGTAATTACATCCTTCCAAACCCTATCCTAAAGCCTAGGAAGTTACATCCTTCTTAAACCCTAGCCTCGATCCTAGGTAGCCACATCCTTCCTAAATCCTACCCTCGAGCCTAGGTAGTCACATTCCTTCCAAACCCTAGCCTCAAGCCTAGGTAGTCACATTCCTTCCAAACCCTAGCCTCAAGCTTAGCCTCGAGCCTAGGTAGTTACATTCCTTCCAAACCCTAGCCTCAAGCCTAGGTAGTTACATTCGCTCTAAACCCTATCCTTAAGCCTAGGAAACCGCAACATCCTCTTTAACCCTAGCCCAAGTTCTAGGGAATTTCCAAAGCCCCGCATGCAACATCATTTTCAAATTCCCGAAACCCTAGTCTCGAAACCTAGGAAATTTATAATCTTAATCCCCCGTCTTATTGAACCCTAACCCAAAACCTAGGATACAATGCCCTGTCCAAAACTTAATCAACCCTAGCCTCAGACCTAGGAAGCCGCATTCGCTCTAAACCCTAGCCTCGAGCCAAGGTAGTCCCATTATCTCCAAACCTTAACCTCAAGCCTAGGTAGTCGCATTCACTCTAAACCCTAGCCTCGAGCCTAGGTAGTCGCACTCTTTCTAAACCCTAGCCGCGGGCCTAGGAGACCATATCCTCACTCAACCCTAGCGACGAGCTTAGGATCCAGCATTCCCTTCAAACCCTAGTCCTAGACCTAGGAAATTCCTTCACCTTAGTCTCAAAGTATAGGGAGCTTACAATCCTTAACCTTAAAACTTAGCCTAAAGCCTAGGTTACCACGAACATTTCCAAGCCATAGTCACCAATCCCAGAAAATGGTGAACCCTAACATCAAGCTTAGTAAACCCTCCACAAAATCAATCCCTCTTTCCAGTGGTCCCTAGTCTCAAGCCTAGGAAGTCACAACCTTTCTAACTCCCAGACTTATGTCTAAAAGCCAACGCCTTTGCAACCTTTGAGCCTACCACAACTCTAAGCCCTAGCCTCGAATCCTAGGATATTTCTAAAACCCTAGTCCCAAATTTGCGGTCCTTAACGCCAGTTTCCCTGAACACTTATAAACCCTAATCTTTAGGTCCTCATTCCTCAAAAGCCTTAGGTCCTACCCTAAGCAACCAACCAAAAGGTTCCTTACCTAATGCCTTGGCTTGTAGCCTCGTCTTATGCATTCCCTCCTAATTTAAGACAAGTGGAGCCCAAACACTATGCTCTCCATGATTATCCTTGCTCACAAGATATTAGAGACTCCCCGAGAGTCCCTCACCTTTGTGACTCCCCAAGAGTCTATCACCTTTGTGACTCCATGAGAGTTCATCCTTTTTGCAACTTCATAACAATCCGTCATCTTCGCGACTCATGATAAGTTCGCCAGCTTTATGACTCTGCAAGGGTCTATTGTCCTTTAGAACATCATTTGGTTTTAAAAGCCTCAAGAAATCTCTAAATTATCCTTTGTTTAAAAACTATCGTGGTGACCGGGAGTTATCCCTACTGCACGAATGTTTCATCTCTTTAAAAACTATCGTGGTGACTGGGAGTTATCCCTACTGCACAAATGTTTCACCCCTTTAAAAACTATCGTGGTGACCGGGAGTTATCCCTACCGCACGAATGTTTCACCCCTTTAAAAACTATCATGGTGACCGGGAGTTATCCCTACCGCACGAATGTTTCATCTCTTTAAAAACTATCGTGGTGACCGGGAGTTATCCCTACTGCACGAATGTTTCATCTCTTTAAAAACTATTGTGGTGACCGGGAGTTATCCCTACTGCACGACTGTTTCATCTCTTTAAAAATTATCGTGGTGACTGGGAATTATCCCTACTGCACGAATGTTTCATCTCTATAAAAACTATCGTGGTGACTGGGAGTTATCCCTACTACACGAATGTTTCATCTCTTTAAAAACTATCGTGGTGACCGGGAATTATCCCTACTGCATGAATGTTTCATCTCTATAAAAACTATCGTGGTGACTGGGAGTTATCCCTACTGCACGTACGTTTGTTATTGCTTTGTTATATTATCGCGATGACCGAGAGTTGTCTCTACTTCGCGTACGTTCTGTTGCAATTTGCAGAGGCCCGTCTACCTCTATATTGCGTAATATCCAGCACTTGTTATTTTATAAATTGCGATTGACAGAGGCCCGTCTATCTTTATATCGCGTAAGCTCCGGCTATTACCATTTTACCATCTTGGGATTATTTAGACCCCGCCGTCTATATGTCTCACACCATTGTCACCCTTACCTTCTTTCCCCAATATTTGTTAGTTTGATCGTGATTGGCAGAGACCCGTCCGTCTCTAATTGCGAGAGTTCCAGCATTTATTATTTTAGCCCATCTTGAGATTATTTAGACGCCGTAGTCTTTATGTCTCGCACCATTGTCACCCTTACCTTATTTCCCCAATATTTGTTAGTTCGATCGTGATTGGCAGAGACCCGTCCGTCTCTAATTGCGAGAGTTCCAGCATTTATTATTTTAGCCCATCTTGAGATTATTTAGACGCCGTAGTCTTTATGTCTTGCACCATTATCACCCCTACCTTCTTTCCCCAATATTTGCTTAGGATTCGTATGATTGCAGAGACCCGTCCGCCTCTATGTCATGCGTATCCTAGATCGATCGTAATTGGCAGAGGCCCGTTCGTCTCTAATTGCGAGAGATCCAGCATCTATTATTTTAGCGCGATCGGCAGGAACCCGTCCGTTTCTGATTGCGTTTACCCCGGCAGTTACCATTTCCACCTTGAGGCCATTTAGACGCCGTAGTCTTTATGTCTCGCCCTGTTTCCCTTACGAATATTCAGTCTTCAAACAGGATAGTATCCGTAGGATTGTTATCCCCAGCAGAAGCCTGATGTCTCATTTCCCTTACGAATGTTCAGTCTTCATACAGGATAGTGTCCGTAGGATTGTTATCCCCAGCAGGAGTCTGATGTCTCGTTTCTTTCTTCCTTCTTTCCCCAGTACATCCGAACTACGACCGGTTTGATTCCCCTGAGGATACGTAGGAAACCTGAAAAGGTTCAGCCACCCGACCGACATGGTCATCTCTCATCCCCAGCAATTACATTTTTCCCCGGCACATGTCTCCCCAGCAAGTCACATTTTCTCCCCAAGCGGAAGGCATTGATCCCATCAGAGGACAATCATTCTCAATTTCCCCATCAGATTTGAACTACGTTTGGCTTGATTCCCCCGCGGATACGTAGGTCTCCTGCCAAGGTTCAGCCGTTCGCTTACCTTTCATCTGTTTTGAAACTCATGTTTCAGACGGTTCCTATTTTTATCGTCGACCCCACATTGCCTTGCAAGAAGCGTCGCCGAGGGGCTACTGTTAGTACCCGATCCTGAAAATGAGTTTATTAGGGCTTTCCCAAATATACAAGGACTTTATAGGGATTAGAAACCTTGCAAAAGACTTGTCCCGGATTCCCAAAATATAGCTCATTATTTTAGGAATATCTAGAATGACTTAAATTACAGTCGGCACGAAAACAGTCATAACTTTTGACTCCGGATGAATTACGGAACGCACCGCATATCAAATCGAACGCGAGAGAATGAAGAACAAGGAAAAAATAATCTTGGACACGCGGCCACATTCATCCATGGCCAGGCGGCCATGTTTGTCCTTGGCCACGCGACCATCTTTGCTTCTGACGCGTCTTCCAGTTACCAAACTTGCCAAATCTTGATTTCCACGCCAAGAAACAACCTTGGCCACGCGGCCATGTTTGCCCTACTCACAAAAACTATATATAGGGGTCCTCCCCTCCTCAAAAAAGGGGGACCAATTATCATCCTGCGAGTCCCTAACTCAAAACCTCTCTAAAACTCTCCAAAAAACACACAATTTCGGCCCCAAAATCCCCAATTCGTTTCTTAGAGTGCTAAGCCTCCAAAGTGATGATTTTTCTCCCAAATCAAGTCATTCAATCCTCCAATAACACTCTCAAGAATCCCAAGAAGACCCAAGGTTATTTCTTGCCAACAAGGGTAAGTTTTCTAACTTTTCTTCATGTTCTTGCATTATTTCTAATGTAGATCTTTAATATTCATATTCTTAATATGTTTATTCATGTGTTCTTCATAATATTCATACTCTTAATATGTTTATTCATGTGTTCTTCATAATATTCATACTCTTAATATGTTTATTCATGTGTTCTTGCTAATATTCATGTTCCTAACATCTTTATTCATATTTTCTTCATGACATTCATATGTTCATAATATGTTCTTCGCATATTCATCATATTCTAGATTAAAACCTTATTTATGCCATATTTAGGGTGGCGATATTCATAATTACATGTTATTTCATAGCCGATGATGATCTAGGGTTCATCAACCCGAGGATGATCTAGGAATTACTTCTGAATCCTAAACTTTAGGTAATTCCCCCTCATTATGCATGATCCCGATTCTTCTGCCTATTCTAAATTCTTCTCGAACTACGCTGACCTGAGCTTCTCACATTGAGAGGAACGTAGGCAATCTTCCGATCCGGTCTCAATCACTAACACACTACATACACCGCATCATGATAGAAAGACCGATCAATTCGGGCAATAGGAGTGATAACGTGAATATTCTTCTCTTGTTGTAATTTGACCCCCGAACCCATTAACACGCTTTTCTCAATGTTTTGGCTATAATTAAAACGGCGTGTCGACTCTCATAATTTTAATGTTGCAATGAATATCTCAATTTTAAACACACGTATTCACAATGTGCGGTTTCATCAAAGCCACATACTGCGGTTTGATGAAGGACTTAAGGTTCCATGCTGGCGGCTCAAAGATGACGGCTTGAGACACCAAACCGCGAGGAGTAAAACCGAACCATACTCAGCCTAGACAAACAAAAATCTAGAAATGGACTTATCTGAAAAATGAAGTAAAACTTCATTACATGCGGTCCTAAAGTCCATAAAAAGACACGTGGCATGGATCAATCAAATTAAGGTGGGTGTACTAACAATGAATCCTAACAATATCGATGAGGAACATGTAGAGGGGGGAATACGAGAGTTTTTGCCTACTGGAGAACAATCATCAATATCAACAACTTCACCAATAAAATCCTTCTGTAAGTTGCTGTTACTTGGAAAATCTAGGTCATTCATCATAAGGTTATGCAACTTTCTTTTACCAAAGAATCTATGGTTTACAGGACAAGTTAGATTCTTTATATTTTGCGATGCTTCAGCAATTTTTGGCATCTCAAAGTCGCATGAATTGGATAACCTATGAGGATCACTCATCATACTTGCATCAAATCCTTGTTTTTGACCAAATAATCCATCATTAAAAGCTAGCTCATCTGATATTTGTAGATCTTTAGACATCCACGAAGTATTTTCCATAAATGATCTCAGAGGATATAATATTTCATCATTGCAATGCTTAGATTGCTCATGCATAAACAATTCATTTCTCTTCAGACTGCCCATGTACTTTCATTTTCTTTTCTCAGACTCCGTACCATAGCAATTACCAGAGTTAGAAACTAAAGAGGAGCAATCTGTCATAGCCGATTTAGAATCCTCTCGCTCCCCATATCGACAAAAAGCACTTAATAAACTGATACTTTCATCAGAAATGGGATACCTTTGAAGAACACGGAGCCTCTGCTGGTGGGACCATTCAAAAAACTCAACAAGTATTGCTACTGAAATAATATTGCATGAGCAGAGAGTGGATTAACCGAAGGAATTTTGGTCAGGAATGACTCTGCTAGAGTTTCTGATTCAAGCATCTTGTGATACAGGGTTCCAGTTAGCTTCGCAGCATGTCCAATGCAGCTCCTAATAATATCATCTGTTAGCTCAGATGAATATGAGCAAAAAAGCTGCAACTCAATTCCTAGGCTTGCTGCTGCTGCATACAGTTCATCGGACAATTCCATAATGCCAGAAAGGAAAGTGGCTTCTCCTTCAAATACCTGGAAAGGAGTAAATAACAAAAACATATCAATGGGACTAAGCAACAACAATTACTTCACACACGACACAATATGAATGGGGAGAGATCAAAGACTCAAGGATAATACATTAAGCTACTCCCTCCATCCCTAACTTAAGAGGTACACAGATCAAAATCTTAGTGACTAGGATATTTTTATATATTTTTTTAAGATAATAAATTGCGTGAATACTTTCAATTTAGTTTCCATTATAGAGGTATAGCCACGACAAAAGGAGCACCAGAAAGATGCCAGAAATAAAACATTCAAATTTCTAGTTCAAAAGAAGCAATCAGATTTGATTGGACATATTCCAAAACAAATACTCCCTCCGTAAAAAAAATGAATTAGTCAAGTCACACTTTTAATGCCGTTTGTTACATTTCCTAAACTGCTGACCTGTTTGTCTTGTCTGAATTGACCTCTTAAATAGCTCCTTCAAGATACCAGTTTTTATTAGAGCCTTTCTTTAGAACTATTTGGCAAGACAACTCAAGTTTTTACTCTACTTGTATAAGTATGTCTTTTTTAAGACAACTGAAAACGGAAATCGTGATGTTATTTGTGGGGCATAGGGAGTAATAGTAGGTCCTAATGTTTAGCTGCGAGAACGTGATATTTACCAGGATGCAGCTGCTGAAAGTAAAACTCAGTGATGTCAAAACATTCGCTGCAATATTCTCAACACACGAAGGTAAGAATGAAGCTGCTTCATCTTGTGAGGTTGTCTTCTTTCTAATATTTTTGCTCTCATACCACACTTGGCAAATTGCAGCACTAACTATAACATCAACAGGCAAATCCAGATCACGCTCCACAACTTGTGTTTCTTCTTTCTCCATCGCAAGAATCTTGTTGTAAGAGCTTCTCCTAGAAAAGATCGTCTCTCCAACATTTTGTGTGTTGACTATGATGATAGTATCAGGGGATGAAGGCATGCTTGCACAATGTTTCTCTGATTCTAGCACTAAGGGACCACATGGCACTGGTAAAGGTGTAACGACCCCGAAACCCGTCCCAATTTATTTTATATTTTTGGGGATTTTAATTTGAACTTATGTGTGCATTTTATATGTTCCATCATATTTTATGATTTGCATATATTGTTTGATTAATTGTGTTATTTATTTGGTTGGGTGTAATAATGGTTAAGGGAGTTAATTGAATTAGTTTGTGAAAATGCAAGTTTAGGGGGGTTATTTGCTCAAAATGATAGTTAAGGGGCCTTAGTGAAACATTTCAAAAGCATGGCATACTTATCCCTTCTCTTCTCTCATTCTCTGTGTAAGAAACACACACACACACACACACACTAAAATCTCTTTATCTCGTTGTGTACTTGACTGAAAAAAAGAAAAGGTAAGTTTCATCCTATTTTAATTTCTATCTTTTTATTTACTTCTCCGTTTTAAAAACTAATTATATAAAAATGATCAGAGCGTTGAGTAGGTCATTTCTACCCGATCAAATATTATTTCTGCAATACTTTTTCTAGAAATAGGTAAGTTACTAATTCCCCTTTAAATGTTAAAATGGTCGTCTATGTTATACTTGACACTTGTGATTGTTATTTTTGTGATACTTGTAATTTTGGGACAAAGGGAGTATAAACCTATTGTGTGAAATGATGAAAGAAAATTGAAAGTAATGGTTTGAGATTGTTATGCATTCCTGGGTTTGTTAGTTGTTAGTAGAAAGTTTACTCCTACGCTTGGGACGGAGAATTATTAAGCCTGGGAAAGAAATGAGCTTTGGCTGGAAATAGCACCAGGCGCCCGCCTGGTAGTCTACGAGCGCCCGCTTGGGTGGAGTAAGAGCCCGACCGGGTAAGAGTGAGAGCCTGACCAGGTATAAGAGTGAGCGCCCGCTTGGTACTTTCCGAGTGCCCGCCTGGTCTGCCGAGCGCCCGCTCGGTTTAGTTTGAGCGCCCGCTCGCCCCTATTTTCAGAAATCTTCTTTTTGTTTGATTAAGACTAGGATGTATTCTTAGTCTAGGTTTTGGGTACTACTCCAGTTGACTAAAATGGTCATTGTGGAACACTCTAGTGTTTGAAATTGGTTCCTTTATGAACAAATGTGTTATGGAATGTGAATAAGTGTTAAATGGGGTATGGTTGAACATCTTTTGATGTGTTTTGGATTGGTTCATCTTATTGATGAGTTTAGTGTTGTTCCCTACTTTGGAATCATGCCTCGGTTGTTGTTTAAGTAAGTATTCATTACTATGCTCGTGTTTAAAGTCCAGCTAGTACTAGTTGTGGAGTCGGGCAGTGGTAGGGATTATAATGGCACACGAGCCAAGTTCATTGTAAGGCTTCTACCATTGGTTTTCCATTTTTAACCCCTTTCCTTGGGCCATGGATTGGGTTTGGGCTAGCTATCATTTTGTGTGAGTTTAGTCACCGTTTGGGTTATGATTTTGTGTCATTTTCCCCCGTTGTTGTTGTTGTTGTTGTTGTTGTTATTGTTTGGTTCTGGAACCGGCTTCAGCCCTTTGGTGCTGCTCAGTTGATACCTCTCAGATGGTTATATGTTTGATTCGAGAACCTTGGCTCAGTATCCACATATAAGTGTTTATTTCCGCCTTATGTGTGGTATGATGAGTTGGCTTTGCCTATCATGTTACGTGCTATGTGAATGTTTATTGGCATTGTTCAATTATGAGTATCATTTCAGCATGTAGTTGCATTTTAGTAGCTTACTGAGATTCATTCTCACCCTTTATTTGTTTACTGTTTTAGATAAAGGAGAGCCCAGGGGATAGGTCACTTCACAAGGGAGGACGTCGAGGTGGTGATTTTGGGTAAGACATTTTGGGAAAGTAAGTTTGGTATGTAAAGGCTAAATTATGTAAATGTATAACCTTTTGGGTAGTGTACCCATGACTTCATCTTTGTATCACCTATTTTTGGAACATGTTGGTGATTTGTAAATTTGTAAGTAAAGTGTGTAAGCCTTATGGCTAAGTACTTTGGATTGTGAAAGTTTGTTGTGCGGAATGAAGTCAAGTTTTAAGTAAATGTGTTTGGTTATATGAAACTTTTATGAAAGTACATTTCGAATTTTTTTTCCTAAAATGTTTTATGACGTCTTCCGTGCGTGACCCGAACGTGGGGCCAAGTAGGACCACGGGTTGGGGCACGACAAAAGGCATAGAGCATGCCTGAAAGTCATCTGCTATTTCCAGAGATTTCATCTTGTACTTTTTGTTAGTAGGTATGAAAGATTGTAGTTCATCCAACTCCTGACTGGTCTCGTTCAGCAATGGATAAGAATGAGAATCTCCTTCCTGGCGTAAGATTCATCAAAAAAGCACTAACAAGTTTCAGAATCAAATTGTAGCTGAAATAATTAACAACATTATATTCCGCTACAACAAAAAGGACAGCCATTTTTATCATCACAGAGGAGGCGGCAAAACAACTTAAGAAATTCAGTTCAGTACAAACTAGAATAAGTACAAAATAATCACAATAGTCAGGTTATACTCATGCCTATTTATCTTATGTTTTCTTGCACATTAAGTTTAAAGCCATTACAGTACACAGCACACTTGAGTTCCCTTCAACTTGAAAACAAGTAAGATTTTATTTAGAATGCACATATTTAAAGCATCAAAGTATCACTAGAGAACTTAACTGGATGCAACTTGATATTCCATTCCCGCAATTGCACTTCACTTGTAGTAAATTTTGCTTTCTTGATATCTGAACTCTTCTCAGTGGGGATTTGATCCTTACCATGAGTACAGTCCAGAGGGTTTAAGAAGAAGTCGAGATCATTAAACTGTGAAATTGATTTCACAAACTGGGGAGCCTTCTCAGATTTGGTGTCAAGTAGAACTTCTCTATTCACGCTTTCTTGATCTCTGTCTTTCAACAACTTAGTTGAAGCCACTTCATTATAACATACGTGATCCGTGCAGACTGCAGAGGAAACTATGTTCTTTTCTACATTCAGTGTGTAAAAAATTAGGTCGGCTAGGACTGTTCTGGGAACCAACCAACTGTGAGTACAACTGTGCTCACAAGTGTCAAGACAGTTGTCTTGTCAACTGCCGAAGAAGCAGTGAATGAAAAAGCCCAGAAAACACAGCGGATTTAAAAACGAACAAAAATTAAACACTTCAGCAAGAAATACCTTGCTGGAAAACTTTCATATATGAAAAGATCTTGCAGAGTACAAGATTAATGAAAGAAACAAACAACTATAAAAAGATCAAACTATTCTAGACTCCTAGAATAAACCAAACACTAAAACACTTGAAGTCTTGATGAACAAAAACTTCAAGAACACAAAGACTTCTCTAAAAATATTCTGTAAATTCGTGTATTGCAATGAAGAATGAAGATGTGATTTATAGTTTCACTTGGCCGCTTCTAATCAACCGAGATCTTCAAATTGGCCAATCAATATTTCCTTTTGAGAGTCCACCTAAAATACACTCCTAAAATACATAACAACTTTCCAAAGATAAGCATCAATATGTTAGTGAAATAAATCCTAAATTTATAAGTAATTATAAATAAAATAAATACACTAATAACTACAATATTCACAAAGATATACACTAAAATCAGAATCACAAAGATTAAAATATAATAGAGTATTTTCATACTCTTCAATCTCCCCCTATCTTTGTGGTTCTGATCAAAATCTGCAAAACAATAATCTCTCCCCCTGAATTGTACATTGGATTCTATTCCCCTACATACATCTTTAGAACACATCTTTCTCCCCCTGAATATGAAGACCACATCTTTCTCCCCCTTTTTGAGAAGAACCATCAAACACAAAGAAAGAAAATTTTGAATATCTTCCGCTCCCCCTAAATTTGAATCTCCCCAACAAAAATACCTCTAAGAGCATCATCAATCTCAACTTACATCGCAGCAAACCTTTATAGACCAGCGAGTTTCGCAGACTTACCAGATAACTTACCAATTGACTGTACAATTGGCTGTACAGTTGACTGTCCAGTTGTCTGCACAGTTTCACGAACAAGTTGCTTAGCACCAGCTGGATGCTTAACAACAAAAATGCCTGAGCTTGATTAGAGCAGTGGCAAACAATCATTTTGTATCACACACAATCACTTAGAGTTTCTCCTGAATTCTCGGATTTATCTGCAAAAATGTTAGAGAAAGTGCATTTTCAGAATAGGAACAAGATGAGATAAGCGAGATGTAGCTAGAAAACATGAGGAAGAAGATATACTAAACCATAATTCACAACCCGATTTGACATAGAGGAAATATCAAGGGAGGACATTGATTCTTCCTAAGAACTCAGGTAGGCCAAGGAGTGGGGAGAACCGAGTGACTTTGAAGTACCCATTTGAATTCCAAAACAAACAAGGATTTTGATTTTAAAATTCAAACTTTTTCCGTGTTTTGTGATAAATTGTCCGTCCCAAAATTAGAACTTGCCAAATTCAACTGAATCCATATATCCACAATGTACCATAATTTCCACCAACTGTACAATGAAACTTGAACATCACGCCATTAGATTATCGTTAATCACATGAAAAGCATCAATCTTTAACACATAAGAACAACAATTCAATTTGCTGATGTTAATACCAAGGAGAGAAGAAACCTAGAAAAAAATATGCCTAAACACACAAGTGAAGATTGTCTCAATTTTGGTGTGACATAGTATGATCACCTCAATCCATGACTCAGTTTAAACTCACAAGAATTCAATGAGATTCACCTTCAATCATGTAGCCTCTAGAACACTCCCATTGAAGGCTTATGACTTATGAATCAGTTACGGGGATGAGCTTTCCACTCTCCCAATACAGTGTTACACTGATTCTCAAGTTATGTATGAATACACATCAGCACATTGCCTAAATGAGTAGTAACATCAAAGACTGGTGGCAGCTTGTTTTCCCCATAACCTTAGATTGAGTGTCCACTCCATGATAAACAACACGAAGGAATTAACAAGACAATTTTCATTATCAGGTTAAGAAGGGTCTCACATTCAAGGGTCAAAGCTCGGAGTCAAGGAACTGAAGGAAACCAAGTGGTCACAAGAGACAATCGTGCAAAGATGGATGCAATCTACATTTTTTTATAGGTTAGTGTGAACTGTAACATACCATTATACAGTTTATGCAGATAGTTGTCTGCACACTTGTGCAGTTAACTGGTATCACACAGTCCGAGAGAAAATCTCTCGAAATCCAAAGCCTTGGTAAAGATATCAGCAGAATGATTCGTTGTGCTTACATGTTCTAGAGTAATAATTTTTTGATCAACGAGATATCTAATAAAATGATGCATAATATCTATGTGCTTTGTTAGGAAATGTTGTACTGGATTCTTGGCAATATTCAAGGACCTTAAGCTATCACAAAATACGGTCAAGATTTCACTTCTAAGACCATAATCCTTGATTATCTGGTTCATCCTCAACAATTGAGTACAACAAGTAACAACTACCATATATTCAGTATTAGATGGCCTACGAACCAAGAACCTAACATCTTTCCTTTCAAATTTTACCACTTCCTCTTGTATGACATTGGTCCAATTATTAACTTTTAAAGTTTCTGACTCATCCTCATGCTCAAAATTAGCAAAGAAATAACAAGATCTTACCTGATGGTACGCGGATTGCATGCATACCAAACCGGCTAATTCCCGGTAATTTATTCGTTTCCCTCTTGTTTTTATTCCTTCATCCACTCCCCTAATGACCTAGGAAGTGGGATGATCTCCCTGTAACCTTGCTGTAGCATCATTACCTCTGGTTTCCTGATCTTCCAAGATTTCAGAATCTGAACCAGAATTAGCTGCTGTATGACCATCTGTCGTGGCAGTTGACTGTTCATCTGGACTGTCAGTAGTCCTCATAGTTGGTGTATCTGCAGATTCTATTGTGGACTTTGGATCAGATTCATCATTAACCTTTTCATGCTTCCAAGTGCAACCTATAATACAATTCTCAACACAATTGACAATAAGATCAGGAGCATTATCAAAAATTGAGTTAAAACATGAATGATTATCAACCAACTTGTAACAATGATCATAGGATCTTACACCTTTCAAAACACATCTGTTTGAATCATCGAAGACCTCACAAATCTTCTTATCAAACTTGACATGTAGATCATCATCACACAATTAGCTTATGCTAATTAGGTTTGCCTTTAACCCATCAACATGCAAGACATTATGCAAGTTAGGCAAACCATTAACATTCAGCGTACCTTTCCCAATTACCTCACCTTGAGCACCTCCACCAAAATTGACTTTTCCACCTTTAAAGGCTTCATAGTCTTTGAAATTCTCAAGAGAGCCAGTCATGTGGCAGGAGCAGCCACTGTCAAAGTACCAGGATCCTTCCACACTGCTCTTCAAGGAGGTAAACACCACTTGACACTTTAGAGTGTCCTTTCTTACCCATGTGGCTTTTGGAGTAGACTGCTATTGACTGGGCAGTTGTGACTCCAACTGTGTCCACAGTTGTCTTGTCAGGTGGCCGATGTTCTTCTTCAAGCCAAGTTCCTGTTTTAACTTGTAACAAAATGGTCGAATGTGACCGGGAGCAAAACAATGGTGACACACATATCTCCTCTTTCTATTTCTTCTGTTTTTGTGAGGAGATTTATGTTCAACTTTAGAAGGACACTCCCCCTCTTTGCCAAAAATAGGAGCACCATAGCTTAAACCGTTCTTTTTAAGTTTTTCAATTTAAAAAAATCCATCAAGCTTAGGTTTATCAGAATTTAACCCACACAGAGTGTCATTGGTTTTAGAAAACTCAGTTTTGACATTTTCAAGCTCAATGTCCTTTTTTGTAAGTAGAACTTCCAAATGGGCTATGGACTCTTTTTGAGACTCACTCTCATTTGACAACCTCTCAACCTCAGATTTTAAAGTCACATTTTCAGCTTTAAGGGTAATGACATCAGAGGAAAACTTCTCATCTACCTGTTTCAACCCCTTATTTTGTTCCATCTCTTTGGACAATCTCTCAACCTCAGATTTTAAACTCGCATTCTGAATAAGAAGTTTATCATTTACCTGATGCAAGGCTGTGAGTTCTTCAGAGTCCCATGCAATGGTAGAGTTCAAGCAAGTATATTCACTGCAGCCAGTTGAGTTGCCAGTTGTGCAGTCAATTGACTGCACATCTTCACTGTTAGACTCACTATCAGATAAAGTGAAGTGAGATGATTGCATAGTTGACAAATGAGCTGTTTCATCATCATCACTATCACTAAGGGTGTAACGACCCCAAAACCCGTCCCTATTTATTTTATATTTTGGGATTTTTATTTGACATTATATGTGCATTTTATGTGTTGCATCATATTTGATGAATTTCATATCTTACTTGATTAATTATGTTATTTACTTAGTTAGTAATAATAATGATTAAAGGAGTTAAATGATTAAGTTGAAACTTTAGGGTCTTTTGTGAAAATATAAGTTTAGGGGTTAAAGTGTTAAAAATGAAAGTTCAGTGACTAAAGTTGGAAATTGGGTAAAAACCCTTTATAAGCAAACTTCTTTCTCCTCTTTCGCTGTGTATGATGTTCTGCAACTTTCTCTACGTTTCTTCCTAGGGTTAAAGAAAGAAAAGGTAAGTTCAACTCATTTCGATTTAATTCTTTTTATCTACTTACCCGTTTTAAAAACTAATTATATAAAAATGATCAGGGCATTGAGTAGGTCATTTCTACCCGAACAAAACTTATTTCAGCGATACTTTTTTCGGAAATAGGTAAGTTACTAATTCCCCTTTAAATATTAAAATGGTGATATATGCTATACTTGATACTTGTACCTGTTAATTTTGTGATTTGAATAATATTTGTGATACTTGTAATTTTGGACAAGGGGAGTATTTGGAAAGTTGATGTTGGTTGTGTAAAGAAGTCATATTTGTGTTGTATAACTCAGTTTGGTTGAATTATGTTTGGTAAGATAGATGTTGGTTATACTTTTGGGACGGTGAAACGAAAGGAGTAAAATTAGCAAGTTTTGTGCCTGGCGGGTGTGTTGGGCGGCCGCCCAAATAGGGCGTGCGGCCGCACATTTATCTGGAAGATTTTGGGTCGTGGGACAGAGCATTTGGGACGGCCGCACAGGCTGGTGTGGGCGACCGCCCATGGTTGCTGGAAAAGTTAAGTGTTCCATCTCAAGTGATTTAAAGTTCAAGTTTGGTCTAGGTCTTAGGTGATATCCTAGAGTACCTAGAGGGTTGTTGTGGAACACCCTAGTGTTTGGAATTGGTTCCTTTGTAAACAAATGTGTTATGGAATGTGAATAAGTGTTACATGGGGTATTGTTGAACATCTTTTGATGTGTGTTGGATTGGTTCATCTTTGTGATGTGTTGGCTTGATTCCCTACTTTGGAATCATTGCCCCTGGTTGTTGTTCAAGCAAGTACTTATTACTGTGCTTTCCTGTAAAGTCCAGCTGGTACTTCTTGTTGTGGTGTCGTGACAGTGGTAGGGATTACATCATTGTAAGGCTTCTATCATGGGTTTCCCATTGTTTATGATATCGGGCAGTGGTAGGGATTACAATGGCACACGAGCCAAGTTCATTGTAAGGCTTCTATCATTGGTTTCCCATTTTTAACCCCCTTCCTTAGGCCAAAGGTTGGGCACTTTGGGTTATGACTATGTGTCATTTTCCCCTCTTGTTGTTGTTGTTGTTGTTGTTGTTGTTTGGTTCATGAACCAGTTTCAGCCCTTTGGTGCTGCTCAGTTGATACCTCTCAGATGGTAACATGTTTGATTCAAGAACATTGGCTCAGTATCCACGTATGAGTGTTTATTTCCACCTTATGTGTGGTATGATGAGTTGGTCGTTATTTCCAACTGATATGGGACGGTTGGCGATAGGGAGCCTCTCATGTTATGTGCTATGTGGATGTTTATTGACATTGTTCAATTCCGAGTATCATTTCAGCATGTAACGTAGTTGCATTTTAGTAGCTTACTGAGATTTATTCTCACCCTTATTTGTTTACTGTTTTAGATAAAGGAGAGCCCAGGGGATAGGTCACTTCAAGGGAGGACGTCGAGGTGGTGCTTTTTGGGTAAGACATTTTGGGAAAGTAAGTTTGGTTGTAAAGGCTACATTATATAAATGTATAACCTTTTGGGTAGTGTACCGTGACTTCATCTTTGTATCACCTATTTTTGGAACATGTTGGTGATTTGTAAATTTGTAAGTAAAGGGTGTGAGCCTTATGGCTAAGTGTTTTTGAATGTGAAAGTATGTTTGTGTGGAATGAATTCAAGTTCCAAGTAAATGTGTTTGGTTATATTAAACTTTTATGAAAGTACATTTCGAAATATTTTCCTAAAATGTTTTATGACGTCTTCTGATCGTGTCCCGAGCGTGGGGCCAAGTAGAACCACGGGTACGGGACGCGACAAAGGGTCGCTGTATAGCTCATTCCCTTTTCAAAATTTTCAACCGAATGAGATGGAAATAGTGTCTTTTTCGAAAAATCAATGGATTGTTCTGTGTTATTTTCTTGCACACCACGATTTACTTCATAAATGGTTAAGATCCCAGTAAGTTCTACAAGACTTAGAGTCTCGACATTATAGAATTCCTTTAACACAGATATTTTCACGTTGAATCTACTTGGGAGGGATCTTAACATTTTGCTTACGAGTCTAGCATTAGAGATGGATTCCCCTAACACATATAACTCATTTGAAATTTTTATCAATTTAGAAGAAAAATCTTTGATGGGTTCATTTTCTTTCATTTTAAGATTTTCAAACACAATCATTAAAACCAAAAACTTGTTTTGTTCACAGTCCATTATGGCTACTACAAGGATCGATCTCAGTATGTCGAGAGGAGCTCTTGATACCAATTGTAAAAAATTAGGCCGGCTAGGATTGTTCTGGGAACCAACCAAGTGAGTACAACTGTGCTCACAAGTGTCAAGACAGTTGTCTTGTCAACTGCCGAAGAACGCATTGAATGAAAAAACCCAGAAAACGCAGCGGATTTAAAAACGAACAGAAATTAAACACTTCAGCAAGAAATACCTCGCTGGAAAACTTTCATATATGAAAAGATCTTGCAAAGTACAAGATGAATGAAAGAAACAAACAACTATGAAAAGATACTATTCTAGACTCCTAGAATAAACCAAACACTAAAACACTTGAAGTCTTGATGAACAAGAACTTCAAGAACACAAAGACTTCTCTAAAAATATTCTGTAAATTCGTGTATTGCAATGAAGAATGAAGATGTGATTTATAGTTTCACTTGGCCGCTTCTAATCAACCGAGATCTTCAAATTGACCAATCACTATTTCCTTTTGAGAGTCCACCTAAAATACACTCCTAAAATACATAACAACTTTCCAAAGATAAGCATCAATATGTTAGTGAAATAAATCCTAAATATATAAGTAATTATAAATAAAATATATACACTAATAACTAAAATATTCACAAAGATATATACTAAAATCAGAATCACAAAGATTAAAATATAATAGAGTATTTTCATACTCTTCACAGTGTTTTGATGTTTTCTTTTGTAATTGGCCCAGTTGAACACTCATCAAACAAAACAAACTCAAACAGCATCCCATTATCTATAGAGTTCAGATAAGAATCAATACTATAAGTGTCTATTTTCTCTATCATTTTACCAAAAGAAGCATATTTACTGCAATGCCAAATATCTTCCTCCAATAGATGCCAGTCTAAATATATGCCATCTGATGCACAGGACGGCTGTGGGTTCAGCCCTGCTATTATCTCCTTCATAGCTGCTTGCAGTGACCACGTTTTCCCATGATCAGGAAAAATAGGAATAGGCAGCGACTTGAAAGCATCGTCTTCCAGAGTAAGTTCAGTACTAACAATTAGTTCATCATAATTTTTGAAGTTTGCAGTTCCATCAAATATATCTTCACACGATTGTGATTCAGCTAGAGTTGATGCTATAGAAAAAAACTTCAAATAACGGTAATATCTTCACATCAAAAAACTAGAACTGCTCAAATATAACTGGGGTCATCGACAAAATGATATTTCCATCTTCTCTACCTTGATGGAATTCTGATTTCACATCACTATCTGCATCTTCTACAACATTGATGAGCTCCATTTCCAGAAAAGAGTTTCATAGGATAGCTTAGTGTTGAGACACTCGCTTGACAGAGAATGGTTCAAAAGATGCTCTGATAAGTCAAAATCAGCAGAAAGCAGAAGCTCCTTGCAACCATTCACTGGTTGATCCTTTTGCATTAAAGTTTGTGCTTCAGTACTCGAAAAAATATCCAAGTCCTCTATGAATGGATACCTTAGAATTCCAAGACTTGCCTCATCCACTTCCAAAGTAGGAAATGTGCCACAGCTGGTTTCATTTATACCACCACCTTCAAAGGTGTCAGGTTGTTCCTCCACATTGTCTTCCACGTTAATATCCTCGACTGACAGAACTGATTCTTGTATCTTGACAAGGTGCTCCAATGGAAAAGTAATATTGTCCAGATACTGCAAGAAAAACCTAGGTCGCTGAACATAAAACACAGCTAAAGAGAAAGGAGAGAGAGAGAGAGAGAGAGAGAGAGAGAGAGATGTGAAGCAATCTGATATCTGTGTGAAATAGAATAACGCTAATTTGATGAACAATAGCAAAATGTTGTTGCAAAAGGTTTGATATTTTATGGAAAATTAGACAGCACAGGTTTCAAGTCATGATGTTTTATGTGCATTAAAGTGCCAGAGCAACCTAACAACATAAGTTTCCATGAATTGGACATTACACCATCTGAGAATATGTAAAAGTCTTATTCATGGTTTTTTAAATAACACAAGCAGCGATACCCAAACTCAAGCATATAAAGATTGGGCCCATTGTTTCCTGAAATGTACATGAAAATGGAAATCACATGTACCGTATGTGGCTAGTAAGTACATGTCTTACCAGTTACCCCCACATCAATCTCTTCTATTATTAAGACGTTTCCAAAGCATCAAACAATCAACAGTATGAATCATAATTACTTCTAATATTCAAGGCTTTGTTACCATGTGAATGAGAAGAAAGAGGAGGGAAAGACTTAGGTGCCATACTTGGGAACCCTTTTTGTTCCCGAATCACCAGCTGGTGATATGAAAAGTAACTCCAGATTTATGTGCATGTTTATACAAATGGATTTTTTTTTTGTTTAGGTGCAAAAAATCTACCTCAGTAACTCCAGCATCCGCAACTTCAAATAAGATTTGCATTTTCTCTTCATTGGAAACGCAAGCATTTTCCTGGAAAGAAACAGATGAAGACTAATATTATACTAGTAATTTATCTATGCAGCATATATATAGAATTATCTAATTATGCCTAACGTAGTTAGGAATTGCAGCATTTGGTAGGGTTATTTGTATATATTTGCAGCTAAGTCAATGCCCTAAATCAAAAATTGTAGGTTTACCAAGGGTAGATCCAACTCTGGCATCTCAAATTCAAATAGAGCAAAATGGTTGTTTGTATTGGTTTCCTCCTGCAATGAGATGAACTGAAATTTAGTGAAACATGAAGAGTACAAAACAATTAAGACAAAAACTACCACCAGACAACTCCCCCGTACATAGGGAAATTCAATGTCTCCAAGTTCATAATGAATACTTTTCAAATATCCCAGGTTTTTTTGGTGAAAGAAAAAATCAGTCTGTTTCTGCACGTTAACAAGAGATGTCCTAGAAATAACTTTTCAAATAACTTCTTCGTGACTTAGGATACATTTCTAGTTTGCCACTAAAAGCATTTCGTAATTATAAGGATGCTAAACTCTCATTAACCTAAGAATCACTGGAACAGAAACAAAATACACGACAGCTTCACAATTACAAAGCATCCAAATAAACAAAAAATAGTCTTAAAAAAGGTATAAAGTTTCAGCACATAGATTTTTTGCATATAATACCACATGAAATGCTAAACTATTATTATCAAATGTGTTGCATGGGCAATTGGGCATTTGACTAGGCTCTTCAGGAAATTTTTATCTCAAAATGAGGGTCCATTTTGATCATAACTTTGTTCCTAATTTTTTTTTTAAATTTTTTTCACCGGTCTCTTTATACTTCCAAAAACTAAATGTTTGTAAAGAGCATTACAAGATTATATATGAATTTTTCCATCAAATTGTACAAAAATTTATGTCCCTTAAAATAAAATTTGGACACTCATTTAGGGACAGAGGTAGTAATTAATAGAATTTCAAAATTCATTGGTTAGTAACAAAATTTATTTTAATAAAGTAGTTTTTATAAGAAAATGTTACTGTAGTTTTTTAACAAATTTGGTTGGTTCCTTCAAAAAATAAATAAAAAAAAAATTGGTTAGTTTTTTAATGAATTCAATTAGTTTATTAACTAAATTATAACAAAATTTAGCCATTACACGTTCCAAAGTCACGGTTTCCGATTTCAGTTCCCAGTTCTGAAAACCGTGGACCCGTATTCGAACCATGAAACCGCTGGTTACGATACCCCACGGTTCCGGTCTCTAGCAATTCCCTGTTCGGGGATATTTTTTAGCATGTCTATGTAAAGGTAATTGGCACATTAGTGTCCTTAAATTTCATAAAAGTTGTAATGTGGCTACCAACGTTCAATTTTGAGAATTACATTCCTAATGTTTATATTTCGTGGCAATGTGGCAATTTTGGATGGACATTAACAAAGTGGACGGAAAACTTAACGCCGCCGTTTGAAAGTTTTACTGTTGATAAGGGAACTAATAAAAGGAAGAAAAAGGATCTTGTAAAATTCAGCAACACAACGAGAGATAAGGAACAAAACTAGGAGTAACACTCAACTAGTAATTTGTTATTAAGAATTATTTCAGAATACATCAAAATCTGATTTGCAACTCCTTAGACTAGGTTATTTATAGGCTGTTTTAGAAGGCAGCACATTAATTATTTGGATAAGTCAAAACATGAAGTAAAGGATTTATTGTAGGGATAAGTACTAGTTATAAATGGCTGAACTTGGACAAAGAAAACATGGGCTGAATTTGATGATGTCTCTTCGCTTCCATACGATGCACTAGGGCGTATCCATATGGACTGCATCATTCTCTCCGGGTGGGAAAGAACTTGACCACGAGTTTTCTGGCTGGTCTCCATGAAACTCAGACAAGTCACGAACGTTAAATGTTGGGTGAGTGTTGATGTGTGGAGGGAGATCAATTCTGTAGGCGTTGTCATTGATTTTCTTGAGGATTCGGCACAGACCAATCTTCTTTTCCTTGAGTTTGTTGTAAGAACCACTAGGAAACATCTCCTTCTTCAAATTGACCCAAATAAGATCTCCTTCATCAAAAAGTTTCACTCTCCGATGATGATTCACAGCCTCTTTGTACTTTGCATTACTGTCTTCGAGCTTCCTTCTCATTTCTTGATGAATTCGTGCCATAGTAGCAGCAAAATATTCTGCCTTTTTGCTTGACATGGAGGGATTTGGAATTGGAGCAAGATCAAGATAATGGTTCGGGGATCTTCCATAAACAACCTCAAAAGGAATTTTTCCGGTTGAACGATTAACCGAATAATTATAAGAAAATTCTGCTTGTGAAAGTATCATGTCCCACTGTTTTGGCCTCTTTGCTGCTAAAGTTCTAAGCAGATTTCCCAAGGTCCGATTCACGACTTCTGTCTGTCCATCTGTTTGAGGATGATACGCACTACTAAACTGCAAATCAGTTCCAACCATCTTCCATAAACTTCTCCAAAAATAGCTGATAAACTTAGTATCTCTGTCTGAAACAATGGACTTGGGGATAACATGATGCTTAACAACCTCACGAAAATAAAGCCCAGCAACATAAGAAGCATCCATAGTCTTCTTGCATGCAATAAAGTGTGCCATTTTGGAAAAACGATCAACAACGACAAAAATTGAGTCATTGCCTCTTTGAGTTTTTGGAAATCCAACCACCAAGTCCATACTTACGTCTTCCTAAGGAGCGTCTGGAATAGGCAATGGCATGTAATGTCCTATATTTTGAGTTCCTCCTTTGCAAGTTTGACATATGCGACATCGCTTCACAAACATGTTCACGTCTCTATAGATAGAAGGCCAAAAGTATTTCTCTTTTACAACAAAGACAATCTTGTCTCTTCCAAAGTGTCCACCAAGTCCTCCGAAATGCAACTCCTTGATAAGGTACTCTCTAAGGGAGCGCTTGGGAATGCACAAAGTAGTCCCCTTAAAGAGAAATCCATCTTGGAGCAAATAGTCACCATGCTGCCCACTTTTGCAAGATCTCCAAACACTGCCAAAATCTGTATCTTCCTCATACATGTTACGGATATGATCAAACCCTTCAAGTTTTACACTTAAAGAATTCAGAAGCACGACCCTCCTACTAAGAGCATCATCCACTTGATTGGATTTTCCACTTTTATGCTTCAATACGAAAGTGTACTATTGTAAGAATGAGACCCATTTTGCATGCCTCCTGTTTAGGCCTCCTTGGTTGTTGATATGCTTGAGAGCTTCATGGTCTGAATTCAAGATGAATTCTCTTTGAATGAGATAGGATCTCCAATGTCGAAGGGCTTGCACCATTGCATAAAACTCCACATTGTAAGTCGAGTACTTCCTTCGGGCTTCATTTAGTTTTTCACTAAAGAAAGAGATCGGGTGACCCTTTTGGCTAAGGACTCCACCAACGCCTACATGAGACGCTTCACAATCAACTTTAAACACCTTCTTAAAGTCCGGCAAAGCAAGTACGGGTGCGCTGCACAGCTTACTTTTCACAAGTTGAAAGCTCTTCTCAGCTTCTGAGGTCCACTTGAATTCACCCTTCTTCATACAACCTGTTATAGGGGCTGAAATAGTGCTAAAATTCTTGACGAAACGGCGATAAAATGACCCCAACCCATGAAAACTCCTCACTTCCTGCAAGCTTTTGGGTGATGGCCACTCCTGAATTGCACGGATCTTCTAATCATCCACTTGTATTCCTGTGGGAGTTAGCACAAAGTCAAGAAAAACTAGGCTATTTGTCATGAAAGAGCACTTTTTAAGGTTTGCGTAAAGCTTTTCACCTCTCAAAGTGATCAAAACAGCCCTTAAATGCTCCACATGCTCATTTTTATCATGACTATATATGAGTATATCGTCAAAGTAAACAACAACAAATTTTCCAATAAAAAGACAAAGGGTTTGGTTCATTACCCTCATGAAAGTGCTTGGAACATTAGAAAGACCAAATGGCATAACCAGCCACTCGTATAGCCCTTCTCGCGTCTTGAAAGCAGTCTTCCACTCATCACCCGGCTTAATGCGAATCTGGTGATAACCACTTCGGAGATCAATCTTGGAGTAAACTTTTGCTCCAGCAAGTATGTCAAACATGTCATCAATTCTTGGAATGGGAAATCGATACTTGACAGTAATCTTGTTGATTGCACGAATGTCTACACACATACACAACGTTCCATCCTTCTTTGGAGTCAACAAAGCCGGAACAGAACAAGGGCTCAAGCTCTCTTGAATGTACCCTTTCTTTAACAAATCTGTTACTTGTCTAGCCAGCTCTTCATGCTCCTTAGGGCTCATGCGGTAGTTAGCCTTATTAGGAAGAGTAGAACCCAAAACTAAGTCAATTTGATGTTGAATGTCTTTAAGAAGTGGCAAACCATCAGGCAAATCTTCTGGCATAACATCTTCAAATTCCTTCAACAACAGCTCCAATTCACTAGGAAAACTCAGAGATTCCATGGTTTCTTTAGCAACCAACATATAACAAACACCACTCGCTGTGCTTTCTTCAATGAATTGTGAAAGAGTAAGAAAATTGTTGTTCCCCTCCTTTAAAGACTTGCGCTTCTTTTCCTCTTTACTAGGCAAAAGAACGATTTCATATTTCCCCATCTTAAAAGTATAAGTATTCGTATGACCATTATGAATAACATGCCTATCATATTGCCATGGCCTTCCTAGGAGTATGTGACATACATCCATAGGAACAACATCACACCAAATTTTATCATGGTAATTTTTCCCCATCGAAAATGAAACAAGGCAGCGTTTAGTAACCTTTACCTCATTTCCTTTTTTGAACCAAGCAATGCGGTATGGCTTAGGATGCGGTTCGGTTGGAAGATTGAGCTTGTTCACCATCTCTTGTGACACAATATTTTCGCAGCTACCACCATCAATAACTATAGTGCATACCTTTCCATTAGACTTGCACCTAGTTTTGAAAATATTGGAGCGGAGCCAATCTTCATAGTCATCAACCTTGGGAGTTTCAATAGCTCTTTGAATCATCAAGATTTCACCTTCTTTAGGCTCAATCTCCTCGCGCTCAACACCCTCTTCTTCATCATATATGGGCTGCCTTTCCACCTCTTCCTCAAGGCAATCATCACCGAAAGAAACGACATGTTTTGGACAGTCTCTTATACGATGACCAACTTGGCCACACTTGAAGCACCCCTTTGGGTTTTTGGAGCCACTAGTCTGTCCTCCAAAGCGGTTAGTAGTGGCTGACTTTTCTGGCTGCTCACTTAAATTTCCAGCCTTTGAAGTTGCTTTTCCATTCTTGGAAGGCTCTCCCTTTGAAGAAGGATATAGGCCGCGTACATCCACATACTTTTTACCACCACTACGAGCAAGTTTAGCCTCCAATTTTAAGGCAAATTGATAAGCATCTTCAAACCTCCATAGCCTTTGCATTTCCACTTCATCACGGATGGGAATTCGCAAACCGCCTACATACCTTGCTACTAATTGCTCTTCATTTTCTTGCACATCATTACGAGCCATCAGCTTATAGAATTCCTCTATATACTCCACCACACTATTGGATTCTTGTCAAAGGTTGTTAAATTGCGAGAATGCTATTTGAGCAAAATCCACGGGGAGAAATTTCTCCTTAAGCCTCGACTTCATCTTCTCCCACGATGTAATCTTGGTCTTTCCCTTTTGAAGTCTCATCTCTTGAACCTTATCCCACCAAGTTGAAGCATAGCCACGCAACCTCGTTGCTACAAGTTTCACGCGTTGATGTTGAGCGGTCTCCTTGTAACCAAAGAATTTCTTGATGGCACTAAGCCACTCAAGAAACTCATCAAGTTGTAGACGACCATGGAACTCCGGAAGGTCAATTTTAACGTTGTCAAAATCACGATCAAACCTCCTTAGCCAAGCAGCATTTCGGTTTTTGGCAAAGGGATTCACATCAGACTCGTCACTAGAAGAACCACCACGGCTTGAACTACCATGCTCCCCACGAGCCTCTTGACGTTCAAGTTGAAGGGTAAGCTGCTCGACTTGTATTCGAAGTGCTTGAATTTCATCCTCACGTTCGGCCCTCATGTCACCCATCATGTTACCACGCCTTCCTCTACCGCGTCGTGCTGCCATGAATTTGATCAAGGAAGTAGCCCAAGAACGTAGCTTTGGCTCTGGATACCAAATGATAAGGGAACTAATAAGAGGAAGAAAAAGGATCTTGTAAAATTCAGCAACACAACGAGAGATAAGGAACAAAACTAGGAGTAACACTCAACTAGTAATTTGTTATTAAGAATTATTTCAGAATACATCAAAATCTGATTTGCAACTCCTTAGACTATGTTATTTATAGGCTTTTTTAGAAGGTAGCACATTAATTATTTGGATAATTCAAAACATGAAGTAAAGGATTTATTGTAGGGATAAGTACTAGTTATAAATGGGTGAACTTGGACAAAGAAAACATGGGCTGAATTTGATGATGTCTCTTCGCTTCCATACGATGCACTAGGGCGTATCCATATGGACTGCATCAACTGTCCACCTTGCAATTCTAAATTATTTCGTTTTGTCACAATTATAGTATTTATATTTAACGAAAACACTAAAAGGGTTAAATTTAAAATAATAAGCTTGTTTATTCATCAAAAATATATAAAAATCGTCCGTCCCATTTTAAGGTTTACACCATTAATGATTTAGTCCCTACTCCTTAAGCTAGTTTCTTTTTGTAGTTTTGTTGTTATTTTATTTTACTAGGAAAAAACCCGTGCTACGCACGGGAATTTATTACAATTTGTTTTTTATTTTAGTTAGTCAAGTAAATTTTATTATGATTAGAATAAAATATCATAAAATACAACTAAAAGAAAGGACATGTAAAAAGTAAACAATCAATGACATTGTGTTTTTTAATTTAGTTTAAGGGGATAAATTAAAGAGTAAACCATTTTCTAACTTTTGGATTTAAAGCTAAGATTATTGTTTTTTTTGTGACTTTCTTTTGTTTACTGGATTACTTATAAGTTTCCTTAACATAAAATTTTTAATGTAGCTTTATATTTTAATTATGACTTTTCATTTCTTATATCCAAGAAGTTAAAGTTTCTTTATCACAATAATTATTAATGTATTAAGTTATATTGAGACTTTTCATATTTCAGTAACAGTTACACTTATATGAATGCATATAGTTATTTTTTCACAAATGAATCCATATAAAATTTTTATATTGATGCAAATTTATAGTATTAATACACTCATAATATTTAATGTAATAATTTTAAAGTTAGTATAATTATACAAACGTATAATATTAACACACTTATAATAATTGATGTAATAATTTTAAATTAATGCAGACTCTTCACCTATCTTTTTCTCTACTCTATTTGTATATATTGTATAAGGGAAAATTGCAATTTAGTTACTTGAGTTTGTCGTCATGTTTCAATTGGCTACCAAATTTTTGTTTGTTACAATTTGATTACTGAATGTGTCTTTTTGTTGTAATTAAGTGTAATTTTGGATGACCCGTTAAAAACCTAACGAAAAATATGTCATATGCCACTCACATGACATACTTAAGGGGTATTTATGTCCATAAATTTATTAAAAGAAAACCTAAACCCATCTTCTTCCTCCCCACGCCCCTTCCACAAATCAACCAACCCCACCACCACCACCCTCTTATGCCATCGGCACCCTAGCTTCCTTCCCAGGTTTTATGTGTATTTCCCACCAACATCCATCACCACCACCACCACCACCACCACACCACCACCACCACCGTCATCACAGCCTCCACCACTAACATTAACAACACCATCAACCTTAACTCCACCCAGCACCACCACAACAATTAGCATCACCGAAAAAAAAATCACATATTTAAAAAATTGGAATTACTGTAGACACCCCGCCTTGGACCTCTCACCCTGATTGCACATTTGATTTTGTGTTTCTCCCTTTTCTAAGTATTTCTCGTTAGTTTCTGTTACTTCCATTAAATTCTTGACTGACTCCGTTAAGTCCAGGGATTAAACTGAATAATAGTGCTGACTTTCTAGTCCATTCTGTCAGAAAATCCATCTTGAAGTCACGCGCCTCCTCCCGTAGGGGTCAGAAGTGCGCCCGTCCCGCCACCAAGGCAGGAGACGCACGCACCTGGGCGTCAGTTACAGATTTTCTCCAAAATACCTCCCTTGCTCATTTTACATGATTTTGCCTGGGAAAGATTTCTTTGTGACTTCGTTTTGGCACCAAAAACATCAGTTTTACACCTATATAAACCTCTCTAATTCACCATTGAAAGGAGGACTTTTTGTGACAAAGAAAAATATACACAAACATTTTCAAGGCATTTCTAAGGCAATTCTCCAAGAAGTGTTTGAAGTCATTTGAAGTTTAGGTAACACAACTTTTCTCTCTATCCTCTCTACTTCATCTCTTCTTTTCTTCTTTTACTTTTATCAAACGTGCAATCACCCAAACCATTTTGGGACATGACACCAAAGATCACTTCATTATATTGAAGTCGGTCAAGGAGTTATCTCCTCACATTCAAAACACCCACTTTTAACTCCTTCTATCATTATCAAAGAATAGGAAGAACATTTTATTTATGTAGACTATGAACAAGCAAGACCAACATTAGTTGGGCGAGATGGGTGTTTAAGTACTTCCTATCTCGTAACCTAACCCCCGAACCTCATAACAAGAATCTCTGTTTTCGTACCAAAACATAGACTAAATATTAGGTTTTTCTTATATTCCTCTAAAACATAGGTGGCGACTCTAACAACTAAAACACGAATAGACATCCTAGGATCATCCACCGCTCTAGCCAAGCGAGTGGGCTCCTCCCGGGGTATCTACAATTACTAGCAGCATATTTGAAGGAGATAGAAAGAGGAAAACAAAAATAACATGAAGAACAAAATATTTCTTTAGAAATAACCATTTCAATTCATCCCCAAATTCAAAGTCAAAAAATGATCCCATCTTAATCCAGAGCTGGGTTTATAACCCAACAACAATTCCTTTTCAATGTTGATAGAAGGTTTGTCTGTTCCACACTCCTACACAACGCCTTGTCCCCACGCTGCCCACTACCACCGCCTCCGTTCAATCCCTCCTTTCAATTGCAGGGGGTCATTGCTCTTACGTTCCAGATTTGCGGAAAAAAAAAGAATCCTCACCATATGTCTATTCTAAAGGAATAAGGAAAATAAAGAGAGAATGAGGGGGCAACCAACAAGGGGAAACAAAAAAGGGTGAACTGAGAATGGAGCAGGGGAGCCTGGAGAAGGTATGGTTGGAAGGAGATCTGGAAGTGTGTGTGTGTGTGTGTGTGAGAGAGAGAGAGAGAGGGGAAGGGGTTTGTGTTTTTTTTTTGGGGGGGGGGGGTTCTACTAACTCAATGCATAGTGAAATGACATATATGACCCTTAAGTATATCATGTGAGCGGCACATGACATATTTTTCGTTAGGTTTTTAACGGGCCATCCAAAATTACATCTGATTGCAACAAAAAGACACATTCAGTAATCAAATTGTAACAAACACAAATTGGGTAACCAATTGAAACATGACGACAAACTCAGGTAACTAAATTGCAATTTGCCCATTGTATAATACTATAGTACTTTAATTTTACTGAATAATAGAATCTGCCTATCTATTACAATAGTAGAATGTTATTGTATAATAGATATTTTTTCTAATATAGTAACTAATAGTCTAATATAGTATGCTAATGGTTAACCAATGTCATTTTAAAAAAAATTATTTTAATAGAAAAATCATAAAAATATTTATTATTCACTCTCAAAATTTTTGTTTGCCAAAAATATAATGATCTATGAAAATAAGTTTTAGGTACAAAATTATTTGAAAGTAAAATTAAAAAAAAACCATTTATTTTAGGACAAAACATGACATTCAATTTGGAATAATGAGAGTAACTAATATGATTTACTAATATTAGTAATCGTAATAATTACTTTAAAAAATAATAATAATTAACTTATATAATAGCTATTAGGATTAACTAATACTATTATTAGTAAAAGTTAATATATACTCTCTCCGTCCTACCTCACTTGATACCTAGGAGGTGGGCACAAATAACTAAGAAAAAAGAATAAAATAGGAGAAATGTGTGGTAGAAAATGAAGAGAGAGAATGAGTGGGGTTAATAGTAGGTTGGTTGAAAGAATTGTGTGGTGGAAAATGAAGAGAGGGAATGAGTGGGTGGGGTAGATTGAATATAAAATTATAAAAAAATTACCATTTTGGGGAGTCTCAAGTGAAGTGGGACGGACCAAAATAGAAATAAGTCTCAAGTGAGGTGGGACAGAGTGAGTATATATAATAACTATTATAATTAACTATTATTATCAATAGTAAAAGTTAACCTATATAATAAATATTATGGTTAACTAATACTATAAATAGGAATAGTTAACTTATATAATAACTATTAACGTTAACTAATACTATTAATAGTATCAATAGTAAAAGTTAACCTATATAATATCTATTATGGTTAACTAATACTATAAATAGGAATATTAATAGTTAACTTATATAATAACTATTAACGTTAACTAATACTATTAATAGTAATATTTAACTTATATTGTAACTATTAACGTTAACTAATACTATTAATAGTAATAGTTAACTTATATAGTAACTATTATAGTTAACTAATACTATTCATAGTAATGGTTAACTTATATAGTAACTATTATAGTTAACCAATACTATTAATAGTAATAGTTAACCTATATAATAACTATTAGTATTAACTAATATTATTAGCTAATAATAAGAATATCAAGAGCCACTTATAATTAAGAATGGTGATGATGTGGCTTCACCAAAAGCAAGTATTAGCCTAAACATGTCCACGTGGCGAATCCGTAGCCCTCTGCCTTGACTTCTAATATATACTCCCTCTGTCCCAGCTCACTTGACACCTTTTGATCAAAACTGGTCAACTTAGGGTCATTTTGACCAACACTTTATAGAAATATTTATGTTCTAAAAAAAAAAAAAATTGTTATTGAGAGGATTTTTAATGGTGATCATTTTACATTTTTATTTTTATTTTTATTCGGATCATAAATATTTTTATAAAGTGTTGGTCAAACCGACCTTAAGTTGACCAGTTTTGGTCAAAAGGTATCAAGTGAGCTGGGACAGAGGGAGTATCTAGATATTTTGGCGAAAAGAGGATGGTACCTCCCAATATTTTATTAATAAAAGAAATAAATACAAACTTGGTGGGGGACATGAAAACCTCAACCACCAGGAAAATAAAACTAAAGGGGAGGCCTTCCACATGTTGTAAGGTCCTCTACAATAAGGGATGGGGGTCCTACAAAAAAAATGTTGGAAAATTGTGTATTTTGTGAAGGAAATATGATTTATTTCCGTGATAAATATTTTGTCAAATGACAAAATTGTTTGTGGGTTTGTGTTCTACTCCATGAGAACATTGAGATAATGTATTCATTTGTCCAATTTGGTGTTGGGATGAATGAGATATCAAGGCTTGAAGTTGTTGGGTTGAAATGAGGAAAATGAGTTTATCCCATATGGAGAGGAAATGTGAAAATGAGCTAGTATAAATGCTTGTGCATTTGAGTAGTGTTCAAGCTTATATAGCATAAAGGCTCTCTCTCGCGCGCAAGGAGGCTGCAAATCATGGACCCAAATTGGCTTAGGACCATCGAACTCATGTGTGCACGCGACCTGCGGACACGAATGTAGCACCAATTTGGCTTTTCCGTGCTAGCTCACCTTTTGCAATTAGTTTTGATTTTAACAGTCTCAAAATCAGATTCATCCCATCTGAACTGGAATGCCAAAGTGAAGAGCCTTGTCTTATCATACCCCAGAAATTAATTAAGGATTGGGATTATTGCATGTACTGGGCTTCAGATCCTGTTGAATTGTTTGAGGACATTCACCCTGAAGACCAAGGCTCCCCTCCAGTTTCTGATAATGAAGTGGAATCTGCATCTTCATCGAGCTCAGACTATGAGGACGAGTCTGTCTATGAGCCTGAGTTAAGCAAGGTTGGAGCTAAGGAGAAAGGAAAAGGCATTGCTATAGATGCACCGTGCAGGAAGAAGGCCAGTAAATCTACTGCTGCGCCTGGGATTTCTATTCAAGAGCCTTCTGCGCCTGTCTAGAAGCGCAAGGCTGTAACTGACCCCAAACCTCCTAGAAAACCAAAGAAGTCCAAGGCTCCTGCACCTGATAAGAAAAAGAAAGCAAAGGCTGTTGCGCCTGAAGATAAGAAGAAAGAGAAGAAGAAGAAAAAGCAAGCAAAGGAAACAAGGACACTGCTTGATGAGTCTGATGAAGACCTTCAAGTGAATGAAGATGAAGATGTTGCTGCGCCTCCTCCTGCGCCTAAGTCAACGCGCGCCTCCACTCCTCCTCCTGAGCCCCAAGAAAAAGATGAATTTGAAGGTGCTTTCAATGACCCACTCATCAGCCCTTCAAATCTGTTGGAACTTCTAAAAAGGTTACTACAAAGAAGCTCGCCTTAAAGTGCTCAATGGAAGATCTATCTGATGTTGAATCAGATCCTCCAAGGCATTCCCCTCCGCGCACTGAAAAGTCTGCGCGTGACATTGCAAGGGAAGCCAGGCTAGCTGCAGTTGCGCAGAGAAATGACGCGCAGCAAGCCCCACCAGTCTTCATTGATGGTGAAGGTTATGCTCATGCTACGCCTGATCCTACTGTTATGAGGATGCGCTAATAGTTTAAGATGGTGAAGACTCAAGCTCAGAAGATTATGATGTCCATCGTTCACCTATTCATGTGCATCAATCTCCTGTTCCTGCGCATGCTGCTCCTACTCCTGCTGCTGCTATCCCCGCGCAACCAACTGGGCAACTGGGGCTTCTCATACATCTCCAATTATCCAGATAGTGCCTCCAGCTACTGCTCCCTCGGATCCTTCAAGTACTTCAATAGACATGTGCCAAATCTTGGCCGTGCTCCAAACTATCCAGGCTAATCAATTTTCGACGTAAACCCAGCATTTCCAAGTGGTCACTGCACAAGCCAAAATTTAAGAGCAACTGGATGCGCAGTCAGCAAGGTTTGATGCGTACGCCAGTTTGCTAAAGGCTATTGATTGTACCATTAAGGGGGAGAGTTATGTAACAAAGGCAACCCCTTCTGAAGCTGCGCCTGCAATAAGCTCTAAAGCTGCGCCTATGCCTCCAAATTTTGATATTCTGCGCCAAGACATAGAGCACGACTTTGGTGGGATTACTAATGCGCTCTCAAATATCCCTTCAATGCACGGCTTGAATGAAGCTTTATGCACCTTGGCTGGCGCTATGAATGAAGTTCTTAAAGCTGAAACAGTCAAGGTTCTGAATGCGCTTGAAAATTTTGCGCCAGGAGAATCCAGATCCTCCTCTGCCTCCCTTGATGCGCTTAAAAGCCACATGACCAACTTCTTAGTTCAGTTTGGTGATACTTTCAACTTAAAGATGAACCAGGCTATGCTGGATATGCAAGCCAATCAGAATATGGTTCAGGTAGAGCTAACCAAAAGTCTGGTGGATGCGCAAAAGGAAATTCAGGACTTAATTGCTTCTTCTCAGCAATCTCTTGCAAACCAATTTGGTTGGCTTGAGAATACTTTGAATCGAGTTTCTAAAGACCTTCAGAAGGACAATGGTTTGATGCTCGGTGGCATGAAGACTTATGTGAACCAGGCTAGAGAATACAACGCCAAGTTTCAAGCTCAAGATTGAGTTGATGAAAAAGTTTACCAGCCTGCAGAATGAGCTAAGGGAAGCACTTTCTAGAATTAACATAGACTAGAATTGTAATCTTTCTTTTGCTGCGCATATTTTGTAAGTTTTTGATGCGCTTTTGATTTTTTTACTTTTGATTTTTCTTCCATTGTAAAACTTGTATCTGTAACTCAAATCTTTCAAGTTTTAATGAGAAGAATGCATCATTGCGTTTTCACAAAACTTTGTTTAATTCAAACTTTTTGTTTGTGAAACAATGAATGCATTATTTAAATATTATATTATGCGCATTATCATAACTGCTCATATTTCATTGCATGATGCTTAAACATTCAGTTTAAACGCGTACTCAAACTTAAACTCATAATATTTTTGTATGCGCTGAATGATATTTCTGTCTTTCCCATATTGTAAGTTTTATCTTTTGGCTAGACTAGAAATCTATAACACTGGCTAGTGTGTGCATTAACTTGAGACATGATTTACCATTTACATTTTTATGGACATGTTTTTATCAAGTACTTTATATTGCCTTTATTGTAGTAGGTAATGGCATCAATCATTTAGGGGGAGATTGTTGGGTATGCTTATTACTTAACCCTCCTATTTATGTTAAAATTGATTGATACCATCACTTAAGTTTATTTTAAGGACTTTAGGACCCTATGTAAGAAGTTTTATAACTTAAATTTTAGCTAAGTCCTCTTTATAGACATGGCTTAGTGTTTAGGGCTGAAGATTTGGATTTGAGGTCTCAAGGGAAAATGATTGAATGGGATGCGCATGACTCCTATGCGCAGCACCCCATCTGCGCACCCAATGCGCATGGCTCTCATGCGCGCGTAGTTCTGCCTTAATCAATTCTTTTATTTCCTGACCTCACCTTTATGAAGCTTGGAAAGCGTCATGATAAGCTACGCTTTTTGGAATGAGTCAAAGTGCTGATGTGGACAAACGTCAAAACGTGCACACTCAGCATACACGTAGATAGAGACGCGCCTCATATTTGAAATTCAAAATGAAGACAGCTGTCATCCTTCTAGAAGAAGTTTGAAGCTCATCCACTTGCTGTCTCCAACGGCTATAAAGGACACCTGCGCACCAATTACATTGTGCCAGCACATCGTCCTTGCTCAGAGCTCCAACGGCTAGTTTTTGAAGCTCCACTATAAATAGCCAGCTCTTCCTCATTTTCCAAGCTGCTTGAATTTTTGCTTCCAAAGAGAAACTTTGAAGATTGCTTGCATATTTTAAGAATTCTCAAGATCAACCTTCATACCTTCTTACTCAACCAAGCCCAGATCCTAAAGCCTTGTAACACCAGAATCTTGTGCTCTCCATCTCATAGATTTAAAGAGCCCAGATTCCTGACACACACACACCTCTTGAAGTTCCGATCTCATCGATCATACTTCTCGAGAAACACCGGTTATTGTCTAGGATTTTATTCTTTCATAGATTATAGATCTTTGAGTTGTTCCCAATCGTTGTAACTTGTAACACTATCTCATAATAAGATCTTCTTTAGAAATCCAAGACTAACCATCTTGGTAGAGGACGTAGATCTTTTCCCGATCGAACCTCTCCAAATAGCTTGTCTATTTATTATGCTTTTCATTCTACATCTAAGCTTTTCTGATATATTGCTTTGTTTGATTGTAGATTGTCTTGCACTGATTGCATTGTGTTTGTGTGATTTCTGCCTTAGTTCCATTTTGCGCCACTCTTTAAACTAAAACTTAGTACGTGCGTATTTACACTTGTACACATTGATCTGCGCATTAGTGATTGCTTTAAGTTTTCCGCTGTGCATTTCACACTCTGTTGCGCGCTATACTTAGCCAATACTTGAGTCGTGCGCATTTGCCATTGATTTGCAAAAGGGTTTGAAAATAATTTTAAAACGCTATTCACCCCTCCACTAGCATTTTTTATACCCTTTTTGCCCCTTTGGGACAAAAAAAAAGTCTTTTCCTTTATGTGGTTCGAGTCGTGTGCCCACTGTGTCTTCTAAGCTTCTTCATGGATCGAAAGTGTTACTCAAGACTGACAAGGACCGCTTCTTCAATTTAGGTCCAATTGGTACTTACCGCATCTACCGAGATTTTCAAATCGGCTAGTTCGTGAATTGATCACTCCAACAGCTCCGACAGCATCAATGGCCGGTGACTCCAACAGCAACAACACCATGTCTCTTGAGCAACTATCGGCTATGGTCTAAATGCTCCAAGAACAAATCTCCACTCTCAACAAAGAGTCCCAAAGCAAAGATGACCTTTGGCAATCCCATCTTGACAATCAACGGGAGGCTCATGAAGCCGAGATGGACCAAATGAAGGCCAAGCTCACCAAGCTTTCCAATGGTAAATGCAAGATTGACAACGATGAGCCCGAGTGGACCAAGGGTTTATTTGAAAGCCTTTATGTTAGTGCTCGTACCAAGAAGGTGGGGGAACCAAGCACCGAGAACAGTGATCACAAGATGGTTGATTCAATCATGGCCTACATCGACCAACGTTTCAACGGTCTCAACATGGGGAAAGGCTCCGACACAAGCCTTTATCAGTCATCCATTCTCATGAGCATCATGGCTGCTCTCCCCAACAAGTTCAAGATGCCCGACATCAGCAAGTTCAAGGGCAACTCTTGTCCCATAGCACACAACGAGACCTACATATGGGCAATGGTTCCGAAGAAGGTTTCTCTAAAAGTGATGGCACAATGCTTCCCTCTTACTCTCGAGGGGCCGCAAAGGATTGTTATGCAACTCTCCCGCTCACAATCCATCTTGATTGGGATGCCGCCATGCTTGCCTTCAAGAGTCAATACATAGGCAACACCACTCATCGCCCGACAAAGAAAGATCTCGAGAACACCACCCAAAGGGACAATGAGTCCTTTATTAACTTCACAAGAAGGTGGAATGACAAGCTTGCTGAAATTGTCGAGATGCCTAATACCAAGGAGCAAATGGACATCTTCCTCAAGTGTCTAAAGATTGATCTCCACACCCACCTAAGTGGGGCTTGCTATGCAGATTTCTCTCAAATGTATGAGGCAGGGGTCCGAATGAATGACTTGCTCAAGGAGATCAAGAAAACTGCTCCTAGCTTACGATACAAGGCCGCCTCTAACTACACAAAAGAGGCTCCAGTCAATGCCGTCACTACTGACAAGGGGAGTTACAAAAGGGTTCCTCCACCACAAGGCAAGAAGTTTCAGAATGACCGTGTCTACATTCCTCTTCAAGGCATGACTATTACCGAGGCCTTTGAAGCCCTCAAGGCCAAAGGGAAAGTTACTCCTCTCCAAGGGTACAAGCCCAATACGATCCGCGCCAAACATGCCCATCACAAATATTGTGACTACCACAAACATAGTGGCCATCTTACCGAGGAATGCTTTATCCTCCGTAATGTTATCCAAGACCTCATAGACAAAAAGGAATTCATAGTTCCCAATGAGAGTGATGTCAATGTAATAGAGATAGGAGAGTTTGAGGAGACCACTCATTCAATTCCAATTGTGAATGAGGGCTCCAATGTTATGAATGAAATTGACAGTTCTTGCTACGTTGTGACTTATGATGAGGTAATGAGGGAAGTACAAGAGAATAGGAAAAAGAGGCAAATGGGAACGCCAACATGCTAACTCGATCCGAACGAGTCATAGCAAGCAATCCCTCTACTTCTGCACCAAGCACCTCTTCTCCAAGATCACAAGCTCGCGACACTCCCGAAGACCCTTTACTAGTTCAACTCAAGAAGACTCAAGCAAACATATCTATTTGGGACCTCATTGCATCTTCAAAGAAGCATCGAGACCTTGTCATCAGCAATCTCGACGACACATCAGTCTCTCCCGATACAACTCCCGAGGACCTTACTGCTATGATAGGCAACATACATTTTGGCAATGTCATCACTTTTGCCGATATGGACCTCCCACCATTTGGGTCCGTTCACAATGAGGCCATCTATCTCAAAGTAAGGGCAAGGGGGAGACCTATTTCAAGAGTCTTGGTTGACGGTGGTTCCGCACTCAACTTAATGCCTGGCCGAATCATGGGCATACTGGAGCTTAAGAATTCAGATCTAAAGCCTTCTACTCAAGTAATCCGAGGTTACGACAGCACTGCCCGCACAGTCATGGGTATGGTGGAAGTAGACATTGAGTTTGGGAGCATGGTTATGTCCGTCCCGTTTCAAGTGCTCGATGTACCCTCCGCATTCAATTTTCTCTTGGGCCGACCATGGATACACAGTTCTAATGGCGTCCCTTCAACTCTCCACCAATGTGTCAAGTTCCGCAATGGAGATGAAATAGTGACCGTCATGGCAGAAAACGTCACTATCCACAGAAATGGGGAACCTGTCCACCAAGTTCAGCGTCACTATCCACAGAAATGGGGAACCTGTCCACCAAGTTCAGCATGGCTTTGAAGAATCCACCCTCTCCTGTGTCTCAATCAACGCCATCGACAAAGAAGAGGGAAACGGATCATAGACCCTCGAAATCACAAGGTCCTCCGCATGATGAGGAATATGAACTACTTCCCTGGTCTAGGCCTAGGGAAATACCAACAAGGGGGAATGCAACCCGTTGAGGTCCCTTTTGTCAAAAACAAGTTCGGACTGGGATATGAACCATCCAAGGATGACTTGAAATATGAGCAAGCCGTCAAGAATGAGAAAACCCGAGCTCGCAGGGAAGGCCATCACTATGAAATTCCTAACTTGAGGCCTTATCGCAAGACACTAAATGGCTACTTTATCCGTCAGGGGGAAGATGTCCCGTACATAATTTTTCCCGAGCCATGGATCAACAGTAAGGGTATCAGAAAGACTGATCTCGAAGTCTTTACCGATTGTGAGATTCAAAAATCTGAAAAGGAAGCAACTCCTATGTCACCCCGAGAATGGTGGGGGAAGAAAGTGACCATAGAGTCCAAGACATAAATTACCGTGGGGGAAGAGTTAACTGGTTTAGCTTCCATGATCGAGGAAATTGCATCATGAATGAGTGCCAAGTCAATGCCATCTCCGACGACACCGACACGAGGAATGAGTCTGTCAGCGAGATCAATCCAAGCTCCGAACCGATCAGCAACTGCTACTCAACAAAGGGGCCCGTGGTATCCGAAGAATTCCTGATTGAGAAAATGGGTTGCATTCCGCGCAAGGCGACAAAGGAAGGCTTATTGACATTCACTTTCGAGTCTGAGAGTGTTTCCGACACCCTCACCCAAGAGGATATGGAGGCAGTAGTCGAGCGTGTGTTCCCTTTCTTTGCTAATGAAAAATTTGATCTTTCTGAGTACCCCGAGATTGCAAACGTCATAAATGATGAATTAACTAATAATGAATTTAATGAACAAGTTATTAACAATT
The DNA here is from genome assembly GCA_026119855.1 of Campanula takesimana. Lineage (NCBI taxonomy): Eukaryota > Viridiplantae > Streptophyta > Magnoliopsida > Asterales > Campanulaceae > Campanula > Campanula takesimana. The sequence goes on from JAOWBW010000853.1 coordinate 111,563, forward strand.
CAAATAATGATGAAATAGACCACGAAAATGAAACATACTTAAATGAACTTGCTCAACAGGTCCGTAGTCGTGGTGAAAATGGTCCAGGGGCTAATGAAGAATTGCATGTTGTTAATCTGGGTACCGATGAAGAGCCGAAAGAAACCAAGATCGGAAGCTTCTTCAAGGGGGAAGAGAAAGACATATTGACTGCACTGCTCAGAGAGTTTGTGGATGTTTTGTTGGTAGTGGTTCCCTAGGCACGTTTAATAAACGTTGTAATTGTTATCATTTATTTCATATCAATAAAGAAATGTTTTGATTATTATTGTTGTTCATGTTTACTTATAATAATCTCCGTCCCTGGTACTTGTTAAGCACTAGTATAAAAGCTAAATGATCATGGGATGATCATGTTAGATTTATGGGTACTTGTTTGGAACAAGGTACTGGACATGACTCGCTGTATGAGATTTATATCATGGTCTATGTCGTACATATATCTCATATTGGTTATGTCATTTGAATCCTTAGACATGAAGTTATTATAGTCTTCCACTTGAAGAACATTATGTTTGACATATTCAAACGCTACCTTTAACCGGGTAGTTATAAAGTGTATGATTGGCATATCGGATTCACGTAGGGAAGAGTAATAAGTTAAATGGATTTGTCCCTCTTCGGAGAGATGTCAAGCTTAGGCCTCTCGTAGGAATGATGTTGATGAAAATGTTCGGCCGGACTCAAATGAATTGATTAGATCAATGTCATTTGGATTATCAACATATTCGGAATCGAGAAAGTATTGAACAAAGTCAAGTTGACCGTTTGACCATGACTTGTGTTCAATGAGATTGTGGACAAAGGGATTGTGACATGTTCTAAAGGAATGCGAACTTGTATCTAGTTATACTATTTGGGTAGGTATGACGGTTTGCTAGAACCTAATCATATCTTATGGTTTCATGTTTGAACCCATTGCCAACTTAGTGTAATCCTAGAGGGTCACACACAATAGAACGAATCTTAAATAAGGACTATATTGGAATATTGAGTCGAAGGACTTTGGAGGAATTTATAAATTAGGGAAATCTGGGGAAGGTGTGCGACCACACAAAAGGGCTTGGGCGGCCGTATAGCTTGTATAAAAAAGTACCAGAAACCTTCCAGATAGATGTGCGGCCGCATAGGTGGTTTTGGGCGGCCGCACACCATGTCGGGACTGGTTTCCTGATTTGATTTGGAAAAGAATTTTGGACGGGTTTAGACACAAGTTTCCTATTTGGAATAGGTCTAACTTGTATATAAACAGCAAAATTTGGCCAGAATCAATGCTAATGATTTTGTGCAAATCTCAAAGAGTTTGAGAGAGGTTTTATTTTGTTCTAAGACATCCTAGATTGAAGAACAAAATAATACACAAATAAAATTCCATATAGTTCATATTGATTGTGAAAACGTGTTTCACAATTTTGGTCTAGCAACCAAGATCAAGTGTTCTTGATATTCGTTCAAGGTGTGGATACCGCTAGAGGGTGAAGCTCATCATCTTCAAAGTTCGTGTTCTTACTTGTTAGTGATTAAAGCTTCAATTTCTCCACCAAGATCAAAGACCAAATTCAAAGTCATCAAGGGTTAGTTTTCTAGTATTCATATTGCAAGTATTTGATTTAATCATATGAATGGATCTATGGGCTTTGGGTTTCATAAAATTTTAAATGCTATTTTCCTCTGCGCATGTTACTTGGAAACCCAACAATGGTATCAGAGCCCCGTTCATGTTGATTATTTCAATACCTAGATCATGTTGTGTGTATATAAATCGTTTATGTGCCTAACATGATATGAATATTGGATATATGATGTTTATGTGTTATATGATTTTATGTGGTTTAATGTTTTACAAACTTTAATCGCACTATTGAATCGCATTAAAATTATGTTAGATTCTGAATTGTTTGATTATTAATTTTTGATTGGATCAAAGTTTTAATAATCGGAGAAAACAATTTTGAGACAAATTTTCGAACTTTAAAAATTATGTCTGATGCTACTGTGCGAACGAACAGAAATTTTTGGGCGATCGCACATGGTTGGGCGACCGCACAGATTTTCTTGGGCGGCCGCACAGTTTGTCAGAATCAGAATCTGGAATTTTGATGGGGTCCAACCGAATCAGTGACAATACCGGCCAGACCTGCTGATCTGGAACGGGTTTTGGGTAGTTGGTTTTGGTGTGGATCTTGGGGTTTGATTTTCCTATTTGTTTTGATCTTGTGATTCTAAGATTGGTTCAAGGTTTGGATGGCTAATCTACGTTCATCGAGATTGTGTTTCCCAAACTTGATCGCAATCAAAGTTTCAAAGATAAAACGAAGTTAGAATTATGAAGAGTTCATAATTGATAAAATTGAGAAACAAAGTTCTTGATTCAATGATTGGAGATCCATGTGGAATTGTGGATGCAATTGGCCTACGTTTATCGAGACCATCTATTGCTTAGTTTCAGCCACATGGACTACTTTCTTTGTTTTTTGAATTAGTGCGGAATTGTGGATGCCTGATGGCTTAGTTTCGGCCGCACTTCTTGTTGTCTTGATTTGTAAGATGATGACCAAAGTTCAAAGAGTCTCATCATCATAATTATAGAGAAACTAATGACACATAAATATTATGCTTAAATTAATGGAGATTAATTTAGTGGCTAAACTTGATGCGTAACATGTTTATATTATGTGATCATAAATGTGTTGTATGCTATATGTGATGAACCTTCAAAGAAAGTTTTAAGTTCTTTTTGCCATGCCATGATTAAAACACTTGTTTATACGTGGATGATTTTGATGTGGGTTCGCCGCCGCGAGGTGCATTAATTTTATTCATGTATGAGCAAGATGAGGTTCATTAATTCAATGTGGGCTTGCCTCCGTAAGGTGCATTAAATTGAATGGTTCCTATACGTTTAAAATGGTTGGACTTAATTAGGCGTCAAAACAGTTTTGGGCCTAGGCAAAAGATGAGATTAAACATGCTTTTTGAAATTGGATTTCTCAAAGAATCTCATAAAAGAATCTAAGAATCATATGGGATATGATTGACATGATTTTTTACCTAATTAATTTATTTTTGAGCGGTCCGCCTCCGTGGACTCAAAAGTTAAATTAAAGTTGGATCTTAGCCCAATTAAACTATATTATACATTGGATGTATATGAAGGTTATATAATTTAGTGGGAGTATTTTGTTTGAAAAATACATTATTTATTTCTTTAATGAAACCGGTACTTATTAAATTTTGAAAATTTTGCATATTTATAGACAATGACTACTAACACTCAATCAATTTCGTTGCGATCGATCCTTGAGAAGGATAAGCTCCAAGAGAATGGTATAAACTTTATGGATTGGATCCGTAGCCTAAGAATTGTTCTTAGGCAAGAAGATAAGTTGTACATTCTCGATGGGCCTCTTCCTGCTGAACCAGAACCTACTGCCCCTAGAGCAGAAAGAGACAGTTACAAGAAACATCGTAATGATTCTAGAGATGTAAGCTGTCTCATGCTTGCTACCATGTGCTCAAAACTCCAACAAAGTTTGGAACATTTGGAAGCCAATGAGATAGGCGTGGAGTTAAGAGCCATGTTTCAAGAGCAAGCTAGGCAAGAGAGGTACAAGACCATTGTTGCATTCACTTCTTGCAAGATGAATGAAGGGCAACAAGTGAGTCCTCACATGCTAAAAATGAAAGGTTATGTAGAGCACCTTGAGAAACTTGGCTATCCAATCCCATTGGAGTTAGCCACTATGAGAGGGATTATGCTGAACTGTTGCTCCTTTGCCTGCAAGGTAATCTCAGCCAACTGCGCATCCGCAGTCCCGAGGGGTGTAACGAATAGAATCTCGCTGAAAAGGCAAACTGCCATGGCATTCCTCTTAAAGGACTGAACTGCCATGTCCTCCGAATGCAAACTGAAGAACATCGACAACTCAGTTATGTCAACCACGGTGCCATGCAACATCTTCCTCACATCTCCGATAGGGAGGTTCAACAAATCAGACCAAGAATCAATGACACCATGATGATATTTGGGGACGGCAATCTGACCCACCAGTGGCATGCCAAGAATGGCACCAAAGTCATCAACAGTCGGCACCATTTAATTCGCCGAAAAGTTAAAGGTGTGATTGTCACAGTCCCAAAAGGCTGCAGCGGCCTTCAACAAATCCCAATCCGGCTTCAAGGTCCGAAGTGTGAAGAGAATTCGGAACCCAAAATATTTGACAAAGGCCTTCTTGGGATGAGTTTTGAAAGAATACACGAAGGTCGACAAGTCCTTCTTATAATCACCAACAACCTTGGCATCAAGAATGAAAGAATTGGAAGCCATGGAAAATGTTGATTACAAGCAAAATCAAGCAAGTAAGAATGTTCAAGAATGGCAGAAAATAGGTGTTGGGGGAATGGTTTCGACCAGAGGCTGATATTATAGCTATTGGGGATCTTTTGGCCAGCAAATGTCAAGCCCCAGAATTTGCTCCCCAGAAGCGCGCGCCTCCCGATACCCATATGGGAAGGGCGCACGTCCCACAGTCACTAGCCGGGGCGCCCACCTTCCATTTCAGAAGTGCCTCAATCGGCCCTTGTCAAAGAAAGAAATCACGCAGGAACAGAGTCCAGACATTCCCAGAATCACTCGGATCGAGACAAAAGCTCCTCCCTTGGAGATACAGTTGGGCACACATTAATTTGGTCCCCCTTAAGGCATGTCTAAATTGAAATTAGATAGAAACTCCCACTAAAAGTAGGGTGTGTCTTTCTTTTCAGTTAAAAGTCAATCTCGACATTTTCCTCTCTAAGGGGAAAACATATTTTCGGTCCGCAGTCAACTGTGCCCGCACCCCAAAAAGTTACAGTAAGTACGACTCCGAATAGCATACAGCTCCAAGCAGCAATTTGGTCCATGGTGAACCGTTGAAATCACTTTATCAACAATGTCTACTCAACAAACCCACATTCATTTCTAGTCCTCTATACGAACTTTAAAGCGGCAGGCGGGTTCTCGAATCCAGCCAGTCCTCTATACGGACTTTAAAGCAGCAGACGGGTTCTCGGATCTAGCCAGTCCTCTATACGGACTTTAAAGCGGCAGACGGGTTCTCGGATCCAGCCAGTCCTCTATACGGACTTTAAAGCGCAGACGGGTTCTCGGATCCAGCCAGTCCTCTATACGGACTTTAAAGCAGCAGACGGGTTCTCGAATCCAGCCAGTCCTCTATACGGACTTTAAATCAGCAGACGGGTTCTCGATCCAGCCAGTCCTCTATATGGACTTTAAACCAGCAGACGGGTTCTCGGATCCAGCCAGTCCTCTATATGGACTTTAAACCAGCAGACGGGTTGTTGGAATCCAGCCAGTCCTCTAACGGACTTTAAACCAGCAGACGGGTTCTCGAATCCAGCCAGTCCTCTATACGGACTTTAAACCAGCAGACGGGTTCTCGAATCCAGCCAGTCCTCTATACGAACTTTAAACCAGTAGAAGGGTTCTTGAATCCAGCCAGTCCTTTATACGGACTTTAAACTAGAAAATCCAGCCAGTCCTCTATACGGACTTTAAATCAACAAACGGGTTCTCAGATCCATCAAGTCCTCTATACGAACTTTATGCCTTGGCCACGATGGGCCATTTTCATACTACCATACCCCCTCTATCAGCAAAAGTCGCTCACATAGGAAGCGCATCTCTATCTCTCGTAATTTCAAATTCTTGTTTTCATCGAGTCGTTGCTTTTTCTTGGTGATGTCCTCAGCGGATGTTCTTTCTTTCGTCGATGCATTTTGCTTTGCAATCCACGTCACCGAGGGGCTCTGTAGACACCCCACCTTAGACCGCTTACCCCGATTGCACATTTGATCTTGTGTTTCTCCCTATTTTAAGTGTTTCTCATTAGTTTCTGTTACTTCCATTAAGTTCTTGGCTGACTCTGTTAAGTCCAGGGACAAAACTGAATGATGGTGCTAACTTTCTAGTCCATTCTGTCAGAAAATCCATTTCAAAGTCGCGCACCTCCGTCCGTAGGGGTCAGAAGCGCGCGCATCCCTCCATCAAGGCAGGAGGCGCGCGCATCTGGGCGTCAGTTACAGATTTTCTCCAAGAATCCCTCCCTTACTCATTTTACATCATTTTGCCTGGGAAAGATTTCTTTGTGACTTCGTTTTGGCACCAAAAACATCAGTTTTACACCTATATAAACCCCTCTAATTCACCATTGAAAAGGGGGACTTTTTGTGACTAAGAAAACTATACACAAACATTTTCAAGGCATTTCTAAGGCAATTCTCCAAGAAGTGTTTGAAGTCATTTGAAGTTTAGGTAACACAACTTCTTTTCTCTATTCTCTACTTCATCTCTTCTCTTTTTCTCTTATTTTGACCAAACGTGCAATCACCCAAACCATTTTGGGACATGACACCAAAGGCCACTTCATTCCATTGAAGTTGGTCAAGGAGTTATCTCCCCACATTCAAAACACCCCTTTTAAACCCCTTTTATCATTATCAAAGAATAGGAAGAACATTTTATTTATGTAGACTACGAACAAGCAAGACCAACATTAGTTGGGCGAGATGGGTGTTTAAGTACTTCCTATCTCATAATCTAACCCCCGAACCTTATAACAAGAATCTCTGTTTTCGTACCAAAACTTAGGCTAAATATTAGGTTTTTCTTATGTCCCTCTAAAACATAGGTGGCGACTCTAAACAACTAAAACACAAATAGACATCCTAGGATCAACCCGCCGCTCTAGCCAAGTAAAGCAAGTGGGGCTCCTCCCGGGGTATCTACAGGTACCTCGAAAGAAATTGAACAAGAGCCCCTATGAATTGTGGCATGGAAGAGTGCCATATTACAAATACTTGCGAGTGTGGGGGTGTCATGCAAAGGTATCCATACCTCCACCTAAACGGTGAAAATTGGACCTAAGATTGTGGATTGCATATTTTTGGGTATGCTCACAATAGTAGTTCTTATAGATTACTTGTGTATGAATCGAAAATTCAAGATATACACAAAAAATACTATAATGGAATCTAGGAATGTTTCTTTCTTTGAGAATGTATTTCCGTGCAAGTCAAGAAATGAGGCAAGGTTATCGGCACGGATATAAGATTCAATAGAAGAAGAATACATTCAAGATAAAAGTGAGGAAGAAGAGGTGGAACCTTGATGTAGTAAAAGGGATAGAGTAGAAAAATCCTTGTGACGGATTTTCTAACTTACATGCTAGAAAGCGAACCTCAAAGTTACAAAGAAGCTGTGAGTTCTTCAGAAGGACCTTTGTGGAAAGAAGCCATCAAAAGTGAAATTGATTCCATTTTGTAAAATCACACTTGGGAATTGGTGGATCTTCCTCTGGGAAGTAAACCACTTAGATATAAGTGGATTTTCAAGTGGAAAATGAAGGCAGATGGAACAATTGACAAGTACAAGGCCAGACTTGTAATCAAAGGTTACAGAAAAAAAGAAGGCTTGGATTACTTTGATACGTATTCTCCTGTCACGAGAATAATGTCAATAAGAGTTGTACTGGAAATTGCCGCTTTGCGTAATCTTGAAGTGCATCAAATGGATGTAAAGACTGCCTTTCTGAATGGTAATTTGGAAGAGGAGATTTACATGGGACAACCTGAGGGGTTTATTGCACCTGGGCAAGAAAACAAGGTGTGCAAATTAGTAAAGTCATTGTATGGCTTGAAACAAGCACCAAAACAATGGCATCAGAAGTTTTATCAAGCCATGATGGAAAGTGGATTCAAGATAAATGAATGTGACAAGTGTGTCTATACTAAAACCACTGAAAATGGCTATGTCATTTTGTGTCTTTATGTGGACGACATGCTTATCATATGAAGTTGTGACAAGATGATGAAATCCACAAAAGATATGTTCAACTCAAAGTTTGACATGAAGGATATGGGTCTAGCGGATGTGATCATTGGAGTGAAAATTTCCAGAATATCCAATGGAATTGTATTGAGTCAAGCTCATTATGTGGATAAAATTCATGAAAAATTTAGCAAGGATGACAATGGAATAGCCAGTACTCCAATTGACCCAAGTCAATATCTATCAAAGATTAGAGGAGAACCAGTGTCTCAATTAGAATATTTAAGGATCATTGGAAGTCTAATATACCTGATGAGTTGCACAAGACCAGATATTGCTTATATTGTTAGCAAACTAAGTCGGTACACAAGTAATCCTGGAGCGGATCATTGGAAGGGTATAGTAAGAGTACTAAGGTAATTGAGATATACTCGTGATTATGGATTACACTATACTAGACATCCAGCTATGATTGAAAGGTATAACGATGCTAATTGGATATCAGATATCCAAGACTCAAGGTCTACAGGTGGATTTGTATTCACATTAGTAGGTGCGGCTATATCATGGAAATCTTCTAAACAGACGGTTATAGCTAGATCTACGATGGAATCTGAGTTTATAGCTTTAGACAATTATGGGGAAGAAGCGGAATGGCTACGCCAATTCCTAGAAGATATTCCAAGATGGACAAAACCAGTGCCACCAATCTATATACTTTGCGATAGCCAATCTGCAATTGGTAGGGCACAAAGCAACATGTACAATGGTAAGTCGAGACATATACGTCGAAGACATAATACCATAAGACAACTACTCTCAACTGGTACCATCTCTATTGACTATATGAAGTCAAAAGATAACTTAGCGGATCCGTTAACCAAAGGGTTAAACAGAGAGATACTTGCAAGATTGACAAAGAAAATGGTCCTTAAGCCTCTTGAGAGTTAAACACAGCAGAAAACCCAACCTAGTTGACTGAAGATCCCAAGATCTAGGTTCAAATGGACAACCTAACTGTTAAAAGACTTGTAACGTCACTGTGGGGGGTTAACCCCTTACCCATTTGTAGACACCCCATTTTGAACAAACATTCATAATTACACTACTTCTGTGTCTCGCCTTTGATTTGGGTTGAAACTCGTTAAGTTTGGCATGCTTCGTTAAGTTTCTGACTGAATCTGTTAGTTAGGGGCCAAAATGATATTAAAACCTTAGAAAAGGGCAAAAGAGTGATTCCAGCACAAAATATCTCGTTCGGGACATCTAATATCTCGTACGAGATATCCCCCTTGACAGACGAGTTTTTCAGCAGTTTCCTTATCGAACTAAACCTCTTTTGTTGGCAAACACTCTATAATCTGGGAAAGAAAGGAAGGACGATCAGAGAGTCCAAAGACAACTCCTTGGGAATCGAGTCTTTGATTCCCATCTATAAACAACCCCTTGGCTTGGTCCCTAAGTCAAGAAATCATATAAATATAGGGGTTCTTGACCAAAAATCCCTAATCACTCTTTGGAGAACATTAATCATCCTAAATATGATCAAAACACTCTCATATCAGCCTTGCAAAGGCAACCCACGAAATTCACCAAGCGCTAACACAATTCGAGTAAGCTTTTAGATCATCAAGGCCTTTTGTCAAGGCCATCCATAGGATTCTTGAACAACGCTTAGGTAAATTCCTTTGTTTTCTATCTTCTTATCTCCTTCTTTGCTTTGAAGTGGTGTAATTCTATTAAAAGGATCAGCATAGAGCCTCTCCAATTCATGGAGATGGTCTCGAAGCACATGATCCGAAATTCCAAATCAATAAGAAATTATTTATTTGGCTCTCTTTGTACATAATTTGCATAATTTCAAGATGATGATGATGTTTTCGTAGCAAGACCAATCCTAGATTTGGTGGATTGGGTGCTCCTTGACCTTCCCAATCCATAACTTAACCCCCGAATCCAATATCTCATGGTCCGTGTTCCGTTAAACATGGTGGCGACTCACAACAAAATCGAGCAACAATCAAGTCCTTACATCAAAACCAAAATCAACGCGAACGCGAAAAGGGCGTGCGCTCACAGTGGCGACTCTGCTGGGGACGAATCATACTAAGAGGGTTAGACTTGTGTTGAAAAAATCGTCATCGTTCTTAAAATTCTACGAAATCTGTACAGTTTCTGCTCCCAAAAGGGGATGGCTCGTACGAGGCATCTCCTTTTTGTCCGACAGTATGGTTTTCTGGTTTGAAAAATGGATTTCCGTCCAGTTCAAACACGCAAACAGAGTTCCAGATCTGTCCTCCCCCCTGTTTCTGAGTCATAGGACCTTCCTAACGACAATGAGACTCCCCATATATCATGAAGCTAACCTTTGTTTTGTAGGAGTATTTGTAAACTTGAAATTTCTTTGCTTTTCATATGTTATGCTTTATGTGTGAACTACAAAGGCCTGAGTTCCTCCACAAGAGGGAAACATAGGCAGCCACTTGGCCCGGCCATTGCATGTTTTTGTTTTGTTTTTTTTAAAAAACTCTCTATTTTCACCCTTACACCTAGAACTTGACTCTCACACACGTGCACAGATGTAGATTAGTTGCACTATATACCCTATAAACCCGGGTCCCAATCGGAGGACAGATGTCGGTCAGCACCCCACTCACCGGTCTCTCCAAAGATAGTGTACCCACTCCATGCCAAGCTCCTGCGATCGTGCCCATGGGGAGCCTTAGCCGTAAGCCCTGCATTAACCTCATGCATACGTAATAGTCCATAGGACACTCCTTAAGACCGGTCGGTTCGATTCTTAGGATTGTTTTAATCTTTTCCCAAGAGAACGCTTTTACTACAATCTATAATCCTCCCTTCATGAATTCTTGATGAATGTCCCTTCGGTAAAAAATGTTGGACAAGGGATTGCGATGGCAAAATTGAGAAATTTTCTACAAGGATTCGAGTCTAGTCTCTTTTGCCGTCAATATCCTACGTTTGACAAAGTCCCTTTCGGTTGTCCTTCACAAGAATTCATAAGGTTTGATTACATAAAGGCGTTGTTTAACAAAGTGCAAAACAATTACAGAATCACTTAGGTTTGGCTAAAATGAATGGTGGATTCCGATGAAAATATGGGACCTTTGCCCAAATTGTCTGTTTGGGAGAGTGCAATACAGGTGGAAAACAAGGGGCTCATATTCTAGGGTGACAGAATCCACTGTTCCAGGATGAACTAGGTAGTAACTCTCAAAATGGATTAATTTACGTTTGACCAAAAAATAGGATTAAAATCTGTTATTCTGACCGTCAGGCTGGATGCCTCGTACGAGACATCTATGTCTTGTACGAGACATCCTCCCTCTGTATGTGATTCTGCCCGTTTGGTCAACCTAAATCTCATAAAAACCGACTTGTTGGGACTCCAGTCTGGATTTGACACGATTTCTGAACCTTAGGTCCGTCCGAATCAGCAAGGTAGCTCCACACTCCCAACACAAATGGTTCGGTAATCTACATCCGTGATCCCAAAACCAACAGACTAGACAAAATCGCAATAATGGCCGGTACCCCTTTCACCAATTTGGAAACCGCTAAGACCGTCATTGCATGACTCGAACAACAAGTGAAAGAACAAGCTAAAAATGCTGCCCGCGAGAGTGATCGTCACGCCCAAGACATACACTCTGTTCTACAAGAGCTCCAAGAACTCAAAAAGGGTAGTAAGAAGTCAAAATCCTCCTTCAAAGACGGGGAATCCCATGCTAAGAAAAGGAACAAAAAGGATGATGACTCTGACTCCGACTCAAATACATCCGACTCTTCCTCCTCCTTTGATGACGAGGATACCAAGACAAATGATAGGAAGAAGAAAGCTAGTGATGACACCAACATCATCAACTCCGCCACCGCCGAGTTTCTCGAAAAGAGGTTTGCACATCTTGGTCTAGCAAAGGGCTCCATTGTTCCATTTGACCCCATTGCACTCCGCAAGTCAATCACTAAGCTTCCACAACAGTTCCGCACTCCCGACATTGCCAAGTTCAATGGCACTACTTGTCCTCGTGTTCATGTTGAAACCTACACTTGGGCCATGCTTCCAATGAAAGTGGATGACACTGTTTTAGCCCAAAGCTTTCCCCAAACTCTAGAGGGGGCGGTAAGGGATTGGTACATGTCTCTCCCCTTAGCTACAAGAACCGATTGGGCTACCGCTTGTGAGGTCTTTCAAAAGCGTTTTGAGGACAATACTACTTACCGTCCCACTAAAAGAGACCTCGAACAAACTCAACAAGGTGCTAATGAGACATTTGGTGACTTTTTCAAAAGATGGAGAGCCAAGCTCACCGAAATTGTTGATAGGCCTAGTACGGAAGATCAAATGCATATCTTCCTCAAGTCACTCCGTAACAAGTATAAAGACCGTCTCTCCGGTACTTTCTTCCCAAGCTTCTCCGAGCTTCATAAGGCCGGTCTTTGACTAGATGACATCTTCAAAAGTAGGAAGGAGGATAAGAAGGATAGTGGTTACCGTTACACTAACAAGGGCTCTACTAGTAAAGACACATCCGTCAACACCATTGCTTTCAATAACCAAGGGAGGAGCAACTATACCTCCGTCCCTCCACCAAGCAAGACAAAGAAGAAAGAGAGAGTCTACAACAAACTAGAAGGTGAACTCTTTGACATACTCATGGAAGCCGGCAAAGTCACACCAAGGAAGCCTCCTACTACTCCAAGGGAACTCCCCCGCAAATCATGCGCATCACCTCTATTGCAAGTTCCACCAATTTAGTGGGCACGACAGCGACTCTTGCAACCACCTCAAAGATGTGATCCTAGATCTCATAGACTCTAAGCAATTAGGGGTTCCTAATGTAGTGACAAACACTCTCCCAACTGCGGGAGGAGGGATCAATGTAATAAAGATAGCTAGTGAGAGAGAGGAGACTACTCGACTAGTCCCAAATGTGGGTGAGAGCACTCCAAAGTTCAATAATGAAATTTCTTTCTGTTACATGTTGTCTTGGGATCAAGTACTAGATAGGAAAAATAATAAAGAAGATGTTAACTTGATTACTCGATCCGGTCGAGTCATAATCAACAAAGACCCAAGAGTGGAAGATCCATCATCCTTGAAAGAAAACACTACTTCGAAAGAGCCCGAACCCATTGAGCTCGATGATCCACTCCTCAAGCAACTAAAACGAACACAAGCCAATATCTCCATATGGGATCTCTTAGGCTCCTCTCATAAGCATCGACTCATGATCTCAAAAGAATTAGCCCAAGTTGAAGTACCAAAAGAAATAACTCCCGAAGAGCTAACACAAATGGTAGGCCAAATCCAATTTGGCAATGTGATCACATTTATCAACTTAGATCTACCCCAATATGGTGGAGGGCACACCGAAGCTCTTTACATAACCGCAAAGGTCAATGGGCATCGAATCCCTAGAATCCTGGTAGACAATGGATCCGCCATAAATGTCTTACCAAAGAAAGTCATGGGTACACTTGGCGTTACCTCAAGATATATGAAACCGTCAACTCTTACTGTACAAGGGTTTGATTTCACCGCACGTTCACATATAGGGACGATCACTCTAACAGTTGTAGTGGGAGAGATAACCACACGAGCGGAATTCCAAGTCATTGGCATTCCCTCTTCCTTCAACCTTCTTCTAGGACGTCCATGGCTACACCAAACTGGGGGAGTACCATCAACTCTCCACCAATGTTTAAAGTTTAAGCACAATGACATGATAGTTACCGTACTTGAAGAACTAGTCACCGCTAGTCCAATCTTAGAGATTCAACATGAGGCGGCCGACCACCACTTTAATTGATTCAAAATCCAAAAGCAAAGTAATGTAGAAATGATAGAAGTATGAAATGAGAATGACTATTCAAAAGCAATTCCATTCTCTGGAACACGCCCCGTACTCAACATGATGCAAAAAGAAGGGTACTTCCCCGGTCTTGGACTTGGCAAAAACTTGCATGGGATCAAAGAACCACCACCCATCATTCTATATCTGCCTGAATATGGTCTAGGATATGAGTCACCACACAAGAACATCCCTAAGGAAGAAAGGGATTGGACTTCATACATAGTGCCAATTGCACTGCCTATCGAAAGACACTGAACGGGTACTTTGTATGCGAGGGAGAAATCTTTCCATACTTCATGTTCCCTAACCCATGGATTGACCATAGGGGGGAAGCAACAACCGGGCTTTGAAATCTTCAATGACTGTGACCCATACTCACTTGAAACAGAACGACACAATTCTCGTGGCTACTTCGAGAATTAGGGGGTACCAAGGCCAAAGTATTCAGTGAAAGGGACTTTGTGTTAGGAGAAGACCTACTACGCCAGTTACTCAATCTTTGCAAGCTAGAGGACACTCAAGTCAATGCAATAGACAAAAGGGACGTGTAGACACCACGCCTTAGACCGCTCACCCCGATTGCACACTTGATTTTGTGTTTCTCCCTCTTTTAAGTGTTTTCTGTTAGTTTCTGTTACTTTGGTTAAGTTCCAGAGGGGTTCCGTTAAGTCCAGGGACTAAACTGAATAACAGTTCTAACTTTCTAGTCCATTCTGTCAAAATTTGCCTTTCAGAGTCGCGCGCCTCCGCCCCTTGAGGCCAGACGTGTGCGCCTTCCACCGCCTAGGTGGGATGCGCGCGCTTCTAGGGTGTGTCAGTTACAGATTCTACCCAAGAATCTCTCCGTTGCTCATTATACATGATTTTGCCCGGGAAAGATTTCTTGGAGACTCCGTTTGGCTCTAAAAAAAGACACATTTTCAACTATAAAACCCCTTCCAATGATTGGAGGGGACCTTGAACCTTGAATTCTAGGATCTTTCATTAAGCTTTGGCATCACATTCTTTCACAAGTATTCTATACCTTCTCAAAAAGTTGTCTTTGAATATTACTATAGGTACAATTCTCTTCTACTTTATGCCTTAATATTCTTCTTCTTCTTCTTCTTCTTCTTCTTCTTCTTCTTTGTTCAATCAATGTGCAATCACCCAAAACCACTTGGGACATGACACCAATAGCTCTTTCATTACATTGAATTGGCCTAGGAGTTATCTCCCTACATTCAAAACAATAAAACCCCTTTTTATCATTATTCAAATAGGAAGAACACATTTATCTTTAAAGTGGATTATGGACAAACAAGACCGATATTTCTAGGGCGAAATAGGTGTTTAAGTACTTCCCATTTCGTAACCTAACCCCCGAACCCTTCATCCCAAAGAATCTTTGTTTTCGTAAATCAAACTTAGGCTCATAAACATTAGGTTTTATTACGTTCCTCAAAAACGTGGGTGGCGAATCTAAAACCCAATTAGACATCCTAGGATAATTCACCGCTCTAGCCAAGTTGTGTTTTCCCGTGGTATCTACAGTGGCGACTCCGCTGGGGACAGCTTGAGGGTTAAACTTGTGTTTCTGTTCATAATTCACTTTTTTGGGCATTCTGGAAATTGATATGGGAAGCTGTAAGGATCCCGCCCCGCGCGGAAACGCGATGAGTATGGGGCGAAACGCCAAACACGGGAACCGGCCAAATTTAACAGAGTCGCCATATTTGTTAACTTTTAACCCAACAAATGAAAATGGTTAGAGATTTATGAGTTCGGAGGTCAGGTTACGACTTGGGAAGAGTTTCACGTCACCCAAGTCGCCTCAGACAAAACCGAGTCTCCCTAAGTTTGTTAACCAAAATGTGCAAGTGTGTGTGTGTGTGTGTGTTTGAAAATGGGAAAAACTGACCTGTTGACAAAACCAGTTAAAAACTTAACAAAAGGGGTTACTTTGCAAATAGTTTAACAGAAAATGAGCAAAACTGGAAAAAATTTCTCCCTGTCCAAACTAGCCGTATGGATGGTTTAAACCATCCGTACGACTCGTTTGGCCGTCCCGGGGTTTTTTACAGATTCATCAGAAAACTGTCCAGTTTCAGGCAAAACAGAGTGTTCTTGCTGAAACTGGACTGAAATGATTATTTTTCAGTTATTTTCTTTAACAAAAACATGGATTAAATCATCCCTATGTCATTGATCACTAGTTGGACATCAAAAACAAAGGTTTTGGGTGTGATCAAGACAATCATTGGGGAAATTTTGAAAAAAGTTGATGAACATGCCCTTTGGGCAAAATGGCCATTTGATGAGTAAAGATTGAAACTTTACCATCAAAATAGACTTATTGTGCAAGATTACACCTTTATGGACAAAAATATAACATAAAGATTGGATATTTATGTCTCATAATTGGTGATTTTATGGCTAAGTCATGTTTGGGATGATAAAGATTGAACTTTATCACCCAATCATGCCTCTCATGGCCAAACAAGAACAAAATCAACATGAAATTTAACAAACCATAATCATCCTTAGGTTTTATCCCATAATCACACACTAGGCATGAAGGGAACCTTGAATCACCTCATAATTTGGTTCCAATATACATATATAATCATAATATATAGCTTGAGAAGACAAGACTTGTATAATACATATATATATAGTGCTTGAAATGGACAAGTCTTGCAAGAATATAAATTTGCTTGAGAGGACAAGTCTTACAAGAATATAAACAAGAACAAGTAATATGATTAACAAAGATAAATAGAGTTGAGATGAAGATGAAGATGACAATAGGATAAAGATTCAACCTTTAAGCAAGATTGGGGTAAATCATTAATTGATTGACCCAAGTTTGCTTCTTTTTTCACTAAGAGATCATAGACTCCAAGATTTTCACTTAAACATGGATGGATCATTGTGTATTTTTGATTAAATGGGACTAAAGATGAGAGGGATGCTACTCTTGGTAGTTCTTCACCATCATCTAAAGTAAGCCGCAATATTTCACAAAGACCAACACTTAATTTTGTAGAGAGAGAACAATTTTAGGGAGTAACTTTACTTGAGAATTCTTGTCCAAATGAGAGAGGATGACCTCTCTATTTATAGGGGGAATTGGGTCTTGATTTGCTTATTGGATCATTTTTGTGCACAATAATGGGCTAGAAATTGGGTCATCTTGGTGGGCTTTGGCTAGGCAAGGGAATTGGTTGGGCTAGGCACAAGGTGAGGGAGTAATGGGCTTCGGCCCAAGGGACAAGAAAGGGGGTGGGTGAGTGACACAAGTGGACTGATGAACCCAAACCATCCGTACGGATTGGGCTTTCCCATGCCTAAACCATCCGTACAGCACACACTGGCGAGTTTTCGGATATTTCCATTTTTATTCTAAATTGGTCCTAAAGTTTTTTGTTTATTCCCAAATTACCCCTTAGCTTTATAATTTGATAATTTTAAGGATAGTAATCCGGATAGGGGTACTTACAGAGCCCCTCGTCAACGGCGCTTTCGAAGGAAACGGGGTTGTCGATAAATGAAGAATCCCGATCTGGTGAACTATCACGATGGGAGAGAAGGTGCCGAAGTGGTCAAGTGGATGGACCCTTATTTGTAAAGGATTCCTACGTATCCCTATCCGAGGGAATCAAGCCGTTCGTAGTTCTGAAGGTGAGAAACTTTAAGGCTACTCAAACCTAAAAGTGACCATTAAGGTCGGGTGAGGAACTTGGCGTCTCAAACCTAAGGGTGACTATTCAAAGTCGAGTGAGGAACTTAGCGTCTCAAGCCTAAGGGTGACTATTCAAAGTCGGGTGAGGAACTTAGAGTCTCAAACCTAAGGGTGACTATTCAAAGTCGGGTGAGGAACTTAGCGCCTCAAGCCTAAGGTTGTAGGGGAATATCTGTCATTTTCTCCTAGAAGAATAGGCATGACTCTTGGCGAGTTCAGAGGTGGGACAGGGTCAACTTGGGACATGGTCAACTTAGCTCTATTGGAGAGGTTCGACTTACAAGGGACATGGTCAACTTGGCTCTTTGGAGAAGGTTGACTTACATGGGGCATGGTCAACATGGCTCTATTGGAGAGGGTTGACTCACACGAGACATGGTCAACTTGACTCTATGGAGAGGGTTGACTTACAAGGGACATGGTCAACTTGACTCTATGGAGAGGGTCGACTTGCACGGGACATGGTCAACTTGGCTCTATTGGAGAGGGTCGACTTACACAGGACATGGTCAACTTGGCTCTATTGGAGAGGGTCGACTTACACGGGACATGGTCAACTTATCTCATGGCGGAGGGTCGACTATGTAAACTGGTCAACTAAATGGTTGAACTTACGAAGTACGGCTGGGGTATGGTCAACTTGTCTCTATGGGAGAGGGTTGACTAAATGGTTGGTCTTACGAAGAACTGCCGGGGCATGGGTTTCAACCTATGATGACTATTCTGAGTCAAGGTTTGATCAAATCCATTTTTGGGGAGTTTGACCACATCCCACTAAGGACTACCGGGGACAAAGACTTGAACCTAAAATGACTATTCTGAGTCAAGGTTTGGGTCAACTCCATTTTTGGGGAGTTTGACGGGAAAACTGGTCTTACGTTCCTCTAAGGACGGCCGGTTCTTTTCACACAAGTTTGGACTTACGAAGGACTGCGGGGACAAAGACTTGAACCTAAAATGAATATTCTGAGTCAAGGTTTGGGTCAACTCCATTTTTGGGGAGTTTGACGGGAAAACTGGTCTTACGTTCCTCTAAGGACGGCCGGTTCTTTTCACACAAGTTTGGACTTACGAAGGACTGCCGGGGTATGGTCAACTTGGCTCTATGGGAGAGGGTTGACTAAATGGTTGGTCTTACGAAGAACTGCTGGGGCATGGGTTTCAACCTATGATGACTATTCTGAGTCAAGGTTTGATCAACTCCATTTTTGGGGAGTTTGACGGGGAAAACTGGTCTTACATCCCACTAAGGACTGCCGGGGACAAAGACTTGAACCTAAAATGACTATTCTGAGTCATAGCTTGACCGGGGTCAACTCCATCTTTGGGGAGATTGACGGGAAAACTGGTCTTACGTCCCTCTAAGGACTGCCGGGACAAAGGCTCTGGCGTATAACGACTATTCTAAGTCTAAGCTTGACCGGGGTCAACTCCATCTTTGGGGAGATTGACGGGAAAACTGGTCTTACGTCTCACTAGGGACGGACGGGGTAAAGGCTCTAGCCTATAATGACTATTCTGAGTCAAGGTTTTAATCTAAAGGGTGACTCGGGGGATGAAGGTTTTAATCTAAAGGGGTCACTCTAGGGACGAAGGTTTTTTAACCTAAAGGGTCACTCGGGGGACGAAGATTTGGTCAAGCCTACACTGCGGGATGGTTGACACATTTTCTTGATACCGGGAAAGAGCCTAGGGGTGACCTTCAAGACTCATTGTGAACAAAAAGGGTCCAAGACTTTGGAAAAATCATTTTGAGGGGAGATCAAAAGCATTTTGCTTGAAACATTGTCTTTGATAAATGATGCCAAATGGCCAAATTTGAAAATGCTTACTTTTGAAGGCAAATCTTTTAACGAAACATGTTTAGTCAAATTTTGGTTTTAACTTAACTGCGAGGTTTATATGCATAAAGTCCTTTTGAGCTTTGTCCATTTCTTAGGAGCGGTCAGGAGTAGAGAAACCTCTTGTTATCGATGTCGGGGTAGCCCCATGTCCTTGCTCCTATTGATGGCGACGTAGCCCCAATGTCATTGAATGTGACGGGGTAGCCCTATGTCCTTGTTCCTATTGATGGCGATGTAGCCCCAATGTCATTGAATGTGTCGGGGTAGCCCCATGTCCTTTGGAGGTAACCCCAATGTCGTCCTCCGACTTTTGATGTTGGCGTGGACCCGTTGTCGTCTCGCGGCCTTTGATGATGTTAAGAACCCATCCCTTTTTTCATGATGCACTCTTTCTTTTGCCTAGGCCGCCCTTTCGGGTTTTCAACCTAGCGGGCATCTCTTTTGCGTCTTTTATGGCACACCCTATTTTTTTGCCTAGGCCGCCCTTACGGGTTTTCAACCTAGCGGGCTACTTTTTTGGTGCCTTTCTTCTTTTTTTTTTTTTTTTTTTTTTTTTTTCATATAAGTGATCCAGCCGACTTGATAGAACGAGGACTTAATATATCTTTTGGAGGAGACATGCAAGGGCCTTTATTTAGGCGGGAGAGAGTCCCTTTATTTTGGTGAACAATGTATTATCATGGAACGGGAGGAAGCCCTTGCTCGACAGAATACAAGTGTTTAGCTCTTTCCTAAGATGTAGAGAGAAGAAGACTTGTTGAGACATTTGAAACTTGCCCTAGTTAATATCATCAAATGATTGCTGGAATGGACCATGTTTATTATTAAGTCAAGATTATAACAAGCAATTAGCCTTAACATGTATAAATGTTGTGATCAATTAAGATTAAGATTCGATCAATGGAAAGCTCAAAAGGTGTTTATGGGGAGATCGGTCATTATCTGGGAAATTGGTCATTGATGGGATCAAGGGAAGAGAACCGGGTCATTTTGGGAGGATCGAGGTTTGATGGATTCATTTCATGCTGTGACCGGACCCGAAGGTTGCCTACGTTCCCCTCAGTTTGAGGAGCTCAGGTCGCCGTAGTTCGGCCGTGGGGCCTTCTTTTGCTGGGGTTGGTGTCCTTTCGAAGGATGTTGTTGCTTTGCTGATGTAGATCGCTTTTCTTTGCGGTGAACTCCTCGGGATGTTCTTTGAGGTGGACTTTTGCAGTGAACTTGGTGAGCTTTTGAGGTAAACTTCCTCTTTGCCAATATTCATTTGCTTTCCTTTTTTCCATTATCCATTTCTTTCTCTTTTATCATTTTTTTAGAGAGAGGGGAAACATTAGCCCCAACTTGCTATCTTGGACATTGGCTCATTTGTAGCCCCTTGGTGGAATTCTGCCACTTCTTACTTTGACTTTTGAAGATCTGGGAAGTCCTTTGCTTGGTTGTGCACGCGCGATCATGGTTGAATCTTGGTGGTTGAGCAACAACATCCTCGCCTTTTCATTGTCTCGGGATGCCTTTGATGCGCATCAAGGATTTGTATAGGAAAGGTGTATCGGGTTGTGTATCGGGGTAATGTATGAGGGAAGATTTGCCATTGATGGTTTCTTCATGCCAATTGATCACAACATTTATTCATATCAAGATTAATTGTTTGCATTTGGCACTTTTCATTTGTGTTAGGTCCATTCATCCTTAATGAGTCGTCATTGACTAGTATGCTTAGAATTCAATTCGTCATTTTGGGGACGTAGCAATCAATTGATAATAACAAGTAAGGCAATTTCAAGAGTAAAAATATATTGCAAATAATGTCTCAAGTCTAGATAGAAGAGAAGGAAAATGACTCTTTTATTTAGATAACTGTGTACTTACATGTCCAAGTGCGGAACTCTGTAAAAATAAAAAGACACGGTCCAGAATGGACTCCTTTTTTTTCTTTCTAGAACCTACGAGGTTGGAAGACTCACATTTTTTTTTGTAAGCTTTTGACAAGGCAAAAATGGCAATAATAATCTTATGAAGAGAACTGACAATGGACCCAAAATGGTCACCACATGGCATCAACCGGGGAGTCAAGACTTTAACCAAACCTAACAGACATCTTAACCGACTTTTCCTAAAGACTTATCATACGCCCTAAAAGCAACTGGCTCTTCCTACGGATGAAAACAGACTCCTTCTAAGGGGAGGTTGATAGGAGAGGTTTCGGAACTCCGTCGTTTGCTGTGGCAACCGCAACACCATTCATTTCCCAACCCGGGGCATTCGGCCCTTCAGACATTTTATGTGCCACTGATATTTTCCAAACGCCTTCCGTCGTTTCGGCTTTGCTGATTTTAGGAACCACTGATTTTGTCAATTTTTCCAAAACAGGCTCTCCCACTTTGGGATTGACAACTCTGTCAACCATGGGCTCTTTTTCCTTGGGGCGGACACCACTCCATTTATCGATCATCGGGGAAGTCACAGATTTGAGCATGTTAATGCTCAGGTCATTGGCTGTGTCGGGGGTGAAGAAATGAAGGTCTCAGTATTTTGATGAGATGGAGGGGGAAATCTTTTGTTACAATCCGGGGGTCGGGTAGCTTCCACCCTTTCATTATGGTTGGTCATCTTGGTGAATGGCCCATCAATTTGAAACAGAGCTGTAACACCTCTTTGCCTCGTTGACTCATCAGACGGAGTTTGCGTTTCTCTGTGGCTATCTGTGATGACTTCTTTCTCAGCCCCGGGGGTTTCTGAAGCTTGGAACAACTCTTCGTTCGTTAGGCCATCCGAATTATCCGCCGCGTCATTTCTCAAGCTACTGTCCACTGAAGTGATCTTTCTGAGGTACCGGATCGGAGAGGTTATAGTGACCGGGGAACTTTCTGACTCCACACGCACCAGTCGGCGACATGATGCTCTATTCCACTTCATATAAGCCACGGAAAAAAAAGGTAGTTTAGGCTCGGGTAAACATTGGGTGAACACTTGGGTTAAAGACACACGTGTCTCTATTTGGGATTTTTGACTGGCCGAAGTTGCCTACGTTCCCCTCACCACGAGGGAGGGGGTCCCACGTGATGAGAGGCTCAGGTCACCGTAGTTCAAACAGGTTTAGAATCTTAAGAGGGAAGGACGAACACGACTAATGTCTTAACGAGAATCCATCCAAGGACTTGACTGGCTTCCTAGGGGACTATTCTTAGAATTTAACGGGGATCTTTGCGGGGACCTAGGGGGCTTTAACTAGGGTCTCAACGGGGATCTTAACGAGGGTCTTGAAGGATAACATGGATCCTTCGAAAGAGTTAACGTGACTTGACGGAGGTCTTGAAGGATAACATGGATCCTTCCAAAGACTAAACGGGACTAATCAAAAGTCTTGGAGGATAACATAGATCCGTCCAAAGGCTAAACGGGACTATTCAAAAGTCTTGGAGGATAACATGGATCCGTCCAAAGATTAAACGGGACTAATCAAAAGTCTTGGAGGATAACATGGATCCGTCCAAAGACTAAACGGGACTAATCAAAAGTCTTGGAGGATAACATGGATCCGTCCAAAGACTAAACGGGACTAATCAAAAGTCTTGGAGGATAACATGGATCCATCCAAAGGCTTAACGGGACTTGACGGAGGTCTTAAAGGATAACATGGATCCTTCCAAAGACTTAACGGGGGTGACACTGGTTAGCGAAACAATGCAATGTATCAAAGACAGGAAGCAAAACGGAGCAAGCTCATGCAGCGTGCAATTAATAAATCATTCAAGTTAACTTAAAACACATTTTTATTTCTAAATGGTTGGAAAAGATTTCTCTTCTTTTTCGCAACTAATCTAAACCCTGGATCAGTGGAGGCCATCACTACGCCTATAGACCCCTCGTTTTTCACCTGTCTTGCACGCTCCCATAGACGGACTATCCCGAGCGAGGGTCCTATAGGGCAAGCGACTTCCATCGACCAAAAGAAATGAACCTAGGGTCTAGTGCGTAGCAAGGTTCCCAATGCGCGGGTCATCCTAATCATGATTAAGCCCCAGTCGGAATCGAGACTTTTTCTAAAGGCTACACCGAAGGCTGCACCGATATTCCGACATGACCTCATTTTGAATGAGGCGTCTCAGTCCTTGACCATGGCCTTAAGGTTGATTAAAATAACTCGTACATTAGGGCTTAACGACACGGTGTCACCCTATACTTAGCACATGACCTTCGCTAATTGCGGTCATCATTAACGCACGAGTTAAAGGCTGGTTAGGCCACGCTTGCATTTCATCAAGGAGTCACAACTCGGGCGTTAACTTGGCCACAATTAACTTTAGAAACGCGTTATGGACGTGGCAACGTGAGCTAGACCAAAAACCAACCAAGGTCACGGTATTTGTGTGTCACGGACAAGTGTGGTTGATTCGGCTCGGAAGGGAAGGTGGAATGGACCCGTACGCGCATCGAAGGGAACAAGAGCGCCCAACGAGCTGCATCGTGGCATCCATCCCAGGTTAAAAGGGCATTTGGAACGTGCAAGGTCAAGTGCGCGTAGTGTGAAGCCATTCTATGTTCCCTTTTGAGTCAAAATAGAGATTTTCAATCCGTTTTTCGATATGATGAGCATGGCATAAGCAAGATATGAAAAAGTATGAACAAGCATGGATTAAACAATTTATACACACAACAAATCAAGGAATATGAACAAACAAAGACCAAAATTTGTACATGTACCAAATTGTGCACAACAAAGAATTTTGAATCAAACATTTTGCAAAAGAACAATTTTTACATTGAAACCATTTGTACCAATTAAGTTGTACACAACAAGAAGACTCAAGAAATCTTTACAAAAGGGTTATGCACAATGAGGCTTTGGAAACCATTTTTATTGACAAAAGATTATGCATAACCAAGTTTTTTTTTTAAATCAAGTTTTGGCCAAAAGAATGAAGGTAATGTGCACAAGTAAGACTGTAAATTTGGAACCTGGACAAGAAGAAGCAGAGGGGCATCCAGAATTTTGCAGCCTTGCACAAAATTGTTAATTGGCAACATTCTGGCCCCTACCCAAAGTAGCCGTACGGCTAAAGCAAGAGGGTGAAGATTTTTCTCAGTTTCTCCAACTTCTGATCATCAAGCCCCAGTTTATTGTATTTCCAAAACGTATGTACTCAAAACAGTCCAAACAGAAACATCAAACACACACAAATATGCAAAAAGTCAACTATCGGGAACGGGAGTTTGACCCACACATAAATGCCCCCAAATTTTCTAGAAAGAAGTTTGGAAACATTTAAATCCCCAGCGGAGTCGCCACTGTAAGGATACCGGCCCGCGCGGAAACGCGATGAGTATGGGGCGAAACGCCAAACACGGGAACCGGCCAAATTTAACGGAGTCGCCAGATTTGTTAACTTTTAACCCAACAAATGAAAATGGTTAGAGATTTATGAGTTCGGAGGTCAGGTTACGACTTGGGAAGAGTTTCACGTCACCCAAGTCGCCTCGGACAAAGCCGAGTCTCCCTAAGTTTGTTAACCAAAATGTGCAAGTGTGTGTGTGTGTGTGTTTGAAAATGGGAGAAACTGACCTGTTGACAAAACCAGTTAAAAACTTAACAAAAGGGGTTACTTTGCAAATAGTTTAAGAGAAAATGGGCAAAACTGAAAAAAAGTGCTCCCTGTCCAAACTAGCCGTATGGATGGTTTAAACCATCCGTACGGCTCGTTTGGCCGTCCCGGGGTTTTTTACAGATTCATCATAAAACTGTCCAGTTTCAGGCAAAACAGAGTGTTCTTGCTGAAACTGGACTGAAATGATTATTTTTCAGTTATTTTCTTTAACAAAAACATGGATTAAATCATCCCTATGTCATTGATCACTAGTTGGACATCAAAAACAAAGGTTTTGGGTGTGATCAAGACAATCATTGGGGAAATTTTGAAAAAAGTTGATGAACATGCCCTTTGGGCAAAATGGCCATTTGATGAGTAAAGATTGAAACTTTACCATCAAAATGGACTTATTGTGCAAGATTACACCTTTATGGACAAAAATATAACATAAAGATTGGATATTTATGTCTCATAATTGGTGATTTTATGGCTAAGTCATGTTTGGGATGATAAAGATTGAAACTTTATCACCCAATCATGCCTCTCATGGCCAAACAAGAACAAAATCAACATGAAATTTAACAAACCATGATCATACTTAGGTTTTATCCCATAATCACACACTAGGCATGAAGGGAACCTTGAATCACCTCATAATTTGGTTCCAATATACATATATAATCATAATATATAGCTTGAGAAGACAAGACTTGTATAATACATATATATATAGTGCTTGAAATGGACAAGTCTTGCAAGAATATAAATTTGCTTGAGAGGACAAGTCTTACAAGAATATAAACAAGAACAAGTAATATGATTAACAAAGATAAATAGAGTTGAGATGAATATGAAGATGACAATAGGATAAAGATTCAACCTTTAAGCAAGATTGGGGTAAATCATTAATTGATTGACCCAAGTTTGCTTCTTTTTTTACATAGAGATCATAGACTCCAAGATTTTCACTTAAACATGGATGGATCATTGTGTATTTTTGATTAAATGGGACTAAAGATGAGAGGGATGCTACTCTTGGTAGTTCTTCACCATCATCTAAAGTAAGCCACAATCTTTCACAAAGACCAACACTTAATTTTGTAGAGAGAGAACAATTTTAGAGAGTAACTTTACTTGAGAATTCTTGTCCAAATGAGAGAGGATGACCTCTCTATTTATAGGGGGAATTGGTCTTGATTTGCTTATTGGATCATTTTTGTGCACAATAATGGGCTAGAAATTGGGTCATCTTGGTGGGCTTTGGCTAGGCAAGGGAATTGGTTGGGCTAGGCACAAGGTGAGGGAGTAATGGGCTTCGGCCCAAGGGACAAGAAAGGGGGTGGGTGAGTGACACAAGTGGACTGATGACACCCAAACCATCCGTACGGATTGGGCTTTCCCATGCCTAAACCATCCGTACGGCACACACTGGCGAGTTTTCGGATTTTTCCATTTTTATTCCAAATTGGTCCTAAAGTTTTTTGTTTATTCCCAAATTACCCCTTAGCTTTATAATTTGATAATTTTAAGGATAGTGATCCGGATCGGGGTACTTACAGAAGCGCGCGCCTCGGACCTTCATGGTCCAAAGTGCGCGAGTCCCATATCACATTCCAGAATCGCCCGCCTTCCATGTGTTCTTCCTATTCTTCCTATTATTTCATGCTAACAAACACTGCAGGGGTTTCATTACACAATCAGGACCAGGGCAATCCCCTGAGTCCATAAGTTTCTGACAATTTGACAGGTCAGCCCAGAAGCGGGCGCCTCCCATGTACAATGCGCCAGGCACGCGCTTCCCACAACACCAGCCCGAGGCGTGCGCTTCTGGGAAAATTTCCAGGACAAGAACAGGTTTCAGGGACTGAATAGAACAGTGGGGTGTGGGCACAGTTGCCTGCGTAAGAACAAAATTGGACCTTTGGATTGTCTTAATTTCGTGTTTATTTACCGGTCACACGGGTGATTCGGGAGTTGTAATTTGCGTGCTTATGTGTTTTTATCTTTTCTTTTCAAAAAAAAAAATAATTGTCACGTGATAGACCTCACACTACATGCATATTACTCCTATGAATTGCTCACTATCGAGTCGCACAAGTCCATAACACCAAACACGTCGAGGCCCGTCCTAGAAAGTTTCAAGCTCCACCCGACCTTGACTCTTTCGAAGCGGTCAACCTCAGCCCGTGGCGTAGTTCAAGACTACATGCCGGGGGTGACCTTTAAGCCTCTCTTTAGCTGAGCACAAACCACACAATTCTAGTTAGGGTCTAACACTCCGTGACCAAGTCGGTTTTAATGTACCGAGATTTCCCTAAACTAATGTTTTCAAATCATACATGCCAACTTGTTGATACGGACGCAATAAAAATCCGTCCCCAAAAGTGGTTATTTTGGACGAAAATAAAAAATCCGTCCCCGCATGTATGCTTTACTACATTGATTTAGTTTAATCCCGATACATGTAGGATTCACAAACGTGATGGAATCCGATGAGTATATGGGACCGCGAGATGGTCTATATACTAGTGTGACGATTCCATTATCTTCTTAGAAACCCCAAAAGGGACCCCGTCCCTCCGACTTATAAAAAAAAAGAGTTTTTTTCTTATATGGTTCGAGTCGTGTGCCCAATATGTGTTCTCAACCTCTTTATGGACCGAAAGTGTGAACCGAGACTGACAAGGGCTACTTCTCTAATTATAGGTCCGATTGGTACTCTCCGCGTCTACAGGGACTCATCCAACAGGCTTGTCCGTGAACCGATCACTCCAACAGCTTCTACATCATCAATGGCCAGCGACTCCAGCACCAACAACGCCCTGACTCTCGAACAGCTCTCTGCCATGGTTCAAGCACTCCAACAACAAGTCTCTACCCTTAACCAAGAGGCTCAAACCAAGGAAAACTTGTGGCAAACTCATGTTGACAGCCAACAAGCGGCCCACGAGGCCGAGGTCGAACAATTGAAAGCCAAGCTCCTCAAGCTCTCCAAGAATAAGGGGGTGAACGACAATGAGGAATCCGAATGGACCCAAGGTTTGTTTGAAAGCCAATATGTTAGTGCCCGTACCAAAAAAATGGAGGAGCCAAGCACTGACAACAACGACCACAAAATGGTCGATTCCATCATGTCTTATATTGATCAGAAATTTGACGGCCTCAACATGGGAAAAGGCTCCAACACAAGCCTTTATCAGTCATCCATTCTCATGAGCACGATGGCCGCTCTCCCCGATAAGTTCAAAATGCCCGACATTAGCAAGTTCAAGGGCAACTCATGCCCGATGGCTCACATTGAGACTTACATTTGGGCTATGGTTCCGAAGAAGGTCTCCCCAAAGGTGATGGCTCAATGCTTTCCTCTCACTCTTGAGGGGGCGGCAAAGGATTAGTATGCAACTCTCCCGCTCACTGCCCGTCTTGATTGGGATGCCGCTATACTTGCCTTCAAAAATCAATATCAAGGCAACACCATGCATCGGCCCACAAGGAAAGAGCTCGAGAACACCACTCAAAGAGACAACGAGTCCGTCATTGACTTCATAAGGAGATGGAATGACAAGCTCTCTGAAATTGTTGAGAGGCCAAACACAAAAGAGCAAATGGACATCTTCCTCAAGTGTCTCAAGATTGATCTCCGCACCCACCTAAGTGGGGCTTGCTACTCCGACTTCTCCCAAATGTATGAGGCAGGGGTACGGATGGATGACTTGCTCAAGGAGATAAAGAAAGCCACTCCTACTTTCCGTTACAAGGCCGCCTCTAGTTCAAACAAAGAGGCTTCTGTCAATGCCGTTACTATTGACAAGGGGAATTACAAAAGGGCCCCTCCACCACAAGGCAAGCGGTTCCAAAACGACCGCGTCTACACTCCTCTTAATGGCATGACCATCACCGAAGCCTATAAAGCTCTAAAGGCCAAGGGAAAAATCACTCCTCTCCAATGGTACAAGCAACCACAACCGCTCCGTCCCAACCATGCCCACCACAAGTGGTGTGACTACCATCAATGCACCGGCCACCTCACCGAGGAATGCTTCTCCATCCGTAACACCATCCAATACATTATAGACAAGAAGGAATTCATAATCCCTAATGAGGGTGGTGTCAATGTAATAGAGGTAGGAGAGTTTGAAGGAACCACTCATTCGATCCCATTTATGAATGAGGGCTCCGATGGCATGAATAAACTTGACAATTCTTGTTATGTTGTGACTTACGATGAAGTTATGAGGGAAGTCTTAGAGAATAGGAAGAAGAAGCTCCAAGGGTCCGTGAATGTGCTCACCCGCAGTGGCCGGGTAATAGCGAGCGCCTCGATTCCCACGAATACAGTAACCAACACCTCTTCTCAAAGATCAAAAGCACAAGATGCACCTGAAGACCCTTTATTGACACAACTCAAGAAGACGCAAGCCAACATATCCATCTGGGACCTTATTGCATCATCAAAGAAGCACTTAGATGACACATCAGTCTCTCCCAACATAACTCCCGAAGACCTCACAGTAATGATAGGTCACATTCACTTCGGCAATGTCATCACTTTTGCCGACATGGAACTCCCGCCATTTGGGTCCGATCATAATGAAGCCATCTACCTCAAAGTAAAGGCAAGGGGGAGACCCATTTCAAGAGTATTAGTAGACGGTGGTTCCGCACTCAACTTAATGCCTAGACGACTCATGGGCATACTGGGGCTCAAAAGCTCCGATTTACAACCTTCTACCTAAGTCATTAGAGGGTACGACAGCACTGCCCGTACAGTCATGGGAATGCTAGAAGTTGATATGGAATTTGGAAGCATAATCATGTCCGTCCCATTTTAAGTACTTGATGTCCCGTATTTGTTCAACTTACTTTTGGGCCGACCATGGATCCACAGTTCCAATGCTGTCCCTTCCACTCTCCATCAGTGTGTCAAGATCAGAAATGGGGACGAGATAGTCACTGTCATGGCCGAGAATGTCACCATCCACAGAAATGGGGGACAACCCGTCCACCAAGTTCAACACAGGATAGAAGATTCCACTCTCTCCGGCATCAACGCCATCGACAAAGAAGGGGGAAGTGGGAAATGGACCCTCGGTAATCCCAAAATCCTCGGCATGATGAGGAACATGAATCACTTTCCCGGTCTAGGCCTAGGGAAGCATCAACAAGGAACATTGCACCCTATAGAGATTCCTTTTGTCAGAAAAAGTTTGGTTTGGGATACGAGCCTACTGAAGATGACTTAAAATACGAGCAAGCAGTCAAGAATCAAAAGACCCGAGCTCGCAAAGATGGTCGACAATATGAAATCCCCAACTTGAGGCCTTACCGCAACACACTGAACGGTTATTTTGTTCGCCAAGGGGAAGATGTTCCGTACATGATCTTTCCTGAGCCATGGGTTCACAACAAGGGCGTCAGAAAGCCCGGTCTCGAGATCTTCACTGATTGTGAGATTCCGACATGAGAAAGGGAGCCTATTCCAATGTTACCCCAAGAGTGGTGGGGCAAGAAAGTGACTATAGAGTCCGAAGTAGAGATTACCGTGGGGGAAGGACTATCCGATCTAGCCTCCATGTTCGAATAATTTGCCATCATGGATGGTTATCAAGCCAACGCCATCTCCGATAACACAGAAATGGAGAGTCCATCTATCAGCGAGATCCAGCTAAGCTCCGAGCCAATCAACAACTGGTATTCTACGAAGGGGCCCATGGTATCCAAGGAATTTTTAGTCCAAGAAATGGGTTGCAAACATCATAAATGATGAATTAACTAATAACGAACTTAATGAACAAGTTAATAACGATTCAAATTATGATGAATTAGACCACGAAAACATAACATACCTAAATGAACTAGCTCAACAGGTTCGTTGTCGTGGTGAAAATAGTCCAGGGCCTGATGAGGAATTGCATGTTGTTAATCTGGGTACCGATTAAGAGCCGAAAGAAACGAAGATAGGCAGCTTCTTCAAGGGAGAAGACAGAGACAGATTGACTGCACTGCTCAAAGAATTTGTGGATGTATTCGCATGGTCGTACAAAGACATGCCGGGTTTGGATAGAAAGGTCGTAGAGCACAGAATTTCGATCAGAGAGGACGCCAAGCCAGTAAAGCAGAAGCTCTGAAAGATCAAACCAGAATGGTCCCTACAAGTCAAAGAAGAGATTGAAAAGCTCCTCAGTGTGGGTTTCATCAAAGTCATCGAGTATCCGACTTGGCTAGCCAACATTGTGACAGTCTGAAAGGCAAACGGCAAGGTTAGAGTTTGTGTGGACTTCCGGGATTTGCTTCCCTAAAAGATGATTTTCCGCTACCAAACATCGACATGCTCGTCGATTCGACTGCCAACTATGAAGTCCGCTCATTTGTGGACGGTTTTGCCGGTTACAATCAGATTCTCATGTCCAAGGAGGACCAACACAAGACATCTTTCACAACACCGTGGGGAACTTTTTGCTACATAGTCTTGCCGTTCGGGTTAAGGAACACTGGGGCTACCTACCAAAGGGATGTTACGGATCTATTCCATGACATGATTCATAAAGAGATCGAGGTCTATGTAGACGAGATGATCATCCATTCAAAGGTAACCAACGGTCAACATTTGATCGATCTTCGCAAGTTCTTTGAACGGCTCCAACAACACAACATGAGACTCAATCCCGCAAAGTGCACTTTTGGGGTCATCAGAGGAAAGATTCTCGGTTACATGGTTGCTAAGAAGGGAATTGAAGCCGATCCCTCTAAGATCAAGGCAATCATTGACATGCCTCCCCCAAAGACGCAGAAAGAAATCAAGGGTTTTATGGGCAGACTTCAATACATCAGTCGGTTTGTGTACCAACTCACTTCTATGTGTGAGCCGATCTTCACGCTACTCAAGAAGAATGTGGCTCTAGAATGGACTGATGCTTGCCAAGAAGCCTTCGACCAAGTGAAGCATTACTTGACATGCCCTCTAGTTTTGGTTCCACCGCACAAGGAGAAGCCCCTCTTGCTCTATCTCACTGTCAATGATGAAGCCCTAGGGGCTATGTTAGCACAAGAACAACGAGACTCCACAAAAGAGAATGCTATCTACTTTGTCAGCCGCCGGTTTCAAGGAGCTGAGAAGCACTACTCTGTCTTAGAGAAGTCTTGTGCGGCATTGGTTTGGGTTACTCAAAAGCTCAAGCATTACATGGAGGCCTTCCCAATAAAGTTGTTAGCAAAAGTGGACCCGCTCCGCTACATCTTCGAGAAGCCCTTCATGTCAAAAAGAATATCCAAATGGTACTTCATGCTCGCCGGCTACGATATCACTTACGTCACACTCAAATCCATCAGGGGGAAAGTGTTCAGTGATCAGCTTTCTGAATTTCCGTGTGACGAAGCGAAGGGGGAAGATGTACAGTTCCCCGACGAGCATTTAATTTGCGCTACAACAGAGGAAAATAAGTGGCAACTTTTTTTCGATGGCGCGGCCAATAAGCATGGATATGGCATAGGGATGTTACTTGTCGATCCAAAGGACATCTATTCTCCAATTTCTATCCGCCTCGAATTTGAGGCCACCAACAACATCGCCGAGTACGAAGCATGCATAGCAGGGCTCGAAGCGGCCCTCGAGAGAAATGTCACGAGCTTAGAGGTATTTGGCGATTCCTTACTCATCATCAAACAGACATCTGGAAAATGGAAGATTCAAGACTCAAGTCTACAACGGTATGGTCAACATATCGAGGAGTTGGTTGAACAGTTTCAAGAAATCACCTTCAACTACCTGCCAAGGGACAAGAACCGTTTCGCTGATGCACTAGCCACCATCGCTTCACTAGTCGAAATGCCTGAGGGAAAAATGGTGAAGCCCTTTAAAATTTCCCGAAGGAATAATCCGGCATACTGCATGAGTATCGAGATCAACGAGGTCCAGCCAAACCCCCCATGGTATTCAGATATCATGAATTTTCTCAAGAATGACACTTATTCCGAGAATAGCAATAAGAAGTCTCAGATGGCATTGCAAAGGCTAGCCTCTCGATATGTACTAATTGCAGACTGAGTTTACAAAAAGCACTACGAAGGGATCAATCTCCTATGCGCAAATGAGACTAAAGCTCAAGAAATAATGCATGAGATCCACGAAGGTGAATGTGGGCCCCACATGAACAGGTTTATGTTGACCAAGAGGATACTCCGCATGGGTTATTATTAGATTACCATGGAAAGAGACTGCATCGAGAAAGTCAAAAGGTGCGCCAAATGCCAATTCCATGCCAACCTACAGCACGCTCCACCCTCACAACTTTACAACATGACCACGCCATGGCCTTTCTCTTATTGGGCATAGACATCATCGGCAAAGTTCACCTTACTGGCAGCAATGGATAATCTTTCATCATAGTAGCCGTGGACTATTTTACAAAATGGGTCGAAGTACAGGCTTACCGGGTTCTCAACGCCAAAAAAAGTGGCCGAATTTGTGAAGAGCCACATCATGTGGCGGTACGGCGTTCCTCATGAAATCATCTCAGACAACGGTTCTCACTTTGAGAAAGAGATGGACGCCCTCCTGGTAGAATACAAGATTACTAAGCACAAGTCATCTCCATACCGCCCTCAAGCAAACGGCGCGGTCGAAGCAGCTAACAAGATGATCGAGACCATTGTGAAGAAAATGGCCTCCACCGGAAGGGATTGGCCTGAAAAGCTACCTCTAGCATTGTGGGGGTACCGCACGTCAATACGGATAGCAACTGGAGAAACTCCTTATGCACTGATGTATGGTTCCGAAGCTGTACTCCAAATAGAGCTCGAAGTCCCATCCCTACGGGTCCTCCTCGAGAACCAAGTCAATAAAATCGATTGGATGCAAAGTCGATATGAACAGCTAGCTCTACTCGATGAGAAAAGTCTAAGGGCACTCGTACGTATGAGAGCCTATCAACAAAGAATGGCAAGGGCTTTCAACAAAAAGGTGAAGCCTCGAAACATCAATGTGGGAGATTTGGTCCTAAGACAACATCCTCCTAATGCCTTGAACCCCCTTCGAAAATGGGGACCCCGATGGATCAGTCCGTACGTGGGCAAGAAGATACTAAGCGGCGGTACAGTCCGACTTGTGGATTTAGATGGAGATCAGCTGCCGAAAGAAGTCAACCTCGACAAGCTGAAGAGATTCTACGCTTAATAAACGAAGACCATTTTTTTTTTTTTTTAAAAAAAGTTCGCTAGGTTGAAAACCCGCAAGGGCGGCCTAGGCAAAAATTAGAGCACGTGCAAAAAAAATAAGCCCGCTAGATTTAAAACCCGAAAGGGCGGTCTAGGCAAAAAACAGGGTGCACAAAAAAAAATGGTTTTCGTTTGTTTGAACTACGGAGACCTGAGCCTCTACACTGGAGGAACGTAGGCAACCCTCGGGTGCGGTCTAAATCATAACAAATACCCCAAATCATTTCAAATTAACGAGATGCAATTTTATTCATTCACTGAATTATTTTGATCATTACAATGGAAATGTTGAGCTATTAAAGATATAAAACATTAAATCCTAAACAAGTGGTCTATTTTACTTGCAATCTCTTGTGGTACTAGGAAAAATCTAATTTTCTCTTGGCCTTCGAAGGGCCACCCGAACGACCATCAATCCTACTCTTCTTGGGAGGTCTAGGAATACTGATACGGACCGAAACTTTCTGCGCAACAGAACGCCTCCGAGCATAAAAGTCATCTAAAGGGGTACCGAAAGGGTCAACCAGAATGTTGTTCACATCAGCAGCAGCATCTTGTATCTCAAAGCACTGCTAGGCTCAAAGTCTTTCCCTAACAATTCAACCTGAAGAGCATCTACCCAAGTAATGCCGCGGTAAACGGTACCAAACAAATGATCCAAGTAACTCTCAGGAAGAAAGATACTACCCCGATACAGAGGGACGGAAGCCCACCGATTACGGTCATCTCCCCAAGCCGACTGGAGTTCACTGGAGAAGTCCGGAACCATGTAAGAAACTGGACGAAGCATCCCGTTCCTCGGAAAATGAATTATCTGTTGACTGCCAAACTGCCTCAGAACCCGTTCTGGTTGGTAAAAGGAAGAATCTCTCACCCGGGTAAAAACCACATCCTGAAAACCGAAGGTCCATTCCACAAAAGGGCGAAGACCCCAAGAAGAAGGGCACCACTCAATGTTAGCTATTAAGATGAGAAGCAAAGAATTTCCTCCAACCCTCTTTGGTCAGGTTTCGAATCAACAGTCTTCTTCTATGAACAGCAAAAGGAGAAAGGTCACCATCCGACGCATGAAGCCTGAAATGCTCTCGAAGCCATATGGTCAAAAGCAAGGGGCTTCCTCGTCGCATCTCGCCCGTACGATGCAATTCGTCCAAACCATGAAAAGTTTCCCCCACTATGAGAGGGATTATACTGAATTGTTGCTCCTTCGCCTGCAACACAATCTCAGCCAACTGCGCATCCACAGTACCCAGAGGAGCGACAAACAGAACCTCAGTGAAAAGACAGATAGCCATGGCATTTATCTTAAAAGACTGAACCGCGACATCTTCCGAATGCAAGCTGAAAAACATCGGAAGCTCAGTTATGTCAACAACGGTCCCGTGCATCATCTTCTTCACCTCTCCAACAGGGAGATTCAGAAGGTCAACCCAAGAGTCAACAACACCGCGGTAATACTTTGGGACAGCAATCCGACCGGCCAAAGGCATACCAAGAATGGCCCAAAAATCATCGACAGTCGGCACCATTTCATTAGCCAAAAAGTTGAAAGTATGGCTATCACAATCCCAAAAGGCTACAGCGGCCTTCAACAAATCCCAATCCGGCTTCAATGTCCGCAAAGTAAAAAGAATTCGAAACCCGAAATCTTTGATAAAAGCATTTTTGGGATGAGTCTTGAAAGAATACACGAAGGTCGACAAATCCTTCTCGTAATTACTAGCAACCTCGGCATCAAGACTAAAAAGGTTAAAGGCCATGGGAAAGAAGATTACAAGAAAAATTGAGCAATGAAATGTTGTTCAAAAATGGCAAAAGAGAGCTGTTAGAATCAAATTGTCGACCAGAAGCTGATATTATAGCTGTTGGGGGATCTTTTGGCCAGCAAATGTCAGGCCCCGAATTTCGCCTCCCAGAGCCGCGCGTCCCCGACACTGGTGTGAGCGGCGCGCGCATCCCATCGCCAAGAAAGGAAATGCCCGCGTCCCAGGTCAGAAGTGCTTCAGAAACGGCCCTTGTCAGTTCAAAAGGCAACCCAGGCACTTCAAAATGCCTTCAACCTGCAACAAGTTCAAAATCCCAACAGCAAGGCAACACTCAAACATCTCCGCCCTTGAGCACCCAGTTGGGCACACGTTGATTTGGTCCGCCCTTAAGGCATGTCTAAAATTGAAAGTAGGACAGGAATTCTCACTAAAAAAAAGAGAGAGAAAGTTAGGGTGTCCTTCTTTAATTCTCAAAGATCAGTTTTTTCAATTCATCCCCAGCAAAAAGCACTCCGCAGTCAACTGTGCCCGCACCCCACCAAAAGTCAAAGTCAAACAGTCAACATCAAAATGCGACTCAGGCAACAACGTGGTCCTGGGTGAGTCACAAAATCACCACCTCCTCATCAAGCAAAATCTACATCCATTCCAGCAGACGGTCCTCTGGGTCCCGCATTCGAGCAGACGGTGCCTCGGTACCCGCTATTCCAGCAGACGGTCCTCTGGGTCCCGTATTCAAGCAGACGGTCCCTCGCTACCCACTATTCAAGAAGACGCTCCTCTGGGTCCCGCATTCAAGCAAACGGTCCTCCGGGTCCCGCATTCAAGCAGACGGTCCCTCGGTACCCGCTATTCAAGCAGACGGTCCTCTGGGTCCCGCATTCAAGCAGACGGTCCCTCGGTACCCGCATTCAAGCAGACGGTCCACTCGGTACCCGTTATTCTAGTAGACGGTCCTCTGGGTCCCGCATTCAAGCAGACGGTCCTTCGGTACCCGTTATTCAAGAAGACGGTCCTCTGGGTCCCACATTCAAGCAGACGGTCCCTTGGTACCCACATTCAAGCAGATGGTCTCTCGGTACCCGCTATTCGAGCAAACGGTCCTCTGGGTCCCGCATTAGCAAACGGTCCTCTGGATCCCGCTTCCAGCAAACGGATCTCGCCTTCAGCAAACAGGTCCCGCTTCCAGCAAACGGATCGCGTTACCAGCAAACGGATCCCGCTTCCAGCAAACGGATCTCGCCACCAGCAAATAGGTCCCGCTTCCAGCAAACGGACCCCCAGGTCCCGCTGTCAGCCATAGTGGGCCGCTTCATGCCACCTAACCTTTTATTATCAACCAAGCCGCTCACACAGGGAGTGCACCTCTATCCCTTGCAATTTCAAATTCCTGCTTTTATCGAGACTTTTCTTTTCTTGGTGATGTCCTAGGCGGATGTCTTTCTTTTGTCGGCGCGTTTGCTTTGCAATCCACGCCGCCGAGGGGCTCTGTAGACAACCCACCATGGATCGCTCACCCCGATTGCACACTTAATTTTGTGTTTCTCCCTCTTTTAAGTGTTTTCTATTAGTTTTGTTACTTTGGTTAAGTTCCAGACGGGCTCCATTAAGTCCAAGGACTAAACTGAATAACAGTTCTAACTTTCTAGTTCATTCTGTCAAAATTTGCCTTTCAGATTTGCGCACCTCCGCCCCTTGAGGCCAGACGCATTCGCCTTCCGCCGCCTAGGTGGGATGCGCACGCTTCTGGGGTGTGTCAGTTACAGATTCTGCCCAAGAATCTCTCCCTTGCTCATTATACATGATTTTGCCCGGGAAAGATTTCTTGGAGACTCCATTTGGCTAAAAAAAAAGACACATTTTCATCTATAAAAACCCCTCCAATCCATCATTGGAGGGGACCTTGAACCTTGAATTCGAGGATCTTTCATTAAGTTTTGGCATCACATTCTTTCACAAGTATTCTATACCTTCTCAAAAAGTTCTCTTTGAAGATTACTATAGGTACAATTCTCTTCTACTTTATGTCTTAATATTCTTCTTCTTCTTCTTCTTCTTCTTCTTCTTCTTCTTCTTCTTCTTCTTCTTCTTCTTCTTCTTCTTCTTCTTCTTCTTCTTCTTCTTCTTCTTCTTCTTCTTTTTTCAATCAATGTGCAATCACCCAAAACCACTTGGGACATGACACCAATGGCTCTTTCATTACATTGAATTGGCCTAGGAGTTATCTCCCTACATTCTAAATAATAAAACCCCTTTTTATCATTATTCAAATAGGAAGAACACATTTATCTTTAAAGTGGATTATGGACAAACAAGACCGACATTGTTCGGGCAAAATGGGTGTTTAAGTACTTCCCATTTCCTAACCTAACCTCCGAACCCTTCATCCCAAAGAATCTCTGTTTTCGTAAATCAAACTTAGGCTCATAAACATTAGGTTTTCTTACATTCCTCAAAAACGTGGGTGGCGACTCTAAAACACAATTAGACATCCTAGGACAATTCACCGCTCTAGCCAAGTTGTGTTTTCCCGGGGTATCTACAGGACGCTCCAAAGTAAGACTATACCAAGCTCATCAAGAAATGTGATGAGCCTATCAAGAATTGGTACACAATTGGGGGACCCATAGCAAGTGAAGACTTCCTGATCAAAGAACTAGGATTTGGTCCCTATCCCCATAGGAAGAGAAAACTTATAACTCTTACCTTAGAATCAGATACCGCTACCGATGAGCTCACCCAAGAAGACTTGGATGCCATCGCGAAACGTGTCTTCCCTACTTTCTTAATGAAAACATAGATCTTTCCGAGTATCCTGAGATTGCAAACGTCATGAATGATGAATTAACTAATAACTCTAACGAATTAGATAATGATGAGTCATATGATGAGATAGATCAAGAAAACGAACAAATCTTAAAAGAAATTAATAAGCAAGTAGGTCTGTTGGGTTTCCTAATAACATGCGCAGCGGAATTAAGCATTTAAAATTTTCATGAAACCCAAAGCCCATAGATCCATTCATATGATTATATCAAATACATGCATAATGAATACTAGAATACTAACCCTTGATGCCTTTGATTTTGTAACCTTGAATTCGATGGAGGCTTGAAAGCTTGATCACGAACAGAACAAGAATCACGAACTTTGAAGATGATAAGTTTCACCCTCGAGCGGTATCCACACCACGAACGAATATCAAGAACACTTGATCTTGGTTGCTAGACCAAATTATGAAACACATTTTCACAATTATAATGACTATGTGGAATTATGAATTCTTGATCTTAGATTCCAAATCACTAATCAAGAATATTGTTCTCTCAATGAAATAGGTTAATCATCCTTAATGGCTGGTGAAAAAGACTTTATATAGGTCCTAGTCCTTAACCCTTAAGGACCTAGGATTCCTAAATCCCGTCACCAACACCAACAATCTCCCACTTTCCCTAGGCCCAATCACTTAGGTATCTAATACCCATAGACCTAACATGACCATCATATTTAGCTTGTGGAAGTCCCTTTTGTTAGCGTGTCCGCAACGTTATCATTACTTGGTACTCTGCATATATTTACGTTTCCTTTATCAATGATTTCTCAAACGATATGAAAAATGCCTAAGTATGTGTTTGGATTTAGGATGTGCCCTTGGTTCCTTTGCTTGATCAATAGCACCAATATTATCACTAATAAGGTCTATTGGATTAGCAATGCTAGGAACCACTTTAAGTTCACCAATGAACTTCTTAATCCAAACAGTTTCCCTTGCAGCATCCAATGCAGCAATATACTTAGCTTTAGATGTAGAATTAAGTGACTGTACTCTGCTTGGAACTATTCCAACTTACAGCTTCACTATTCTACATAAACACAAAAACCGATTGCGATCTACAATCATCTTTGTCGATTTAGAAGCTTGCATCCGAGATCATCTTCCATATCTCCATAGATCAAAAACGAATCTTTAGTCCTTCTCAAGTATTTAAGAATCGCTTTTATAGCCATCCAGTGATACTCACTGGGGTCGGATTGATATCTACTTGTCATGCTCCAAGCATTAGATATATCCGGCTTAGTACTTATCATGGCATGGTGGATCCAATTGCTGAAGCAAATGGCATCTCACTCATTTTCTCATGCTCATCTTTTGTCTTAGGATATTGAGTCTTGCTTAGAGAAGCTCCATGTATCATTGGCAACTGTCCTCTCTTAGAATTTTTCCATGCGGAATTTTCTAATGACTTTGTCAATGTATGTACTTTAGCTTACACCAATTTAGCTTCGTTGATCTATCTCTGTAGATCTTAATGCCAAGGACATATGTGGCTTCATTCATATCTTTCATTGCGAAACACTTTCTTAACCAAGTCTTTACAGACTCACGTATAGGAATGTCGTTTAAAATGAGTAATATGTCATCCACATATAAGATAAGAAATAGCATTATGCTCCCACTAATCTTCTTGTATATACAAGATTCATCTTCGTTCTTGATGAAACCAAACTCTTTGATTCATCAACACGGATATTTCAACTCCCAGAAGCTTGCTTCAATCCATCCCATGAATCTGCGCAACTTACGTACTTTAGAATTTTCTTGACTATCAAAACCTTTAGGTTGTATCAATACATCCTTAAGTGAGTTCCCGTTAAGGAACGCTATTTTGACATCCTTTTGTCAAATTTCATATTCCAAATATGAAGATGTGACTATAATAATTCTAGTAAGTTCCTTGCTACCCATGTAAGTTTTCTCCAAGAAAAATTAATCTCATCCTTTGGTTTTTACACCTTAGGATAGAATGATCAAGTTCCAAACTTGATTATTATTCATGGATTGCCTTTTAGATTTCATGACTCCATGTCATTAATCTAAATGTCGAGCGGACACTGCATTTTGATAGGTGGTAAATGAGTCATTATCAATGAGCTTTACCTTAATACTTTCTATTTCGAAATATCCAATATTTCTTGTAATAGATTGTATCCTATCATGTATGCGAGTACTTGTATATCTTGAAATGATTTTCACAATCCCTTGTGAAAGTTTGTTCAACTTCCATCATAGGTTAAATACTATTTTCTTGGTCTCGAACCATTCGAGGTATATTTTACTTTCACTGGTTCTTTTAGAGATAAGCAACTTATCTAGAAAAGTACCATCATAAGTAACAAACCATTTGTTTCTTATCTGTAAAATAATATCCTCAAGTTTCCGTAGGATATCCCATGAAAATAAATTTATTAAATTTAAATGTGAGTGTGTCCCAGACAACTCCTTTCCAAAAGGTCTCACCGTCGTGTAATTATAGAGGTTTCCAATACATAACCCCAAATAAATAATGGAAGATCAATCTGACGTTATCATCTAATGAACCCTATCCAATAAGGTTCTTTACCTTTACGCAGACACATCATTCTAAATGGTGTTCTTGGTGGAGTTAATTGTGAAACTATTTCAGAACCTTACGATGACTGTTAAATTCTTGGTTTCATTATTCATCATCTTGATCCAATCAGAATATTTGAATAGTTTTACCAAGTACAACCAAAATTCCCCTTTTAGCATTGCTACTTAATGCAACATATACATCGTGTTAGAGCAATTGAACAAGACTTGATGAGAAAATAGAGCAATCACAAGAACACATATTTACGTGGTTCACCAACTTGGCTACGTCCACGGGGAGGGGAGAGAATATTATTATCACTAGAGAAATAATTACACAAGATCACACTAATCTAATTTGCACGAATTTTGATCACAAAATTCCTGACTGTGCAAACCCTAGATTTAGAATTATTGATCTCTCTGTGTAAACTGAGCAAACTGAGCTACTTGCTGAATTAATTTGGAACAGAGAGAGGGAGTATAATATACGTATCCTCAGTCTCTAAATTAATTCGTATAAGGATACTTAAAATCCTTTACTTGTAGTCTTCCTAATTAGTTAAAGTCCTTGTTGACTTTGTATGCTGCAAAGAACCAAACCAAACAACCCAACTAAGGCACAACGCACTATGTTACTGTAGCGAGCTCTTAAGACTTTGCCGTGTTTCTTGCAGCTTCTGTTTTTATAGCTTTGGCCTATGGCCTTAGCCAAAAACTATTTTTACTCCTTCTGTCTTGGAATTACGAACTTGTTAATTAATCAACTAAATTTAGGCGTCCCCAAATTCAAAGGCATTAATCCTAATAAATCTCCACCTTGACTTTGAATCTCCCAAATAACAAATATTTCCTCCCCCCTCGCCTCTTCTGCTATCTAATAGCTGCGAACATTAAGCAAGTCCAAACAATGTTGGAACTTGCTCCCCGTCACAGGTTTTGTGAACATATCTGCAGTGTTGTCCGCCTTCCCTACCTACTTCACCTTTACCTATTTCTCAGCCCTTAGAAAATGATATCTGACATCAATGTGCTTGGTCCTCTCATGATGAACTTGATCCTTGGCCAAACAAATCGCGCTCAAACTATCGCAATAAATAATAGCCTGATCCTGATGTATCCCAAAATTGCTGATCAATCCCTTTAACCATATTCCTTCATTAGCAGTCTCTGTCAATGCCATGTACGTAGACAATGTCACTGTCACCTGCAATGTAGCCTTCCAACTGACAACTGACCCACCAAGTGTGAATACACATACGGTCATCGATCTTCTTGTATCAACATCACATGAATCTGAGAAACCCTCGACTGCACATTCTGTTCCACTTCCACAGATAAGACCGACGTTGCTAGTGCGTACTGTAGCATACATCAAACTACCATATGCACTAGCATAGGGTACTCGAGCCATATACTCATTCTCCTCAGCCGATTTGGGCCCAAACGTGACTGTCTGTGCATTCACTACACCCGGAGTATATATAGCCTTAGCTGTTGACCTACCAAACCTCTCTGAAACTTTCTTGATGTATCTTTTCGGGGATAAGAACAGTTTCCATTTGACTCTATCTCTATAGATCTCCATACCTAGAATTCTCTTCACGTTACCCAAACCCTTCATCTCTGCGACCAAGCCTTTCAGCTTCTGAATCCCTGACTTCTTGACTACTACTACCACATAGCTGTCAAATCTCTTGTACCACTGCCTAGGCGATTTCTTCAATCTACAAACTTGATCTTCCTTATCAGGAACTTGGAATCCTTCCGACTCTGTCATGTATATCTCTCCCTCTATTGCTAGCAACACCCTGATCGAAGTATGTCTGACCACTGTTGAGAAGATCCCATTGTAGTCCACCTTTTCTCTCTATATGAAACCCCTTGCAACAATGCGAGCTTTATACTTGATCACTTCTTCCGGTGACATCCCTTCCTTTTTCTTGAAGATCCACTTGCAAGTCACAATCTTTCTGCCTTCTAGCCTTGTGGTCAACTCCCAAGTCTGATTCCTGTGAAGAGATTCCATCTCAACACCCATAGCCTCATACCTCTGAGATGACTCTGAATATGTATTTGCTTTATTGAAAGTAGAAGGATCCGTAAGAGCGGGCTCCACTTCCTCAGCAACCAGCAGTGCATAAGACACCAAGTCTTCAAATTCATACCTCTCCGGAGGCTTCTCAAAATTAGCTCTTCTAGACCTTTCTTGTGCTAACCCATGTTCTTCGGGAACTGAACTTGAACTTTCTGGTGCTTCAGTCTTTGTCTCTGTTAGT
This sequence comes from Campanula takesimana, assembly GCA_026119855.1. NCBI lineage: Eukaryota > Viridiplantae > Streptophyta > Magnoliopsida > Asterales > Campanulaceae > Campanula > Campanula takesimana. The sequence goes on from JAOWBW010000853.1 coordinate 155,112, forward strand.
GGATCCTGATTAACATCTGACTGTGGGACAACTAACTCTTCAGTATCTTATTACTCCACCTGTTTATCAACAACACCAACACTTGAAAAAAGCATGGATTTACCCGTCTATACCTCATAGGGAATTTTGAGGCCAATACCGGTATGAAGTCCATAATTAATCAAGTAACATGTTGTACTAAGCGCTTCTGCCCAGAAACGTTTAGTCAACTCTGCATTGGGGAGCATGCACAATTCTCCCACAAGCCATGTCTGATTCATCCGTTCTGCTACACCATTCTGTTGTGGCGTGCCTCTGCAGGTGAGATGTCTAGAAATCTCCACCTCTCTGTAAAATGAATCGAACTCAGTATTGCAGAACTCCAAACCATTATCTGTCTAGAGCTTCTTGATATTCTTCTCTGTCTGGTTCTCCACTACCGTCTTCCAGTCCTTGAAATTCTTTAGGACTCCATTCTTGTGCTCCATGATAACCACCCAAGGCCTCCTTGAATAATCATCAACCATAGACAAGGCATATCTATGCCCCCTTAGAAATTCCTGACGTGAAGGTCCCCAACTCTCTGAGTGGATGTAATCCAGAACGCCTTTAAGATCCTTGATCTTATGGCCATAAAGAAGATCTCTGTTAGTCAACTCATGCATCTCTCGAGTGCTCATGTGACCGAGCCTGATGTGCCATAGCTTAGACATATCTCCCTCATTCACCTCTTCTGATGCAGCCATAGTCGACTTTGCAAGCGTTTTTCCTTGGAGGAAATATAAGGAGCACCGCTTAAGGCCTTTCACCATCACTTTTGAACTGTTACAGACACTAATTGCTCCACCTTTACCTTTGAAACCCTTTGCTGTCTAACTGACTAAGAGAAATCTGATTCTTCGTTATATGCGGAAAGTGTCGAACCTCGTTCAAAGTGACAAACCTACCATCATGAGTCCTGACCTTGATTGAACCAATACAGACAACCCTGTAGACTGTACTGTTGGCCATACTTATATCACCGCCAACTATCTGCCTATAATTGGTAAACCATGTTGGTAGTGGTGCCCTAGGCACGTTTAATAAACGTTGTAATTGTTATCATTTATTTCATATCAATAAAGAGATGTTTTGATTATTATTGTTGTTCATGTTTACTTATAATAATCTCCCTCCCTAGTACTTGTTAAGCACTAGTATAAAGGCTAAATGATCATGGGATGATCATGTTAGATTTATGGGTACTTGTTTGGAATAAGGTACTGGACATGACCCGCTGTATGAGATTTATGTCATAGTCTATGTCGAACATATGTCTCATATTAGTTATGTCATTCGAATCCTTAGACATGAAGTTATTATAGTCTTCCACTTGATGAAGATTATGTTTGACATATTCAAACGCTACCTTTAACCGGGTAGTTATAAAGGGTATGATTGGCATGGTCGGATTCACGTAGGGAAGAATAATAAGCTAAATGGATTTGTCTCTCTACGGAGAGATGTCAAGCTTGGGCCTCTCGTAGGAATGATGTTGATGAAATGTTCGGCCGGACTCAAATGAATTGATTGGATCCATGTCATTTGGATTATCAACATATTCGGAATCGAGAAAGTATTGAACAAAAACAAGTTGACTGTTTGACCATGACTTGTGTTCAATGACATCGTGCACAAAGGGATTATGACATATTCTAAAGGAATGCGAACTTGTATCTAGTTATACTATTTGGGTAGGTATGACGGTTTGCTAGAACCTAATCATATCTTATTGTTTCATGTTTGAACCCATTGCCAACTTAGTATAATCTTAGAGGGTCACACACAATAGAACGAATCTTTAAAAGGACTAAATTGGAATTTTGGAAATTCTGGACATTCTGGGGAAGTGGGCGACCGCACAATATGGACTGGGCGGCCGCACACTTAGCTCAGATTTGTACCAGTTTGTTTCAGATAAATGTGCGACCGCACAGTGTATTCTGGGCGGCCGCACAGTACTGTCGGCTGGCACTTTCCTAATTCGATTTGGAATGTCTTTTGACATAAGATTCCTATTTGGAATAGGTCTTGCTTGTGTATAAAAGGATGAGTTCGGCCAGAACTTCAGTGATAGCCTTGTGTGAGTCTCCAAAGAGTTTGAGAGAGGTTTTACTTTGTTCTAAGACATCCTTGGTCAAAGAACAAAATAATTCACAAGAGAGAAAATTCCATATAGTTCCAATTCATTGTGAAAACGTGTTTCACAATTTGGTCTAGCAACCAAGATCAAAGAAGCTCCTTTGATATTCGTTCGAAGTGTGGATACCGCTAGAGGGTGAAAATCATCATCTTCAAAGTTCGTGTTCAAGCTTTGTGATCGTGATCAAGTCTTCAAATCTCCACCAAAGACCAAGAGAAAATTTGATAGCCATCAAGGGTTAGTTTTATCCTATATTCATGTTATTGTATTTGATTTAATCATATGAACGGATCTATGGGCTTCTGGTTTCAAAATTTTAAATGCTAAATTCCGCTGCGCATGTTTGATCGAAACCCAACAGTGGTATCAGAGCCCCGTTCATGTTGATTATTTCAATACCTAGATCATGTTATGTGTATAGAAATTGTTTATGTGCCTTGCATGATATGAATATTGGAATATATGATGCTTATGTGTTTTGTGATTTTATGTGGTTTATTGTTTTGCAACTTTAATCGCACGATTCAATCGCAATAAATAAATTATGATGGATTCAGAATTGTTGATTATTAATTTTTGATTGGATCAAAGTTTTAATAATCGGGGAAAAACGATTTTGAGACAAAATTTTCGAACTTGAAAATTCTGCACCTTCTGATGGCCATGGACGACCGCACATAAGATTCTGGGTGGCCGCACACTTTTGGGCGACCGCACAGATCTTTTTGGGCGGCCGCACACCAGCATCAGAAAGTCAGATTTTGGTTGAAAACCAAATCTGGAATTTTTCGAAAAAATTCAACAAAACCAGTAACAGAACCAGTCCAGACTTGCTGATCTGGAATGGGTTTTGGGTAGTTGGTTTGTGTGTGGATTTTGGGGTTTGATTTTCCTATTTGTTTTAGTCTTGTGATTCCTTGATTGGTTCAAGTTTTGGATGGCTAATCAGCGTTCATCGAGATTGTGTTTCCCAAAATTGATCGCAATCAAAGTTTCAAAGACAAAACGAAGTTAGAATTATGAAGAGTTCATAATTGCTAAAATTGAGAAACAAAGTTCTTGATTCAATGATTGGAGATCCATGTGGAATTGTGAATGCAATTGGCCTACGTTCATCGAGACCATCTATTGCTTAGTTTCGGCCACATGGACTACTTTCTTGGTCTCTTGAATTAGTGCGGGATTGTGGTTGCCTAATGGCTTAGTTCGACCGCACTTCTTGTTGTCTTGATTTGGAGATAATAACCAAAGTTGAAATAGTCTCATCCTCATAATTATAGAGAAACTAATGACACATAAATATCATGCTTAAATTAATGGAGATTAATTTAGTGGCTAAACTTGATGTGTAACATGTTTATATTATGTGCTCATAAATGTGTTATATGCTATATGTGATGAACCTTCAAATAAAGTTTTAAGTCCTTCTTTGCCATGCCATGATTAAAACACTTGTTTATGCATGGGTAATCTTGATGTGGGTTCGCCTCCGCGAGGTGCATTAATCTTATTCATGTATGAGCAAGATGAGGTTCATTAATTTAATGTGGGCTTGCCTCCGCAAGGTGCATTAAATTGAATGGTTCCTATGCGTTTAAAATGGTTGGACTTAATTAGGCGTCAAAACAGTTTTGGGCCTAGGCAAAAGATGAGATTAAACATGCTTTTTGAAATTGGATTTCTCAAAGAATCTCATAAAAGGATCTAAGAATCATATGGGATATGATTGACATGATTGTCTACCTAATTAATTTAGTTTTGAGCTGTCCGCCTCCGTGGACTCAAAAGTTAAATTAAAGTTGGATCTTAGCCCAATTAAATTATATTATGCATTGGATGTATGTGAAGGTTATATAATTTAATGGGAGTATTTTCATTTGAAAAATACATTATTTATTTCTTTAATGAAAAATTGGTACTTATTAAATTTTGGAAATTTTGCATATTTGTAGATAATGACTAATAACACTCAATCAATGTCGTTGCGATTGATCCTTGAGAAGGATAAGCTCGAAGAGAATGGTACCAACTTTATGGATTGGATCCGTAGCATAAGAATTGTTCTTAGGCAAGAAGATAAGTTGTACATTCTCGATGGGCCTCTCCCCGCTGAACCACCGCCTACTGCCCCTAGGGTAGAAAGAGACAATTACAAGAAACATCGTAATGATTCTAGAGATGTAAGTTGTCTCATGCTTGCTGCTATGTGTTCAAAACTCCAACAAAGTTTGGAACATTTGGAAGCCTATGAGATAGGCTTGGAGTTGAGAACCATGTTTCAAGAGCAAGCTAGGCAAGAGAGGTACAAGACCATTGTTGCATTCACTACTTGTAAAATGAATGAAGGGCAACAAGTGAGTCCTCACTTTCTTAAAATGAAAGGTTATGTAGAGCACCTTGAGAAACTTGGCTATCCAATCCCATTGGAGCTAGCCACGGATCTCATTCTTAATTCATTGCCTAAAAGTTATAATCAGTTTGTAATGAATTATAACATGCATGGAATGGATAAGAATCTCTCTGAGTTGCATGGGATGCTCAAAACTGCAGAGATGAAAATTGTGGAGAAAGGTTCTCCCGTGCTCTTGGTTCATGATGGGAAGAAGGCTAATGCCAAAGGAAAGGGTAAGAAAGTTATCAAACCCAAAATAAGCAAGGCAAAGGTTGCCAAGGCTTCTGAGGCAAAACCCGATTCACAAAAGGATGCAATCTGTTTCCATTGTCAAGAAATTGGTCATTGGAAACGTAATTGCAAGGCTTTCTTGGAAGAGCAAAAGAAGAAGAAGAGCAGCAAGGCTGCGTCGACTTCAGGTATCTATATAATAGATATTCTCCTTTCTACCACTGATTCTTGGGTATTGGATACCGGATGTGGTTCTCACATTTGTCTAAATGTGCAGGGACTAAAGAATAGGAGACTGCTTAAAGAAGGTGAAGTAGATCTACGTGTGGGGAATGGAGCAAGAGTTGCTGCATTAGCCGTAGGGACTTATGAAGTCACTTTACCTTCCGGATTAATTCTTGTTTTGAACAATTGTTATTATGTTCCGGATTTAAGCAGAAATATTATTTCAATTTCTTGTTTGGATAATGAAGGTTTTAAGTTTCTTATTGAGAATAAGAAATTTTCTATTTATTTAAATGATGTGCTTTATGGTATTGCTAATTCATTTAATGGCCTTTATATCTTGGATGTCAAGAATGAAAATAATGACAATGTCTATCATGTAAATAAGAAATCTAAACCTAATGATGTAAATCATACCTATTTATGGCATTGCCGTCTTGGTCATATTAATGAGAAGCGTATCTCAAAACTCCATGGGGACGGACTTTTAGGTTCATGTGACCTCGAGTCATATGATACTTGTGAGTCGTGTCTTCTTGGAAAAATGACTAAGACACCTTTTACCAAGTTGGGTGAAAGGGCAAGCGACTTATTGGGGTTGATACATTCCGATGTATGCGGACCATTAAGTAGCAATGCTAGGGGAGGATTTCAATACTTCATAACCTTCACTGATGATTATAGTAGATTTGGGTATGTTTACCTAATGAAACATAAAAGTGAAGCATTTGAGATATTTAGAATATTTCAAAATGAAGTAGAAAAACAACTTGGCAAAAGTATAAAAGCACTTCGATCAGATCGAGGTGGAGAATACTTAAGTCAAGAATTTGATAATCATCTAAAGAATTGTGGAATAGTTTCACAATTGACTCCACCTGGAACACCACAATGGAATGGTGTATCCGAGAGGAGGAATCGGACTTTGTTAGACATGGTTCGATCAATGATGAGTCAAGTTGATCTTCCAATATCCTTTTGGGGTTACGCCCTAGAAACCGCTGCTTTCACACTAAATCATGTTCCAACTAAATCGGTTCAAAAGACTCCATATGAGATGTAGAGCGGAAAGAAGCCTTGTCTATCTTTCATGAAGATTTGGGGTTGTGAAGCTTTTGTCAAAAGACTTGTCTCAGACAAACTTGCACACAAATCTGATAAATGTATTTTTGTGGGATATCCTAAGGAAACAAGAGGATATTACTTTTACAACCGTGAGGACAACAAAGTGTTTGTTGCCCGAACTGGTGTCTTTCTAGAGAAAGAGTTTCTCTCCAAAGAAATCAGTGGGAGTAAAATAAATCTTGAAGAAGTTCAAGACCCAGAAAATAACATTGAACCAATAGGGGAACAAGAACAAGAACCACAAGGAGTTATGGAACCTGTTCAAAATACACAAGCAACTCGCAGATCTAGTAGGTTACGATCCGAGCCCGAGAGATATGGATTTCTCGTAACGGATAGTAATGAGGTAGAAATCATTGAGAATGATGAACCGTCAACCTACCAAGAGGCGATGTCTTCTCCTGATTCGGACAAGTGGCTTGGAGCCATGGAATCCGAATTGCAATCCATGCAAGAAAATCAAGTTTGGAATTTGATTGATGCGCCCGAAGGTGTAAAAACCATAGGATGCAAATGGGTCTTCAAGAAGAAGACTGACATGGATGGGAAGGTGCATACTTACAAAGCTAGGCTTGTAGCGAAAGGTTATAGGCAAGTTCATGGTATTGACTATGATGAGACCTTTTCACCCGTAGCAATGATCAAGTCTATAAGAATTTTGCTTGCCATTGCCGCATATCATGACTATGAAATATGGCAGATGGACGTCAAAACCGCTTTCCTGAATGGAAAACTCCAAGAGGATGTGTATATGACACAACCAGAAGGTTTTGAGCAAGATTCTAAGGTATGCAAGTTGCAGAGATCCATCTATGGATTGAAGCAAGCTTCTAGGAGTTGGAATCTCCGTTTTGATGAATCGGTCAAAGAGTTTGGTTTCATCAAGAACGAAGATGAGCCTTGTGTATACAAGAAGATTAGTGGGAGCATAGTACTATTCCTTGTTTTATACGTGGATGACATATTGCTCATTGGAAATGACATTCCTACACTTCAGTCTGTGAAGACTTGGTTAGGAAAGTGTTTTGCAATGAAAGATATGGGTGAAGCCGCATATATTCTTGGCATTAAGATCTATAGAGATAGATCAAGGAGGTTACTTGGTTTAAGCCAAAGTACATACATTGACAAGGTCATTAGAAGATTCCATATGGAAAATTCTAAGAGAGGCACCTTGCCCGTGTTACATGGAGTTTCTCTAAGCAAGACTCAATGTCCTAAGACAAACGATGAGCGTGAGAAAATGAATGATGTTCCATATGCTTCAGCAATTGGGTCCATCATGTATGCCATGATTTGTACTAGGCCGGATGTATCTTATGCCTTGAGCATGACAAGTAGATACCAATCCGACCCTGGCGAAAATCACTGGATAGCTGTAAAAGCGGTTCTTAAGTACTTGAGAAGAACTAAAGACTCGTTTTTGGTCTATGGAGGAATGGAAGATGATCTCGTTGTAAATGCTTACACGGATGCAAGCTTCCAAACCGACAAAGATGATAGCCGATCGCAATCGGGTTTTGTGTTTATGTTAAATGGTGGAGCTGTAAGCTGGAAGAGTTCCAAGCAAAGTACAACCGCTGATTCTACAACAGAAGCTGAGTATATTGCTGCATCGGATGCTTCAAAGGAAGCTGTTTGGATTAAGAAGTTCATAACTGAACTTGAAGTGGTTCCTAGTATTGCTAATCCAATAGACCTTTATTGCGACAATAATGGTGCTATTTCTCAAGCAAAGGAACCATGAGCACATCAGAAATCCAAACACATACTTAGGCGTTTTCATATCATTTGAGAGATCGTTGATAGGGGAGACGTAAATATATGCAGAGTACCTACTGATGACAATGTTGCGGACCCGCTGACAAAGGGACTTCCACAAACTAAACATGATGGTCATGTTAGGTCCATGGGTATTAGATACATGAGAGATTGGGCCTAGGGCAAGTGGGAGATTGTTGGTAGTGGTGCCCTAGGCACGTTTAATAAACGTTGTAATTGTTATCATTTATTTTATATCAATAAAGAGATGTTTTGATTATTATTGTTGTTCATGTTTACTTATAATAATCTCCGTCCCTAGTACTTGTTAAGCACTAGTATAAAGGCTAAATGATCATGGGATGATCATGTTAGATTTATGGGTACTTGTTTGGAACAAGGTACTGGACATGACCCGCTGTATGAGATTTATGTCATGGTCTATGTCGAACATATGTCTCATATTAGTTATGTCATTCGAATCCTTAGACATGAAGTTATTATAGTCTTCCACTTGATGAAGATTATGTTTGACATATTCAAACGCTACCTTTAACCGGGTAGTTATAAAGGGCATGATTGGCATGGTCGGATTCACGTAGGGAAGAATAATAAGCTAAATGGATTTGTCCCTCTACGGAGAGATGTCAAGCTTGGGCCTCTCGTAGGAATGATGTTGATGAAATGTTCGGCCGGACTCAAATGAATTGATTGGATTCATGTCATTTGGATTATCAACATATTCGGAATCGAGAAAGTATTGAACAAAAACAAGTTGACTGTTTGACCATGACTTGGGTTCAATGACATCGTGGACAAAGGGATTATTACATATTCTAAAGGAATGCGAACTTGTATCTAGTTATACTATTTGGGTAGGTATGACGGTTTGCTAGAACCTAATCATATCTTATGGTTTCATGTTTGAACCCATTGCCAACTTAGTATAATCCTAGAGGGTCACACACAATAGAACGAATCTTTAAAAGGACTAAATTGGAATTTTGGAAATTCTGGACATTCTGGGGAAGTGGGCGACCGCACAGTGTGGACTGGGCGGCCACACACTTAGCTCAGATTTGTACCAGTTTGTTTCAGATAAATGTGCGACCGCACAGTGTATTCTGGGCGGCCGCACAGTACTGTCGGCTGGCACTTTCCTAATTCGATTTGGAATGTCTTTTGACACAAGATTCCTAATTTGATTTTATGTGGTTTATTGTTTTTCAACATTAATCGCACGATTCAATCGCAATAAATAAATTATGATGGATTCAGAATTGTTGATTATTAATTTTTGATTGGATCAAAGTTTTAATAATCGGGGAAAAACGATTTAGAGACAAAATTTTCGAACTTGAAAATTCTGCACCTTCTGATGGCCATGGGCGACCGCACATAAGATTCTGGGTGGCCGCACACTTTTGGGCGACCGCACAGATCTTTTTGGGCAGCCGCACACCAGCATCAGAAAGTCAGATTTTGGTTGAAAACCAAAATCTGGAATTTTTCGAAAAAATTCAACAAAACCAGTAACAGAACCAGTCCAGACTTGCTGATCTGGAATGGGTTTTGGGTAGTTGGTTTGTGTGTGGATTTTGGGGTTTGATTTTCCTATTTGTCTTAGTCTTGTGATTCCTAGATTGGTTCAAGTTTTGGATGGCTAATCTGCGTTCATCGAGATTGTGTTTCCCAAAATTGATCGCAATCAAAGTTTCAAAGATAAAACGAAGTTAGAATTATGAAGAGTTCATAATTGCTAAAATTGAGAAACAAAGTTCTTGATTCAATGATTGGAGATCCATGTGGAATTGTGAATGCAATTGGCCTACGTTCATCGAGACCATCTATTGCTTAGTTTCGGCCACATGGACTACTTTCTTGGTCTCTTGAATTAGTGCGGGATTGTGGTTGCCTAATGGCTTAGTTCGAGCGCACTTCTTGTTGTCTTGATTTGGAGATAATAACCAAAGTTGAAATAGTCTCATCCTCATAATTATAGAGAAACTAATGACACATAAATATCATGCTTAAATTAATGGAGATTAATTTAGTGGCTAAACTTGATGTGTAACATGTTTATATTATGTGCTCATAAATGTGTTATAATCGGTAAACCATTCTCTCCTATGGCTGATATGGTAGGACGCTCCTGAATCAAGAATCCAAGCATCAGATGCGCATGCTGATTCTGATGTTACTAGAGCATAATCCTCATCTGAACTGCAATCCCTAGCCGTCAGGGCCTCTGCTGTGACTGGTGCCTTGCCTTGCTTCTTTCTAGGACAGTCGAACTTCTAATGCCCCCTTTCTTTGCAGAAATTACAGATATCCCCAGGTTTCGGACCCTTCTTGTGTGAAGAATTACCTTGATTGTTCTTCTTCCCACTAGAACCCCTGTTACTACTACTAGCAACCAAACCTGATGACTGGGTACCTGAGTCATTCCAACTCGCCTTTCGGCGCAATTCCCTCATCTTGAGAGAAGTTTTCACTTCCTCTAGAGAGATCCCATCTTTACGATTTATGCACGAATCGACATAATGTTCATAAGACATAGGTAAAGATACTAAAAGTTGCAAGGCTGCATCCTCATCATCAACCACAACTCCTATATTACGCAGTTCAAGTAATGCAGAAGTAAATCTGTCAAGATGATCATTTATGGGCGTACCTTCAGTCATACGACAATCATATAGCTTCTTCTTCATGTATAACTTGTTGGTCAATGAACGTGTCATGTACATATCTTCCAACTTCAACCAAAGTTCGCTTCCAGAGTCTTTTCCTACAACATTGGCTAGGATCTCATCATCCAACTGTCTGATGATCTTGGCGTGAGCCTTCTGATCTAACTTCTTCAATGCCGCCACCTTCTTTGCTGCTGCTATCTTGTCCTTCTATGACTGTTCTGCTGTATCTTCTGTGGTGACTACCTTACCCTTGGGATCCTTACGATCCCTGATTGCAATCTCTAACGGTTCCCATAAATCTTTGTCTATCAACAAAGCCTTCATCTTGATCTGCCAGAGAGAAAAACTATTCTTCCCATTGAACTTGTCGATTGAATCTGCTCCTTGACCCATCTTTTTGTTCTCTGCAGCGGAATCCCTGAACCTCCAACCACGAATCAAAGCTTTGGAACAATCAGAGCTCTGATACCACTTGTTAGAGCAATTGAACAAGAATTGATGAGAAAATAGAGCAATCACAAGAACACATATTTACGTGGTTCACCAACTTGGCTATGTCCACGGGGAGGGGAGAGAATATTATTATAACTAGAGAAACAATTACACAAGATCACACTAATCTAATTTGCACGAATTTTGATCACAAAATTCCTGACTGTGCAAACCCTAGATTTAGAATTATTGACCTCTCTGTGTAAACTGAGAAAACTGAGCTACTTGCTGAATTAATTTGGAACAGAGAGAGGGAGTATAATATACGTATCCTCAGTCTCTAAATTAATTCGTATAAGGATACTTAGAATCCTTTACTTGTAGTCTTCCTAATTAGTTAAAGTCCTTGTTGACTTTGTATGCTGCAAAGAACCAAACCAAACAACCCAACTAAGGCCCAACGCACTAAGTTACTGTAGAGAACTCTTAAGACTTTGCCGTGTTTCTTGCAGCTTCTGTTTTTATAGCTTTGGCCTTAGCCAAAAACTATTTTTACTCCTTCTGTCTTGGAATTACGAACTTGTTAATTAATCCACTAAATTTAGGCGTCCCCAAATTCAAAGGAATTAATCCTAACACATCGAAATGTATTAGGTCAAGTAAGATATTAGCCTTTCACCAATCATATTAAAAGATGTCTTGGTCCAAGTAAATAAAATTTGCATAAATCATATGATTCCAAATCATATGACTTTAAAACTCCGTCCCATGGAATTTTAGATATACATTTCTCATTTATTTGATCAAAACAATAATGCATAAGTGTAGATACCCCGGGAGGAGCACAGCTTGGCTAGAGCGCGTGTTGTTGTTCCTAAGATGTCTAATCATGTTTTAATTGTAGAGTCGCCACCTATGTTTTAGAAGAACATAAGAAAAACCTAATATTTAGCCTATGTTTGATACGAAAACAGAGATTCTTGTTATGAGGTTCGGGAGTTAGGTTACGAGATGGGAAGTACTTAAACACCCATCTCGCCTGACTAATGTCGGTCTTCCTTGTTCAAAATCTACATAATCAAAATGTTCTTCCTATTCTTCGATGATGATAAAAGGGGTTAAAAAGGGGGTTTTAGAATGTAGGGAGATGACTCCTTGACTAGCTTCAATGAAGTGAAGTAGTCGTTGGTGTCATGTCCCAAAATGATTTGAGATGATTGCACGTTTGATAAAGTAAAAGAGAGAAGAGATGAAGTAGAAAAGAAGGAGGAAGATGAACTTTTACCTATGCTTCAAGGACATTCAAATACTTATTAGAGAACTTCTTGGAAAATGCCTTGAAAGCATTTTGTGTAGAGTTTTCTTGTTCCAAAAAGAGAGTTTAAGAGTGCTAAAAAAGATTCCCTTGAAATGGAGGCGAAGAGGGATTTTTATAGTTGAAAAAGACATGTTTTTGGTGCCAAAACTCAGTCACCAAGAAATCTTTCCCGGCCAAAATCATGTAAAATTAGCAAGGGAGAGATTCTTGGTCAGAAATATGTAACTGACGCCCAGAGGCGCGCGCTTCCCCCCTTGGGTGTGGAAGGCGCGTGCTTCTGGCTCCTATGGTCGGAGGTGCGCGACTCAGAGAAGGATTTTTTGACAGAATGGTGTAGACACCTCGCCTTGGACCTCTCACCCCGATTGCATACATAGTATTTTTATTTAACTTGTTTTTGTTAATTTCTGTTACTTCCGTTAAGTTCCTAACTGATTCCGTTAGTTTTGGACTAAACTGGATAACAAAGTTAACTTTAGAGTCATTTCTGTCATTCTGTCGTTTTAGCCCACGGGCGCTTCCGGCACCGTCAATGGGTCACGCGCGCGTTTGGTCCTATAGGCCGGACCCGCGCGCTTCCCGCTTTGGCAGTAACGGATAGCACCATTTTTCCCTCCCTTTTCTTATTTAGAAAATCTCTTCTTGTTCACAAACACCTCCTTTTTACATCCACATTCATTCCCCCTTATTTCATAACTCCCAAATCCTTTATTCTAGCCATTCTTCATAAAAACAAAATATTCATTTTTATTATTATTTGATTTTCTATTTATTGTTTATTTATTATTTTATTTATCTTATTTGTGATTGGTCAATTCCATCTCACATGGATTGACCAATTTCCATCCAACCTTTCCCTCCTAATTTTACTTATAAAAACCATCATCTCCTACCTTGGAAAAGGACCTCGTTTTTGGACCTTGAACACTTTCTCTTTACACAAACTCTACACAAATTCTCCCAACAAGAGTTTTAACAACAAAACTCTACACAAAGTTCTACACAACTATTTCTCTACAACAACACCACTTTCAAGTCAAGGTTTCAAGTTCTCTTTTCTAAAGGTACAACTTTTTTCTTTCTCTTTTATTTATATCTTACTAGTATGCAATCTCCATAAAAGGAATACAACCAAAAGGCCACTTCACTATTGACCCCGACCGACTTTACGGCTCTGACCGGTTTGCCTTTTTCGGGGGTACCTGTCCCTTGTGGTGCTGCCGGGACTTCCAGGATGCCTGTCGAGCTGTTGGCTTTGGTTGATTGTGAGCTTGTGGTGAAGAACTCCCGAGTGACTTGGGGGAAGTTCCGAACTTATTTTAGAGTCCTTGAGGCTGAGTCTCGGGGAGTTACTGCTGACAGGGTCGAGGCAGTGGCCCGGTGCTTCATTTGGTTTGCTCTGTCCCATACTCTGTTTGCCAATGGGGGGAGTTCTGCGGCTTTATCCTTGTTGGACCTTCTGGTTGACTTGGACCAGGCTGCTCAGTACAACTGGGGTGCAGCGGGTTTGGCTGCTTGTTATCACGGTATGGACCTGACCAGCCGTTCGACACAAAGCTCGGTCACGGGATTCTCTCTTGCTTGGGAGGTACATTCGTCACTCTTCCCTTTCAGATTTCTGTCTTCTCTGTACTTTCAACTGTGTTTAATTCTGCCTTTGCCTCTGTTTGCAGCTGTGGGCTTTTACCATTCTGGGCATGAGAGATTTCAGGATTGGGAGAGAGGGTCAGCCCCTGTATCCTGATTGTGCTAGGTGGTCTTACAAGGACAGGAATGTGAAGACTAGCACCACCCCCATCGGCTTGGTTTCTGCCAGGGAGTATCTGGATGGTCTGAGGCCTGAGTCCATGTCTCAGTCATTGTTCCCCTGGAGACCGATATACGGTACCATAGAGCATACTCTGCTGCCCACTCGCTCTAGGTTGCTGATGAGCTTGGTGGAGTGCATAGCTATGTACTTGGGAGAGAGAGTATACTGGCAGCATGGGAGCCAGATGGTGGATTATCATAACCTGCCTAGGCCGGCGGTCCCAGAGTTCCCTCTTTTCTGTCCTCATAACTAGGGAGCACTTTCTGAGGATGACAGGGATATGTACGTGGCAAGGGTTGATGCTACCCCTTTCATTTATCTTAACCAGGATTATGGCCTCTTCCGGGCGAACCATTTAATGCCGGGCTTTATGTATGCCGATCCTCGGGGAACACAGCCTGCCCCTTCGACCTCTGTGCAGTTTTATCCTACCGGTGCAGGCTATTGCTTTGATCCTCCTTTGCCTCCTTCATATTATACCTACTCCAACTTTGGGGTTGTTGATGAGTAGAGGGAGATTGTCCCTGAAGATATGTTACCGGAGAGGGAGCCCCCGGCCCAGACTGCTGTGGTATGACTTTTACTTTTCTTGCACGTTTCTGATTATGGCCCACCTTTCTGTCCTAGTCTGTCTCATCTTAGTACACTGATGTAGTTTCCTGTTTCTGTTGTGACAGGTACCCGTGGCTGCTTACAGGTACATAGGCCTCCAGAACAAGGGGATGAGGAGCAGGCTACGCCGCATGGAGGAGAGAGTCTTGGAGCTGTGTAGAGACATGCCTACTTTGACCAGGGAGGCTACAGGGACCATGTCTGGAGCTGCTAGAGGCATGGCTCAGGGTGCTCGTGGCATGGGGTGAGGTTTCATAGATGCGTCCCTTGATGTGGATGAGGCCGTGCAGTCGGCTAGGCAGTCACTGAGCAGGAGCTTGAGCCGCGGAGGTGCTAGTTCATCGACCAGAGTTCCAAAGAGGGCTCGTCACGAGATCGTTGTTGAAGAGTCTGAAGAAGAGTCTGATGATGATGATGAAGAGACCGAGAGTGGCGATGGGGGTGAGCACAGTGCCACATGTGATTATTCAGAGTAGACCGGGGAGGAAGAGTGCTTGAACAATTTATTTTTTAACATGTAATAACATTCAGCACATATTTACAATCCTAGCTATTTTATCTACATTTTTTTGTTTTATTTAGACTCAATCTTAGGTGTCGACTCTTTAAAAACAAAATGTGTTCCCAAAGTGTTCCACTTGTTGCGGGTGAATGTTGTTTTGTTGCTGTAGATTCTGAACTGTTGCAGGTTGAAGGCGTTGAAAATGCCTGGCTGCTGCTGAACTGACAAAGGCATGTTCTGTTCTGTCATCTGTAAGAGGCGCGCGCATTTGGACTTTGATGCGAGAGGCGCGAGCGTTTCACCTTCAAGGGCGAAGGCGCCCGCGTCTGGTTTGCTGATTTACAGCCCCTTTCTTTTCTGAACTGGATTTTCCAACAGCTGTAAATTTGAACCCATTTCGACCAGTTTGGTCACACAGCGGTATTCTGTACTACTTCTTATCTTTTTAGGTCTCCAATTCTAGTCAAGAATGGCCCCCATGACTTTTTCCTTTGAGGTGAAAGTGTCCGTCCCCAAAGGTGAGCAAGTGAAGTCTGTCCCTATTGTAAAGGCACGCCCGAGTGTCTTTGACCGTTTGGGGAGGCCAAATGAGGTTGTTGTGGAGCCTTCGAAGCCGATGGTTCACGTTGAAGCCCCTAGGCCACATTATTTTCCGAAGAATAAGGGAGGCAAAGGTAAGGGCTATTCTCCTCATGTGTGGAAGCGTCCTTACAAGGCTCTGGTCAAGGCTTCTTTTGACAAAGGCAAAGGGAAAGGGAAGGTCGTTGATGAAGCTCTGCCTCGTCCTAGCGTCTTCTCTCGTCTTGGTGGTCCCAAGAGTGCCCCGACCCACCTAAGAAGGTCAAAGGCTATAGCAAGAAGTAATGGGTTCCCAAACTGAAGAAAGATTAGATTTTCTTTGTACCCTAAGAGATTGCAATTAATAGACCAGTTGTTTAGAGTTTAATGTTTTATTGTCTTTTATTGCTCAACAAGATCCGTTGTATTGGTTAAAATAATTCAAGAGATAAACAAAATTGCATTTTGTTATGACTTGATTGGGTAAAAATTTATGTTTTAGACCGTACCCGAAGGTTGCCTACGTTCCTCTTGTAGAGAGGCTCAGGTCTCCGTAGTTCAAACAAATGAAGACTTTTTTTTTAATTATTTTATTTGTGCACCCTGTTTTCTGCCTAGACCGCCCTTTCGGGTTTTCAATCTAGCGGGCTTCTTTTTTGCACGTGCTCTAATTTTTGCCTAGGCCGCCCTTGCGGGTTTTCAACTTAGCGAGCGTTTTTTTTTTTTTTTTTTTTTTTTTTTTTATGGTCTTTATTTGTTAAGCGTAGAACTTCTTGAGCTTGTCGAGGTTGACCTCCTTTGGCAATTGATCGCCATCCAAGTCTACGAGTCGGACTGCACCGCCGCTTAGTATCTTCTTGACCACGTAAGGGCCGATCCATCGAGGTCCCCATTTCCCAAGGGGATTCATGGCATTGGGAGGATGTTGTCTTAGGACCAAATCTCCTACTTTGATATTTTGAGGCTTCACCTTTTTGTTGAAAGCCTTGCCATTCTTTGTTGGTAAGCCCTTGTGCGCTCGAACGCTTTTAATATCTTTTCATAAAGTAGGGCTAGTTGCTCGTATCGACTTTGCATCCAATCAACTTCGTTGACTTGGTTCTCGAGTAAGACCCGTAGAGAAGGAACCTCGAGTTCGACCGGGAGTACGGCTTCAGAACCATAAACCAATGATTAAGGAGTTTCTCTCGTTGCTGACCGTATTGATGTGCGGTAGCCCCACAATGCTAGTGGTAATTTCTCAGGCCAGTCCCTTCCTGTTGAAGCCATTTTTCATATGATGACTTCGATTGTCTTATTTGCTGCTTTAATCGCTCCATTGGCTTGGGGGCAGTACGGGGATGACTTGTGCTTGGTAATTTTGTAGTTAACCAAAAGTGCATCCATTTCTTTCTCGAAGTGAGAGCCATTATCGAAGATGATCTCCTGGGGGATACCATATCGGCACATAATGTTGTTCTTCATGAATTCGGCCACTTTCTTGGCGTTGAGAACTCGGTAAGCTTGTGCTTCGACCCATTTTGTGAAATAGTCTACGGCCACTAGGATGAATGACTATCCGTTGCTACCCGTAGGATGGACTTTGCCGATGATATCTATGCCCCAACAAGAGAATGGCCAAGGTGTGGTCATGTTGTACAGTTGTGAAGGCAGAGCATGTTGTAGATTAGCATGGAACTGGCACTTGGCGCATTTCTTGACTTTCTCGATGCAGTCTCTTTCCATTGTAGTCCAATAGTAGCCAATACGGAGTATCTTCTTGACTAACATAATCCCATTCATGTGGGGTCCACACTCGCCTTCATGGACTTTGTGCATGATTTATTGAGCTTCGGACTCGTTTGCACATAAGAGATTGATTCCTTGATGATGTCTCTTGTAGACTCGGTTTCCAATCAACACATATCTGGCGGCTAGCTTTTGTAGTGACACTCGAGATTTCCTGTTGCTATTGTCGGGGAAGGTGCCGTTGTTGAGAAAGTTCATGATGTCTGTGTACCACGGGGGGTTATCTTGGACTTCATTGATCTCAATGTTCATGCAGTATGACGGACTGGTCCGAAATTTTGAAGGGTTTCACCATTTTTCCTTTGGGCATCTCAACCAGTGAGGCTATAGTAGCCAAAGCATCGGCAAAGCGATTCTTGCCCCTTGGCAAATAAGTGAAGGTGATGTCTTGGAACTGTTCGACTAATTCCTCGAGGTGTCGACCGTACTGTTGAAGGGTCGGGTCTTAGATTCGCCATTTACCCGATGTTTGGTTGATAAGGAGCAGGGAGTCACCAAATACTTCTAGTTCTGTGAAATTTCTTTCTATAGCTGCTTCTAGCCCCACTATGTATGCCTCATACTCGGCAATGTTGTTGGTAGCTTCAAATTCGAGACGGATGGCAATTGGAGTGTAGATGTCCTTTGGATCGACAAGAAACATTCTTATCCCAAAACCATGTTTATTGGCGGCGCCATCAAAAAAAGGTTGCCACTTATTTTCCTCGGTTGTAGTGCAAACCAAGTGCTCGTCGGGAAACTGTAAGTCCTCCCCCTTCACTTCGTCACACGGAAATTTAGCAAGCTGATCACTGAACACTTTCCCCCTGATGGATTTGAGTGTGACATGAGTGATGTCATAGCCAGCGAGCATGAAGTACCATTTGGCTATCCTTGTCGACATGAAAGGCTTCTCAAAGATGTAGCGGAGCAGGTCCACTTTTGCTACTAGCTTGATCGAAAAGGCTTCCATGTAATGTTTGAGCTTTTGAGTAACCCAAACTAGTGCTGCACATGACTTCTCTAAGACAGAGTAGTTCTTTTCGCCTCCTTGAAATCGGCGACTGATAAAGTAAATGGCATTCTCCTTTGTGGAGTCTCGTTGCTCTTGTGCTAGCATAGCCCCAAGGGCTTCATCGTTCACTGTGAGGTAGAACAGGAGAGGCTTCTCCTTGTGAGGTGGAACCAAGACTGGAGGGCATGTCAAGTAATGCTTCACTTGGTCGAAAGCTTCTTGGCAAGCGTCGGTCCATTCTAGAGCCACATTCTTCTTGAGTAGCTTGAAGATTGGCTCGCACATGGAAGTAAGCTGGTGCACAAACCGACTGATGTACTGAAGTCTGCCCATGAAACCTTTGATTTCTTTTTGTGTCATGGGAGGAGGCATATCGATGATCGCCTTGATTTTTGGGGGATCTGCTTCAATTCCCCTCTCGGTAACCATGTAGCCAAGGACTTTGCCTCAGATAACCCCAAAAGTGCACTTTGCGGGATTGAGCCTCATCTTATGCTGACGAAGCCTTTTAAAGAACTTGCGGAGATCGATCAAATGTTGACCGTCGGTCCCTTTTAAGTGGATGATCATGTCATCCACATAAACCTCAATCTCTTTGTGAATCATGTCTTCACGGCCCTTTGATAAGTAGCCCCAACGTTCCTTAACCCAAACGGCATGACTGTGTAGCAAAAGGTGCCCTACGGTGTTGTGAAAGCAGTCTTGTGGTGATCCTCCTCGGCCATGAGAATCTGATTGTACCCAGCAAAACCATCCACAAATGAGCGGACCTCGTAGGCAGCAGTGGAGTCAACTAGCATGTCGATATTAGGTAGTGGAAAGTCATCCTTTGGGGAAGCTTTGTTCAGATCCCGGAAGTCCACACAAACACGAACTTTGCCGTTAGCCTTTCAGACTGTGACCACATTAGCCAGCCATGTCGGATATTTAATAACCTTGATGAAGCGTACACTGAGAAGCTTTTCTATCTCTTCTTTGACTTGTAGAGACCATTCTGGCTTGATCTTTCTGAGCTTCTGTTTGACTGGCTTGGCGTCGTCTTTGATCAGAATTTTGTGTTCAGTGACCTTTCTGTCCAAACCTGGCATGTCATTGTATGACCATGCAAATACATCCACGAACTCTCTAAGCAGTGCAGTCAATCTGTCTTTCTCGTCCCCCTTGAAGAAGCTTCTGATCTTGGTTTCTTTCAGCTCTTAGTCGGTACCCAGATTAACAACATGCAATTCTTCGTCAGCCCCTGGACCATTTTCACCACGACTACGGACCTGTTGAGAAAGTTCATTTAAGTATGTTGTGTTTTCTTGGTCTATTTCATCATTATTTGAATCGTTATTAACTAGTTCATTAGATTCGTTATTAGTTAACTCATCATTCATGATGTTTGCAATCTCGGGGTAGTCAGAAAGATCAAATTTTTCATTAGCAAAGAAAGGGAACACACGCTCAGCTATGGCCTCCATATCCTCTTGGGTGAGGGTATCGGAAACACTCTCGGACTCGAAAGTGAAAGTGAACAAGTCTTCTTTTGTAACCTTGCGTGGAATGCAACCCATCTTCTTGACCAAGTATTCCTCGGATACCACGGGTCCCTTCATAGAATACCAGTTGTTGATCGGCTCGGAGCTTGGTTGGATCTCGCTGATAGTCTCCCTTCTTGTGTCAGTGTCGTAGATGGCATTGACTTGGCACTCATCCATGAGGGCAAGTTCCTCGAACATGGAGGCTAAATCTGTCAATTCTTCCCCCACAATGATCTCTGTCTCGGACTCTATGGTCACTTTCTTCCCCCACCATTCACGGGGTGACATGGGAGTTGGTTCCCTTTCGGACTTCTGAATCTCGCAGTCGGCAAAGATTTCAAGGCCGGGCTTTCTGATGCCCTTACTGTTAACCCATGGCTCGGGAAAGATCATGTACGGAACAGCTTCCCCTCGGCGAACAAAATACCCATTTAATGTCTTGCGGTAAGGCCTTAGATTGGGAATCTCATAATGACGACCTTCCCTACGAGCTCGGCCTTTTCATTCTTGATTTCTTGCTCGTGTTTTAAGTTGTCTTTGGAAGGTTCATATCCCAGACCGAACGCGTTCTTAACAAAAGGAACCTCAATGGGTTGCATTCTTCCTTGTTGATATTTCCCTAGGCCTAAACCAGGGAAGTAGTTCATGTTCCTCATCATTCGGAGGACTTTACGATTGCCGAGGGTCCATGATCCATTTCCCCTTTCTTTGTCAATGGCATTGATTAAGATGCCGGAGAGGGTAGAGTCTGCTAAACCATGCTGAATTTGGTGGATGGGTTCCCTCTTTCTGTGGATAGTGACGTTTTCTGCCATAACGGTCACAATTTCATCCCCATTTCTAAACTTTACTCACTGATGGAGAGTTGAAGGGACGGCATTATAATTGTGTATCCACGGTCGGCCCAAAAGCAAGTTGAATGAGGAAGGCACATCGAGCACTTGAAACGGGACGGACATGACCATGCTCCCAAACTCAATGTCTATTTCCACCATACCCATGACTGTACGGCAGTGCTGTCGTAACTTCGGATTACTTGAGTAGAAGGCTTCAAATCTGAGTTCTTAATCCCCAGTATGCCCATGATTCGGCCGGGCATTAAGTTGAGTGCGGAACCACCGTCAACCAAGACTCTTGAAATAGGACTCCCCCTTGCTCTTTCCTTAAGGTAGATAACCTCATTGTGATCGGACAAATGGTGGGAGGTCCATGTCGGGACAGAGCAAGGTGTCATCGAGATTACTGATGACAAGATCTCAGTGCTTTTTTGAGGATGCAATGAGGTCCCAAATGGAGATGTTGGCTTGATTTTTCTTGAGTTAAACTAGTAGAGGGTCTTCGGAAGTGTCACGAGCTTGCGACCTTTGAGAAGAGGTGCTTGGCGCAGAAGTAGAGGGGTTGCTTGCTATGACTCGTCTGGATCGAGTTAGCATGTTGACGTTCCCTTCTTGCTTCTTTTTCCTATTCTCTAGTACTTCCCTCATTACCTCATCGTAAGTCACAACATAACAAGAATTATCAATCTTATTCATGGCATTGGAGCCCTCATTCATAATTGAGATTGAATGAGTGGTCTCCTCAAATTCTCCTATCTCTATTACATTGACACCACCCTCATTAGGAACTATGAATTCCTTCTTGTCTATGAGATCTTGGATGACATTGCGGAGAACGAAGCATTCCTCGGTGGTGTGGCCACTATATTGGTGGTAGCCACAATACTTGTGATGAGCATGATTGGCATTGACCGTCTTGGGTTGGTACCCTTGTATGGGTGTGACTTGCCCCTTTGCTTTGAGAACTTCGAAGGCCTCGGTTTGAGTCATGCCTTGGAGAGTCGTCTAGACACGGGTATTTCGAGACTTCTTGCCTTGGGGTGGAGGAACCTTTTTTTAATTCCCCTTGTCGGTAGTGACGGCATTAACTGAAGCCTCTTTTGAGGAGCTAGAGGCGGCCTTGTAACGGAGGGTAGGAGCACTTTTCTTGACTTCCCTAGTAGCTCATCCATTCGGATCCCCGCCTCATACATTTGAGAAAAATCGACATAGCAAGCCCCACTTAGGTGGGTGCGGAGATCAATCTTTAGACACTCAAGAAAGATGTCCATTTCTCCTTGGTGTTAGGCCTCTCGACAATCTCAGCGAGCTTGTCATTCCACCTTCTCGTGAAGTCAATGAAGAACTTATTGTCTCTTTGAGTGGTGTTTTCAAGATCTTTCTTGGTTGGCCGGTGGGTGGTGTTGCCTTGGTATTGACTCTTGAAGGCAAGCATGGCGGCGTCCCAATCGAGACGGACTGTGAGCGAGAGAGTAGCATACCAATCCTTTGCCGCCCCCTCGAGAGTAAGGGGGAAGCATTGTGCCATAAGCTTGGGTGAGACCTTCTTCGGTACCATAGCCCAAATGTAAGTCTCGATGTATGCTATGGGACAAGAGTTTCCCTTGAACTTGCTGATGTTGGGCATCTTGAACTTGTCGGGGAGGGAACCCATTGTGTTCATGAGAATGGATGACTGATAGAGGCTTGTATCGGAGCCTTTTCCCAAGTTGAGACCGTTGAAGCGTTGATCTATGTAGGCTATGATTGAATCAACCATCTTGGGATCATTGTTCTCGGTGCTTGGTTCCCCCATTTTCTTGGTACGGGCACTAACATAAGGGCTTTGAAATAGACCCTTAGTCCAATTGGACTCCTCATTATTCTCTTTGCCTTTGCTATTGGCGAGCTTGGTGAGCTTTTCTTTCATTAGCTCCATTTCGGCCTCATGGGCCTCCCTTTGGTTGTCGAGGTGGGATTGCCAAATGTCATCTTTGCTTTGAGCCTCCTTATTAAGAGTGGAGACTTGTTCTTGGAGAAGTTGGACCATGGTGGAGAGTTGCTCAAGAGACATGGTGTTGTCGGTGTTGGATCCGCCGGCCATTGATGCTATCGAAGCTGTTGGAGTGATCTCTTCACGGACTAACCGATTCGCTGAATCCCGATAGACACGGTAAGTATCAATTGAACCTATATTGCAGAAGAGGCCATTGTCAGTCTTGAGTACACTTTCGGTCCATGAAGAGGCTTAGAGCACACATTGGGCACACGACTCAAAACCACATAAGAAAAGACTTTTTTTTTTTTTTTTTATAAGTCGGAGGGATGGGGTCCCTTTTGAGTTTCTAAGAAAATAATGGAATCGTCACACTAGTATATAGATCATCTCGCGATCCCATATACTCATCGGATTCCATCACGCTTGTGAATCCTACACATGTCGGGATTAAACTAAATTAATGTAGTAAAGCATACATGCGGGGACGGATTTTTTATTTCGTCCATAATAACCACTTGGGGACGGATTTTTATTTCGTCCATGATAACCACTTGGCATGTATGATTTGAAGACATTAGTTTAGGGAAATCTCGGCATATGAAAACCGACTTTAGTCACGGAGTGTTAGACCCTAACTAGAATTGTGTTGGCATGTGCTCGGCTAAATAAGAGGCTTACGGTCACCCCCGGCATGTAGTCATGAACTACGCCACGGGCTGAGTTTTACCGCTTCGAAAGAGTCAAGGTCTGGTGGAGCTTGAAACTTCCTATAACGGGCCTCGACGGGTTTGGGGTTATGAACTTGTGCGACTCGATAGTGAGCAATTTATAGGAATTCGTGCACGTAGTGTGAGGTCTAACATGTGACAAAATGTTTTTACTCTTTTTTTATGAAATAAAAGCAAATAAGCACATAATTACAACTTTCGAATCACCCGTGTGACCGATAAAATAAAACACGAAAGTAAAACAGTCCAAAAGGCCAGATTAGGCCTGATGCAGGCAACTCTTCCCACACCCCATCAAATCTGCTATGTTATGAAACTTGTTCTTGTCCTGGAAACCTACCCAGAAGCGCGCGTCTCTGGCTGGTGTTGTGGGAGGCGCGCGCATGGCGCAACGTCTGTGGGAGGCGCCCGCTTCTGGGCAAACCTGTCAGAATGTCAGACTTTGGACTCAAGGGATTGCCTTGGTCCTGAATGTATTGTAACCCCTGCAGAAATGATTAGTGTAGAAGAAAAGAAGAGGAAACTAGGAAGAACATATGGGAGGCGGGCGATTCTGGTCCTTGATGTGGGATGCGCGCGCCTTAGGCCAAGAAGGCCAGAGGCGTACGCGTCCCCCATCAGAGACTAGAATGCCCAGAAAAGATGTAGATTTTGAAGAAAATGCAAGTTTAACCCTCAAATGTCCCCAGCAGAGTCGCCACTGTAGATACCCCGGGAGGAGCACGGCTTGGCTAGAGCGCGTGTTGTTGTTCCTAGGATGTCTATTCATGTTTTAATTGTAGAGTCGCCACCTATGTTTTAGAGGAACATAAGAAAAACCTAATATTTAGCCTAAGTTTGATACGAAAACAGAGATTCTTGTTATGAGGTTTGGGGGTTATGTTACGAGATGGGAAGTACTTAAACACCCATCTCGCCCGACTAATGTCGGTCTTGCTTGTTCAAAATCTACATAATCAAAATGTTCTTCCTATTCTTTGATGATGATAAAAGGGGTTAAAAAAGGGGGTTTTGGAATGTAGGGAGATGACTCCTTGACTAGCTTCAATGAAGTGAAGCAGTCGTTGGTGTCATGTCCCAAAATGATTTGAGATGATTGCACGTTTGATTAAAGTAAAAAAGAGAAGAGATGAAGTAGAGAAGAAGGAGGAAGATGAACTTTTACCTATGCTTCAAGGACCTTCAAATACTTCTTAGAGAACTTCTTGGGAAATGCCTTGAAGTATTTTATGTAGAGTTTTCTTGTTCCAAAAAGAGAGTTTAAGAGTGCTAAAAAAGAGTCCCTTGAAATGGAGGTGAGGAGGGGTTTTATAGTTGAAAAAGACATGTTTTGGTGCCAAAACTCAGTCACCAAGAAATCTTTCCCGGGTAAAATCATGTAAAATGAGCAAGGGAGAGATTCTTGGTCAGAAATCTATAACTGACGCCCAGAGGCGCGCGCTTCCCACCTTGGGTGTGGAAGGAGCGCGCTTCTGGCTCCTATGGTCGGAGGCGCGCGACTCAGAGAAGGCTTTTTTGACAGAATGGACTAGGAAGTCAGCCGTGTTATTCAGTTTAGTCCCTGGACTTAACGGGGTCAGCCAGGAACTTAACAGAAGTAACAGGAACTGACAAAAAACACTTAAAAGAGGGAGAAACACAAAATCAACCGTGCAATCGGGGTGAGCGGTTCGAAGGCGGGGTGTCTACAATAAGGAATTTAATTACTTATGTTATAGCCTTTATTACTTTGTTCTTCAAGATTTAAGATATTAGATTTATTTATATGATAACACAATAAAGTAAATCATAATAAATAAAGTACCCTTTTCTTATTCCGAATAAAAAATAAAAATCATTCATTATCTTTTTAACAAAACAATATTTCTACTTTATGAGTAAAGTCACTTTATCAGTTTTCTACGAACAATGCTTGCAACCATTGCATCATTACCATTCGTAGGTCTATATTTACTATAAGTAGTCTTTCAATTCACTAATTATTGCACATTTATACAAATGTGGGATCCAATCCGGTATCCAATACCCAATAATCAAATTTTGAAAGATTATTTTATAACATAATTGTCCCAAGTGATAGTCCCACTACCATTCTCTTTTGTTGATCATCCAGAATTTTAATTACAATTTTAAATGGTCAATCCAATTGCCACGTTACAAATTGCATTAATTAGAGTTATAATTTTAGCTACAATTATTTCCTTTAGGTTTGACAACGTCTGTCTTGCCTTTCTTTTGGCACTTGCCCCTTTCCATCATAAACCATGAGCACTGGAGAACCTTTCTCCACTATTTTCATCTCCGCAGTTTTAAGCACGTCATGCAACTCGGAGAGATTCTTTATCCATTCCAAGCATGTTATAGTTCATCACAAAGTGATTATAACTCTTAGGCAATGAATTTAAGAATGGGATCCGTGGCTTTCTCCAATCCAATTGGACAGCCAAATTTCTCAAGATGCTCTACGTAGCCTTTCATCTTAAGCATGTGAGGACTCACTTGTTGCCATTTACTCATTTTGCAATAAGTAAATGCAATAATGGTTTATACCTTTCTTGCTTAGATTGCTCTCTAAAACATGTCTCTTAACTCCACGCCTATCTAATAGGCTTCCACAAGTTCCAAACTTTGTTGGAGTTTTGAGCACGTAATCACGAGCATGAGACAACTCACATTCCTAGAATCATACTCATGTTTCTTATGATTGTCTCCACCGCCCTGGGGCACTGGCTTTGGGTTCCTTTAGGAATAGGCCTATCAAGAATGTACAACTTATCTTCTTGCCTTAGAACCATTCTTAGGCTACGGATCCAATCCATAAAGTTTGTACCATTCTCTTGAAGCTTGTCCTTATCAAGGATTGATCGCAATGAAGTTAGTTGTCATTATCTACAACTCATGCAAAATTTCCAAAATTTTACAAGTACCAATCTCATTAAAGAGATAAATAATGTATTTTTCCATACCAAACTCGTTAAAGAGATAAATAATGTATTTTTCCAAAAAATACTCCCACTAAATTATATAACCTTCTTATACATCCAATGTATAATATAATTTAAATGGGCTAAGATCCAACTTTAATTTAATTTCAAGTCCGCTAAGGAGGATTACACAAAATCAAATTAATTAGGTAGACAGCCCTGTCAATCATATCACATATGATTCTTAGATCCTTTTTCTGAGATTCTTTTAAAATTGGGCTAAGATCCAACTTTAATTTAATTTCAAGTACGCTTTGGCGCACCGCTCAAAATCAAATTAATTAGGTAGACAAACATATCAATCATATCCCATATGATTCTTAGGAATCCAATTTCAAAAGCATGTTTAATCTCATCTTTGTCTTAGGCCCAAAACTGTTTTGACGCCCAATTAAGTCTAACCATTTTAAACGCATAGTTGATGTGCCTCGCTAGGGCATGCCCACATCATCCTTCTTGCTCATACATGAATAAAGTTAATGCACCTCGCTAAGGCGAACCCACATTAAAATCACCCATGCACTAACAAGTGTCTTAATCATGGCGTGGCGAAAAGACATAAAACTTTTCTTGAAGGTTTATCACCATATAGCATACAACACATTTATGAGCACATAAGATAAACATGTTACGCATCAAGTTTAGCCACTAAATTAATCATTATTAATTTAAGCATAATATTTATGTGTCATTAGTTTCTCTATAATTATGAGGATGAGACTCTTTGAACTTTGGTTATCATCTCCAAATCAAGACAACAAGAAGTGCGGCCGAACTAAGCCATAAGGCAACCACAATTCCGCACTAATTCAAGAAATCAAGAAAGTAGTCCATGTGGCCGAAACTAAGCAATAAATGGTCTCGATGAACGTAGGCAAATTCCATCCACAATTCCACATGGATCTCCAATATTTGAATCAAGAACTTTGTTTCTCAATTTTAGCATTTATGAACTCTTCATAATTCTAATTTCATTTTATCTTAGAATATTTGATTGCGATCAAGTTTGGGAAACATAGGCTAGCCATCCAAACCTTGATCCAATCTTAGAATCACAAGACTAAAACAAATAGGAAAAATTAAACCCCGAGATCCAAACTCAAACCCTATGCAAGAGCCCCCGCGCCAAAACCAATGGTTCGGCCGGGTCTCTTCATGTGTCCGGTCGGACATCCTCTAAAAATCCCGAAGAATTTTAAAATTCCAAATTTTGTCTCAAAATTGTTTTTCCCGATTCAATTAGGATTTGGTGTTCTTGGTGATCCAATCACCATGATCATCAAAACCTTGAATGAAAAATTCATGAATCCTTATATTATCAAAAATTTCATCCAATCAAAAATTGATAACCTAAACATTTTTTTTTAAATCCACCATAATTTTTATTGCGATTGATGAGTGCGATTAAAGTTTATAAAACAATAAACCACATAAAATCCATATAACACATAAACATCATAATCCCAATATTCATATCATGCTAAGCACATAAACAAACAATATATATACTCACAACATGATCTAGTATTGAAATAATCAACATGAACGGGGCTCTGATACCATTGTTGGGTTTCCTAGTAACATGCGCACCGGAATTAAGCATTTAAAATTTTCATGAAACCCAAAGCCCATAGATCCATTCATATGATTATGTCAAATACATGCATAATGAATACTAGAATACTAATCCTTGATGCCTTTGATTTTGCAACCTTGAATTCGATGGAGGCTTGAAAGCTTGATCATGAACAGAGAAAGAATCACGAACTTTAAAGATGATAAGTTTCACCCTCTAGTGGTATCCACACCACGAACGAATATCAAGAACACTTGATCTTGGTTGCTAGACCAAATTATGAAACACGTTTTCACAATTATAATGACTATGTGGAATTATGAATTCTTGATCTTAGATTCCAAATCACTAATCAAGAATATTGTTCTCTCAATGAACTAGGTTAATCATCCTTAATGGCTGGTGAAAAAGACTTTATATAGGTCCTAGTCCTTAACCCTTAAGGACCTAGGATTCCTAAATCCCGTCACCCAATTAAGGAAACAACTTTCTGTCCAACCAGCACTGGCACGGTCGTGCCCTAAAACTGGCACGGTCGTGCCAATAGGTACGAGCCTGACATCCGTTTTCTGATTATTGGCACGGTCGTGCTTTATAATCGGTATGGCCGTGCCAAGCACCTTAGCACGGGTGCGTTATAACCAGCACGGTCGTGCCAAGCACCTTAGCACGGTCGTGCCAGTCCAGAAAAAACCATTTTTCCATAATTCCAATTCAATCCTTTAGGATTCGTTCTATTCGTGTGTGACCCTCTAGGATTACACTAAGTTGGCAATGAGTCCAAACATAAACCCATAAGATATGATTAGGTTCTAGCAAACCATCATACCTACCCAAATAGTGTAATTAGATAAAAGTTCGCATTCCATATAGAACATGTCATAATCCCTTTGTCCACGATGTCAATGAACACAAGTCATGGTCAACAAGTCAACTTGTATTGTTCAATACTTTTCTCGATCCCGAATATGTTGATAATCTTAATGACATTGATCTAATCAATTCATTTGAGTTTGGCCAAACATTTTATCAACATCATTCCTACGAGGGGCCCAAGCTTGACATATCTCCGAAGAGGGACAAATCCAATTAGCTTATTATTCTTCCCTACGTGAATCCGATTATGCCAATCATACTCTTTATAACTACCTGGTTAAAGGTAACGTTTGAATATGTCAAACATAATCTTCATCAAGTGGAAGACTATAATAACTTCATGTCTAAGGATTCAAATAACATAACTAATATGAGATATATGTACGACATAGACCATGACATAAATCTCATACAGCGGGTCATGTCAAGTACCTTGTTCCAAACAAGTACCCATAAATCTAACATGATCATCCCATGATCATTTAGCCTTTATACTAGTTCTTAACAAGCTTTAGGGACGGAGATTATTATAAGCAAACATGAGCATTAATAATAATCAAAATATCTCTTCATCAATATGAATATAATGATAACACATACAACGTTTAACAAACGTGCCTAGGTTACCAACACCAACAGTTATCATGGCGGAAATGGTCCTATTGATGCCGAAGAAATACAAACAGTTAATTTGGGGACGGACGATGATCCTAAAGAGACCAAGATTGGCAGTTTCTTTAAGGGGGAAGACTGACAAGCCCTCATATCACTTCTCCGAGAATTCGTAGATGTGTTCGCATGGTCCTACAAAGATATGCGGGGGCTATCCATTATATTGTTGAACATAAGATACCG
Organism: Campanula takesimana; assembly: GCA_026119855.1. Classification (NCBI taxonomy): domain Eukaryota; kingdom Viridiplantae; phylum Streptophyta; class Magnoliopsida; order Asterales; family Campanulaceae; genus Campanula; species Campanula takesimana. The sequence goes on from JAOWBW010000853.1 coordinate 185,070, forward strand.
CTGCTTCCCGATTCGAAGCCAGTTAAACAGAAACTCTGCAGAATTAAACCCGAGTGGTCGGTACAAGTCAAACAAGAGATAGAGAAACTCTTGAGTGCCGGGTTCATCAAAGTGATAGAGTATCCAACCTGGTTGGCTAACACTGTACAAGTTTCCAAAGCAAATGGAAAGGTCTGTGTCTGCGTAGACTTCCGTGATCTCAATAGAGCATCTCCAAAGGATGACTTTCCTCTTCCCAACATAGACATGCTCGTCGACAATACCGCAAAGTACGAGGTCCGTTCATTCGTAGACGGATTCGCTTGGCACAATCAAATCCTTATGACCAAAGAGGATCAACACAAGACAGCGTTTACCACACCGTGGGGGACGTTCTGCCATACAATCATGCCATTTGGACTCAAGAATGCTGGAGCCACTTATCAGAGAGCGGTAACTACGCTATTCCATGACATGATACATAAAGAAATAGAGGTGTACGTCGATGACATGATCATGCACTCAAAAGGTTCGGATGGACAGCACCTTGTTGACCTTAGAAAATTCTTTGAAAGCTTGAGACACCACAAGATGAGGCTTAATCCGGCCAAATGCACATTTGGGGTAATGAAAGGAAAAGTCCTTGGGTACATGGTCACCGAGCGTGGTATAGAAGCTGACCCCGCTAAGATTAAGGCCATCATTGATATGCCTCCACCTAAGACGTAGAAAGAAGTAAAGGGATTCATGGGTCGCCTTCAATACATTAGTCATTTCATCAATCAACTCACGACAATGTGCAAACTCATTTTCAAACTCCTCAAGAAGAATGCATCCCTAGAATGGACCGAAGAGTGCCAAGAAGCCTTCAAAAAGGTCAAAGGATACTTGGTTAATCCTCCTATATTGGTTCCACCGCATAAAGAAAAACCGTTGATCATATACTTTACAGTCAATGACACTGCACTAGGGGCAATGCTAGCACAAGAGCAACCCGACTCGAGGAAAAAGAATGCCATCTACTTTGTCAGCTGTCGCTTTCAAGGGGCTGAACTGAACTACTCCGCACTAGGAAAATCGTGTACTGTACTGGTATGGGTAGCTGAGAGACTCAAACCATACATGGAAGCATTTCCCATACAGCTGATCGCCTGAATGGACCCGATGAAGTACATCTTCGAGAAATCACATGTCTCCTCTAGAATAGCTAAGTGGTACTTTATGCTCGCGGGGTATGATATCACTTACATCATACAGAAATCCATAAGAGGAAGAGTCTTCGATAATCATTTAGCCGAATTTTCATGCGATGAAGCGAAGGGGGGAGGACCCGCGATTCCCTGATGAAGACATCATGGCAATAGAAGAAAATAAGTGGCAATTATTTTTCGATGGTGTTGCCAATAAACGGGGATATGGTATGGCATGTTACTAGTAGATCCTTCAGATTTATAGACTCCACTCACAATTCGCCTTGACTTCGAGGCCACTAACAACATTGCCGAGTATGAAGCTTGTATAGTGGGGCTTGAAGCAGCCTTAGAAAGAAATGTGACCTAACTAGAGGTGTACGGAGATTCACAACTCATAATCTATCAGTCACTCAAAAAGTGGAAGATACAAGATCCTACACTTCAAAAATACAACGACCATCTCCAAGACTTGGTTAAAAAAATTCAAAGAAGTCACTTTCCACTATCTGCCTAGAGATAAGAACCGCTTAGTAGATTCACTAGCCATCCTAGCATCAATTGTGGAGATTCCCGAATGGAATGAAGTCAAAACATTCAAAGTTGCGAGACGAACGACTCCTGCTTATCACTCGATCATAGACTTGCATGACTACAAAGAGGCGTGTGACTCTATTTCCGTTAATACCTTTGACAATAAACCATGGTACTAAGTGTAGACACCCCGCCTTGGACCGCTCACCCCGATTGCACATTTGATCTTGTGTTTCTCCCTATTTTAAGTGTTTCTCGTTAGTTTCTGTCACTTTCGTTAAGTTCCTGACTGACTTCGTTAAGTCCAGAGACTAAACTGAATGACAGGGCTGACTTTCTAGTCCATTCTATCAAAATTGCCTTCTCTGAGTCGCGCGCCTCCGACAGGAGGAGCCAGGCGCGCGCGCCTCCCGCCCCCAAAGCAGGAAGCGCGCGCCTCTGGGCGTCAGTTACAGATTTCTGGCCAGGATTCTCTCCCTTGCTCAATTTACAGGATTTTGCCCGGGAAGGATTTCTTGGTGACTGAGTTTTGGCACCAAAAACACCCCTCTTTCACCTATAAAAACCTCCCTTTACCTCCATTTCAAAGGACCGAAAATTGAACTTACAAAAACTATACCAAAATCACTTTCTAAAGGTTCTCCAAGGATCTCATCAAGCAATATTTGAAGTTCTTCAAATTGTAGGTAAAAGTCCATCTTTTCCTTTCTTTTCTACTTCATCTCCTCTCTCTTTTTTACTCTAATCAAATGTGCAATCACCCAAATCATTTTGGGACATGACTCTAATGATCACCTCATCTCATTGAGGTTGGTTAAGGAGTCATCTTTTACATTCCAAATCCTATTTTAAACCCCCCTTTTTTATGACTTAAAGAAGAAGAAGAAGAACATTTTCATTCATGTAGATTTTGATCAAGCAAGACCAACTTAAGTTGGGCGAGATGGGTGTTTCGGTACTTCCCATCTCGTAATCTAACCCCCGAACCTCAAAACAAAGAATCTCTATTTTTGTAATCAAACTTAGGCTATAATCAATAGGTTTTTCTTATGTTCCTCAAAACATAGGTGGCGACTCTAAACAATCTAAAACATGTTAGACATCCTAGGGTAGCTCGCGCGCTCGAGCCTAAAGCCGCGGCTCCCCGGGGTATCTACACTAAGATGTATGGCGTTTCCTCCTAGATGAAACATTCCCATTGGACACATCACCTAAAGCAAAGATAGCTCTCAAATGATTCGCTACCCAATTCGTGATTATAGGTGATCGCCTCTATAAGAAACATCACAAACAGTGTCTACTGTGTGCTGATGAGCACGAAGCCATAGAAATCATAGACCAAGTCCATCAAGGAGTCTGTAGAACCCACATGAATGGCAACATGCTAGCAAAGAAAGTTATCCGACTAGGGTACTATTGGGCTACAATGGAAGCCGATTGCGCCGACATGGTTAAGAAATGCCACAAGTGTCAGATACATGCTAACTTACAACACGCACCACCATCTGTGTTATACCCCATGACATACCCTTAGCCATTCTTTACATGGGGAATAGATGTCATCGGCAAAGTCTCACCGATAGGTCACAATGGATACTCGTTCGTATTGGTCGCCATAGACTATTTCACCAAATAGATCGAAGCTCAATCCTACAAAGTCTTAAATGCCAAGAATGTAGCTGAGTTCATTAAGACCAACATCATATGCTAATATGGGGTACCTCATGAGATGATATCCGACAATGGCACACACTTTGAGAAAGAATGTGACCAACTGCTCGCAGAGTACAAGATAGAAATACAGCAGTCATCACCATACCAACCACAAACCAATAGAGCAGTCGAAGATGCTAACAAAACCATAGAGACCATCATCAAAAAAATGGCAGAGACTGGCCCGAGAAGCTACCTTTTGCACTCTGGGGCTACCGTACCTCAATCCGTACCGCTACCGCTGAAACTCCATACACCCTAGCCTATGGGATGGAAGCAGTGTTACCAATCGAATTAGAAGTACCATGGCTAAGAGTTCTCCTAGAAAACCAAGTAAATGAAGTCACATGGTTGAACAACCGTTACGAACAACTAGCCCTGCTAGATGAACGACGACTTCGAGCCGCCAAGCATATCCAAGCATATCAACGGAGATTGGCCCGAGCATTCAACAAGAAAGTTAAATCCAGAAATATCAAAGAAGGGGCCTTGTCCTACGCGAACATCATCCTAGACCATTCAACCCCATGCGAAAAAGGGGACCAAGAAGGATAGGTCCTTACATAGTCAAGAAGATCTTCTCCGGAGGAGCAGTACAACTCGTAGACCTAGATGGAGATCAACTGCCGAAGCCCATCAACATGGACAAGCTGAAGAAGTACTACTTATAGCTCCATCCCCTAGTTCAAAAAAAGGAGCACAAGAAAAGAAGCCCGCTAGATTGAAAACCTGAACGGGCGATCTAGGAAAAAACCAGGGTGTGCATATAAAAAAAACAAAAAAACTTCAGGACAGACCTCGTGCGAGACACCTTGTCTCGTACGAGACAAATAACAAGCAGCAACAAATACATTTTCTCTTTTTTGAACAAGAACTACGATGACCTGAGCTCCTTATTTAACTAATGTAAAAGGAGAACGTAGGCAGCTTTTTGGTCCGGTCTATTCAATAAATAAAAATCAAAATCTTGTTCTTTTATTAATTGAATGCATTTCAAGAAAACAATAGGAAAATTCCCAACATGAGCTACCAACTTGCAGAAGAAAATAAATAAAACACTAAAAATCAAAACTTTGGTCTATCTAAGAAATCTCTCGGTACTCCCAAAAATCTACTTCTTCCTTGACTTAGTAGGTGCTTGACCACGGTCCGTCTTGTCATCTCTCTTCCTCTTGTACCAAGGTATATCAAAACCAGGAGGAACATCAAGGCTTCTAAACACTGAGGGAGTCAATCTCGCGAACACGTGAGGCCTATCAAGAGCTTGCAATTTACCGGAATGTCCATTTGCTCGCTTCTCGTAAAAGTCACTATCAAGAAAGTCCTGGGTAGTGTCTGCACTAACATTAAAAGGATCCTCCTTAGATTCCTACTTCCTCAAAATCAAGCTAGGCTCGAATCGGTCCCCCAACAATGGACGACGAATCTCATCAATACCCTCGATATTGGGATGGAGTTTCTTGAGAAGCCAATCCAAATATTTATCCGATAGATAAATGCTCCCTCCATTACGACGGAGATTAGTCCAACGATCCATAGTGGTACCCTGCCCCCAAGCACGAGCCAAGCTCGTAGCGAACTCCGAGTCCATAAAATAAATGTCTCGAGCACGTCCCCCTAGCACAAAAGTGTGTTGTTGCTGACTGAACTGTCGCATCTCCCTTTGAGCGAAATAAAAGGGGGAATCTCTCAAACCCAGAAGAACGACCCATTCGTATCCATCGGTACTAGCCAAAAACTTCTTCACCTTCCAAAAGGGTGGACACCAAGCAATGTCATTGGTCTCCGCTTTAGCGAAAAGATGGGCCCACTCCTCAATACTAAGATCTCTCACTAACAGTCTCCGCCTATGGAAAGTATAAGGAGAATACTCGATCGGAGGGCTCAACAATTTGAAATGCTCCCGAAGCCAAATGGTCAACAACAATGGACTTCCCTGAGTCATAGAGCCGGTTCGTTTCACCTCATCAAGACCATGAAGGGTCTCCCCTAAGATAAGAGGAACAATATTAAAGGCCCGTCCTCTAGCTTGCAAAACAATTTCTACGAGCTCCGTGTCCGCCATGCCACACTTGCTCATGAAAAGAACGTTCCAAAATAAGCACAAAGCCAAGAGACAACACTGAGAATCCGCACCATGAGTACGTGTTGTTGGTAGTGGTTCCCTAGGCACATTTAATAAACGTTGTAATTGTTATCATTTATTTCATATCTATAAAGAGATATTTTGATTATTATTGTTGTTCATGTTTACTTATAATAATCTCCGTCCCTAGTACTTATTAAGCACTAGTATAAAGGCTAAATGATCATGGATGATCATGTTAGATTTATGGGTACTTGTTTGGAACAAGGTACTGGACATGACCCGCTGTATGAGATTTATGTCATGGTCTATATCGTACATATATCTCATATTAGTTATGTCATTTGAATCCTTAGACATGAAGTTATTATAGTCTTCCACTTGATGAAGATTATGTTTGACATATTCAAACGCTACCTTTAACCGGGTAGTTATAATGGGTATGATTGGCATGATCGGATTCACGTAGGGAAGAATAATAAGCTAAATGGATTTGTCCCTCTACAGAGAGATGTCAAGCTTGGGCCTCTCGTAGGAATGATGTTGATGAAATGTTCGGCAGGACTCAAATGAATTGATTGGATCAATGTCATTTGGATTATCAACATATTCGGAATAGAGAAAGTATTGAATAAAACAAGTTGACTGTTTGACCATGACTTGTGTTCAATGACATCGTGGACAAAGGGATTATGACATATTCTAAAGGAATGCGAACTTGTATCTAGTTATACTATTTGGGTAGGTATGACGGTGTGCTAGAACCTAATCATATCTTATGGTTTCATGTTTGAACCCATTGCCAACTTAGTATAATCCTAGAGGGTCACACACAATAGAACGAATCTTTAAAAGGACTACATTGGAATTTTGGAAATTCTGGACATTCTGAGGAAGTGGGCGACCGCACATAATGGACTGGGCGGCCGCACACTTAGCTCAGATTTGTACTAGTTTGTTTCAGATAGTTGTGCGACCGCACAGTGCATTCTGGGCGGCCGCACAGTACTGTCGGGTGGCAGATTCCTAATTTGATTAGGAAATGAATTTTGGACGGATTTTGACACAAGTTTCCTATTTGGAATAGGTCATACTTGTGTATAAAAGACCAAATTCGGCCAGCACTCTAAGCTAATGATTTTGTGAGTCTCAAAGAGTTTGAGAGAGGGTTTATTTTGTTCTAAGACATTCTTGGTTGAAGAACAAAATAATACACAAAATAAATTCCATATAGTTCTTTTGATTGTGAAAAAGTGTTTCACAATTTGGTCTAGCAACCAAGGTCAAAGAAGCTCCTTTGATATTCGTTCGAAGTGTGGATACCGCTAGAGGGTGAAAATCATCATCTTCAAAGTTCGTGTTCAAGCTTTGTGATCGTGATCAAGTCTTCAAACCTCCACCAAAGACCAAGAGAATTTGATAGCCATCAAAGGTTAGTTTATTCCTTTATTCTTATGATTGTATTTGATTTAATCATATGAACGGATCCATGGCTTTGGGTTTCAAAATTTTAAATGCTAAATTCCGCTGCGCATGTGTCTACGAAACCCAACAGTGGTATCAGAGCCCCATTCATGTTGATTAATTCAATACTTGGATCATGTTATGTGTATATAAATTGTTTATGTGCCTTGCATGATTTGAATATTGGAATATATGTTGTTTATGTGTTTTGTGATTTTATGTGGTTTATCGTTTTGCAACTTGAATCGCACGATTCAATCGCAATAAATAAATTATGGTGGATTCAGAATTGTTGGTTATTAATTTTTGATTGGATCAAAGTTTTAATAATCGGGGAAGAACAATTTTGAGACAAAAATTTTCGAACTTGAAAATTCTGCACCTTCTGATGGCCATGGGCGACCGCACGAAAATACTGGGCGGCCGCACGGTTTTTGGGCGACCGCACAGATAATTTTGGGCGGCCGCACAGAGGGATCAGAAGGTCTGATTTTGGTTGAGAAACAGAATCTGGAATTTTTTGAAAAAATTCAACAAAACCAGTAACATAACCAGTCCAGACTTGCTGATCTGGAATGGGCTTTGGGTAGTTGGTTTGTGTGTGGATTTTGGGGTTTGATTTTCCTATTTGTTTTAGTCTTGTGATTCTAAGATTGGTTCAAGGTTTGGATGGCTAATATGCGTTCATCGAGATTGTGTTTCCCAAACTTGATCGCAATCAAAGTTTCAAAGATAAAACGAAGTTAGAATTATGAAGAGTTCATAATTGCTAAAATTGAGAAACAAAGTTCTTGATTCAATGATTGGAGATCCATGTGGAATTGTGAATGCAATTGGCCTACATTCATCAAGACCATCTATTGCTTAGTTTCGGCCACATGGACTACTTTCTTTGTCTCTTGAATTAGTGCGGGATTGTGGTTGGCTAATGGCTTAGTTCGACCGCACTTCTTGTTGTCTTGATTTGGAGATAATGACCAAAGTTGAAATAGTCTCATCCTCATAATTATAGAGAAACTAATGACACATAAATACCATGCTTAAATTAATGGAGATTAATTTAGTGGCTAAACTTGATGTGTAACATGTTTATATTATGTGCTCATAAATGTGTTATATGCTATATGTGATGAACCTTCAAAGAAAGTTTTAAGTCTTTTATTGCCATGCCATGATTAAAACACATGTTAGTACATAAGTGACTCTAATGTAGATTCGCCCTAGCGAGATGCATTAAATTTATTTATGTATGAGCAAGATAGATAATGTGGGCACGCCCTAGCGGGACACATTAACTATCCGTTCAAAATGGTTAGACTTAATTGGGCGTCAAAACAGTTTTGGGCCTAGGCAAAGATGAGGTTTAACATGCTTTTTGAAATTGGATTTCTTAAAGAATCTCATAAAAGGAACTAAGAGTCATATGAGATATGATTGACAAGAGTTGTCTACTTAATTAATTTGATTTTGTGTAATCCGCCTTAGCGGACTTGAAATTAAATTAAAGTTGGATCTTAACCCATTTAAATTATATTATACATTGGATGTATATGAAGGTTATATAATTTAGTGGGAGTATTTTGTTTGAAAAATACATTGTTTGTTTCTTTAATGAAAAACTGGTACTTATTAAATTTTGGAAATTTTGCATATTTGTAGATAATGACTAATAACACTCAATCAATGTCGTTGCGATCGATCCTCGAGAAGGATAAGCTCGAAGAGAATGGTACTAACTTTATGGATTGGATCCGTAGCATAAGAATCGTTCTTAGGCAAGAAGATAAGTTGTACATTCTCGATGGGTCTCCCTGCTGAACCACCGCCTACTGCCCCTAGGGTAGAAAGAGACAATTATAAGAAACATCGTAATGATTCTAGAGATGTTAGTTGTCTCATGCTTGCTGCTATGTGTTCAAAACTCCAACAAAGTTTGGAACATTTGGAAGCCTATGAGATAGGCGTGGAGTTGAGAACCATGTTTCAAGAGCAAGCTAGGCAAGAGAGGTACAAGACCATTGTTGCATTCACTACGTGTAAAATGAATGAAGGGCAACAAGTGAGTCCTCACTTTCTTAAAATGAAAGGTTATGTAGAGCACCTTGAGAAACTTGGCTATCCAATCCCATTGGAGCTAGCCACGGATCTCATTCTTAATTCATTGCCTAAAAGTTATAATCAGTTTGTGATGATTTATAACATGCATGGAATGGATAAGAACCTCTCTGAGTTGCATGGGATGCTCAAAACTGTAGAGATGAAAATTGTGGAGAAAGGTTCTCCCGTGCTCTTGGTTCATGATGGGAAGAAGCCTGGTGCCAAAGGCAAGGGTAAGGCAAAAGTTGTCAAACCCAAGATAAGCAAGGCAAAGGTTGCCAAGGCTTCTGAGGCAAAATCCGATACACAAAAGGATGCAATTTGTTTCCATTGTCAAGAAATTGGTCATTGGAAACGAAATTGCAAGGCTTTCTTGGAAGAGCAAAAGAAGAAGAAGAGCAGCAAGGCTGCGTCGACTTCAGGTATCTATATGATAGATATTCTCCTTTCTACCACTGATTCTTGGGTATTGGATACCGGATGTGGTTCTCACATTTGTCTAAATGTGCAGGGACTAAAGAATAGGAGACTGCTTAAAGAAGGTGAAGTAGATCTACGCGTGGGGAATAGAGCAAGAGTTGCTGCATTAGCCGTAGGGACTTATGAAGTCACTTTACCTTCCGGACTAATTCTTGTTTTGAACAATTGTTATTATGTTCCGGATTTAAGCAGAAATATTATTTCAATTTCTTGTTTGGATAATGAAGGTTTTAAGTTTCTTATTGAGAATAAGAAATTTTCTATTTATTTAAATGATGTGCTTTATGGTATTGCTAATTCATTTAATGGCCTTTATATCTTGGATGTAAAGAATGAAAATAATGTCTATCATGTAAATAAGAAATCTAAACCTAATGATGTAAATCATACTTATTTGTGGCATTGCCGTCTTGGTCATATTAATGAGAAGCGTATCTCAAAACTCCATGGGGACGGACTTTTGGGTTCATGTGACTTAGAGTCATATGATACTTGTGAGTCGTGTCTTCTTGGAAAAATAACAAAGACACCTTTTACCAAGGGCAAGCGACTTATTGGGGTTGATACATTCCGATGTATGCGGACCATTAAGTAGCAATGCTAGGGGAGGATTTCAATACTTCATAACCTTCACTGATGATTATAGTAGATTTGGGTATGTTTACCTAATGAAACATAAAAGTGAAGCATTTGAGATATTTAGAATATTTCAAAATGAAGTAGAAAAACAACTTGGCAAAAGTATAAAGGCACTTCGACCAGATCGAGGTGGTGAATACTTAAGTCAAGAATTTGATAATCATATAAAGAATTGTGGAATAGTTTCACAATTGACTCCGCCCGGAACACCACAATGGAATGGTGTGTCTGAGAGGAGAAATCGGACTTTGTTAGACATGGTTCGATCAATGATGAGTCAAGTTGATCTTCCAATATCCTTTTGGGGTTACGCCCTAGAAACCGCTGCTTTCACACTAAATCAAGTTCCAACTAAATCGGTTCCAAAGACTCCATATGAGATGTGGAGTGGAAAGAAACCTAGTTTATCTTTCATGAGGATTTGGGGTTGCGAAGTTTATGTCAAGAGACTTATCTCTGACAAACTAGCACACAAATCTGATAAATGTATTTTCGTGGGATATCCTAAGGAAACTAAAGGATATTACTTTTACAACCGAGAGGACAACAAAGTGTTTGTTGCCCGAACTGGTGTCTTTCTAGAGAAAGAGTTTCTCTCCAAAGAAATCAGTGGGAGTAAAATAAATTTTGAAGAAATTCGAGACCCAGAAAATAACATTGAACCAATAGTGGAACAAGAACAAGAACCACAAGGAGTTGTGGAACCTGTTCAAAATACACAAGCATCTCGCAGATCTAGTAGGTTATGATCCGAGCCCGAGAGATATGGATTTCTCGTAACGGATAGTAATGAGGTAGAAATCATTGAGAATGATGAACCGTCAACCTACCAAGAGGCGATGTCTTCTCCTGATTCGGACAAGTGGCTTGGAGCCATGGAATCCGAATTGCAATCCATGCAAGACAATTAAGTTTGGAATTTGATTGATGTGCCCGAAGGTGTAAAAACCATAGGATGCAAATGGGTCTTCAAGAAGAAGACTGACATGGATGGGAAGGTGCATACTTACAAAGCTAGGCTTGTAGCGAAGGGTTATAGGCAAGTTCATGGTATTGACTATGATGAGACCTTTTCACCCGTAGCAATGATCAAGTCTATAAGAATTTTGCTTGCCATTGCCGCATATCATGACTATGAAATATGGCAGATGGACGTCAAAACCGCTTTCCTGAATGGAAAACTCCAAGAGGATGTGTATATGACACAACCAGAAGGTTTTGAACAAGATTCTAAGGTATGCAAATTGCAAAGATCCATCTATGGATTGAAGCAAGCTTCAAGGAGTTGGAATCTCCGTTTTGATGAATCGGTCAAAGAGTTTGGTTTCATCAAGAACGAAGATGAGCCTTGTGTATACAAGAAGATTAGTAGGAGCATAGTGCTATTCCTTATTTTATACGTGGATGACATATTGCTCATTGGAAACAACATTCCTACACTTCAGTCTGTGAAGACTTGGTTAGGAAAGTGCTTCGCAATAAAAGATATGGGTGAAGCCGCATATATTCTTGGCATTAAGATCTATAGAGATAGATCAAGGAGGCTACTTGGTCTAAGCCAAAGTACATACATTGACAAGGTCATTAGAAGATTCTGTATGGAAAATTCTAAGAGAGGCACCTTGCCCATGTTACATGGAGTTTCTCTAAGCAAGACTCAATGTCCTAAGACAAAAGATGAGCGTGAGAAAATGAATGATGTTCCATATGCTTCGGCAATTGGGTCCATCATGTATGCCATGATTTGTACTAGGCCGGATGTGTCTTATGCTTTGAGCATGACAAGTAGATACCAATCCGACCCTGGCGAAAATCACTGGATAGCTGTAAAAGCGATTCTTAAGTACTTGAGAAGGACTAAAGACTCGTTTTTGGTCTATGGAGGAATGGAAGATGATCTCGTTATAAATGCTTATACGGATGTAAGCTTCCAAACTGACAAAGATGATAGCCGATCGCAATCGGGTTTTGTGTTTATGTTAAATGGTGGAGCTGTAAGCTGGAAGAGTTCCAAGCAAAATACAACCGCTGATTCTACAACAGAAGCTGAGTATATTGCTGCATCGGATGCTGCAAAGGAAGCTGTTTGGATTAAGAAGTTCATAACTGAACTTGAAGTGGTTCCTAGTATTGCTAATCCAATAGACCTTTATTGTGATAATAATGGTGCTATTGCTCAAGCAAAGGAACCAAGAGCACATCAGAAATCCAAACACATACTTAGGCATTTTCATATCATTCGAGAGATCGTTGATAGGGGAGACGTAAATATATGCAGAGTACCTACTGATGACAATGTTGCGGACCCGCTAACAAAGGGACTTCCACAAGCTAAACATGATGGTCATGTTAGGTCTATGGGTATTAGATACATGGGAGATTGGGCCTAGGGCAAGTGGGAGATTGTTGGTAGTGGTGCCCTAGGCACGTTTAATAAACGTTGTAATTGTTATCATTTATTTCATATCTATAAAGAGATGTTTTGATTATTATTGTTGTTCATGTTTACTTATAATAATCTCTGTCCCTAGTACTTGTTAAGCACTAGTATAAAGGCTAAATGATCATGGGATGATCATGTTAGATTTATGGGAACTTGTTTGGAACAAGGTACTGGACATGACCCGCTGTATGAGATTTATGTCATGGTCTATGTCGTACATATATCTCATATTAGTTATGTCATTTGAATCCTTAGACATGAAGTTATTAAAGTCTTCCACTTGATGAAGATTATGTTTGACATATTCAAACGCTACCTTTAATCGGGTAGTTATAAAGGGTATGATTGGTATGATCGGATTCACGTAGGGAAGAATAATAAGCTAAATGGATTTGTCCCTCTACAGAGAGATGTCAAGCTTGGGCCTCTCGTAGGAATGATGTTGATGAAATGTTCAGCCGGACTCAAATGAATTGATTGGATCAATGTCATTTGGATTATCAACATATTCGGAATCGAGAAAGTATTGAACAAAACAAGTTGACTGTTTGACCATGACTTGTGTTCAATGACATCGTGGACAAAGGGATTATGACATATTCTAAAGGAATGCGAACTTGTATCTAGTTATACTATTTGGGTAGGTATGACGGTGTGCTAGAACCTAATCATATCTTATGGTTTCATGTTTGAACCCATTGCCAACTTAGTATAATCCTAGAGGGTCACACACAATAGAACGAATCTTTAAAAGGACTACATTGGAATTTTGGAAATTCTGGACATTCTGGGGAAGTGGGCGACCGCACATAATGGACTGGGCGGCCGCACACTTAGCTCAGATTTGTACTAGTTTGTTTTAGATAGTTGTGCAACCTCACAGTGCATTCTGGGCGGCCGCACAGTACTGTCGGGTGGCAGATTTCTAATTTGATTAGGAAACGAATTTTGGACGGATTTTGACACAAGTTTCCTATTTGGAATAGGTCATACTTGTGTATAAAAGACCAAATTCGGCCAGCACTCTAAGCTAATGATTTTGTGAGTCTCAAAGAGTTTGAGAGAGGATTTATTTTGTTCTAAGACATTCTTGGTTGAAGAACAAAATAATACACAAAATAAATTCCATATAGTTCTTTTGATTGTGAAAAAGTGTTTCACAATTTGGTCTAGCAACCAAGATCAAAGAAGCTCCTTTGATATTCGTTCGAAGTGTGGATACCGCTAGAGGGTGAAAATCATCATCTTCAAAGTTCGTGTTCAAGCTTTGTGATCGTGATCAAGTCTTCAAACCTCCACCAAAGACCAAGAGAATTTGATAGCCATCAAGGGTTAGTTTATTCCTTTATTCTTATGATTGTATTTGATTTAATCATATGAACGGATCCATGGCTTTGGGTTTCAAAATTTTAAATGCTAAATTCCGCTGCGCATGTGTCTACGAAACCCAACACGTGTCACATGACCCCTAAATCTCCTTGGCAAAGTGGAGAGATCTACATAACAATTGTGGATTAACTTTTCGCTTCATGAAGGCCTATACTCAATAAGTCCCTGAGAGACTCCGATGGTACTTTGTCATGCTTAGGAACCGCAATAACACCAGTCAATGGAATATCCAAGATAATCGTCAACTCCTCCACGGTGGGAACCATCTCATTAAGCGAAAAGTTGAAGAGATGGGTCGAAGGATCCCAAAAATGTGCTACTCCCTTCAAGAGATTCCAATCCGGTTTTAGATTCTTCAAAGTAAAAAGGATCTTGAACCCAAACATCTCCAAAAATCTCTCTTGATGAGGCTTGTCAAAGGAACGAACAAACATCGCTAAGTCATCCTCATATCGCGTCACCAATTCCGAGTCTAGAGAGAATTCATCAACAATAATTGATGAAGGGACGGACTTACTTGGGGCCATTGAGAGCAAAAGGTTGAGAATTTAGCTCTAAGAGGAGAGTTCCCAAAACTGATTTGAGGCTGCATGGAACTCTAAGACAGACTAGAGGTCTCTATACATGAGTTCGGATACCAAATCCCCAATGAAAAAGGAGAAACTGTCCCAGATTTAAGGGATGACTCGTACGAGGCATTACGAGGAATCTCCCCTGTTCAGAACAGCAGCGATTCTGCTCAAATTCAGACTACCCAACATGTCAAAAACATGTCTCAAACACCTCAAAAGCGAACCCAAACAGCTCATACATCACATACAAATGGCCCAACGCAAATTCATCTCATAAAAAACCCACGGTTGACCAACCGGGCATGAGTCAAACCATTAAACAGTTAGAAGCAAAACTAAAATTGAAAAATATATGTGCAAGAGTTAGATCTACTTGTTGCATAGGTACAAACCAAAAGAAAAGTTATCTCCACCCATACCGAGGCAATAACTACATCAAAAAATAAAATAAGGGATGGGGAATCCTATCTACTCCAACGTCAAAAATGAAGGAGGACGTTGCCACCGCCGCGTCATCACTCATCTGTCCGGGATCTCTTCCCGCAAGCAACTGACTCTGCAGTCTGGCGAGCCAACCGTCCTAAGAGCCCCACAGTATCACTCTTCACTCTCTTGGCGTAATCCATAAACTGGGTGAGCCGTCCTACGACTTCTCTGTACTCTGCAATGGGCACCTATTGAGAAGAAACAAATGGAAATGACAAATCATTAAATAAATGATAAGCAGAGACATAAAATGGTAAAGTGATGAAAAATGACAAAAGAAAGTCATAATTTATACCATAGTCGCATCAACAGGAGGTATGAGTCCCTCTGGCATATCATACTCGGTTGGAAGATTCTCGATAGTCTCCAAGCCATCAGCCATGCTGCAAGTAAATGACGCCGGTCCAAGCTGCGGATGGAACGAAACATGAACGACCACCTGAGCCTGAGCCTGAGCCTGAGCCTGAGCTTGAGCACCCTCCTCCCTAATCAAACGAGGCATATATATCTCGTACGAGGTATCTCCCAGAAATTCAGTAGAAAAGCCTGTTTTCTCAGAAAATTCCAAAAAAGCCCTGCTTTTTAACAAAAATGTCATAAAAGCCCTACTTTTAAAAGAAATGTCATAAAGCCCTGCTTTTAACAGAAATGTCATAAAAAGCCCTGCTTTTAACAGAAATGTCATGAAAAGTCCTGCCTTGACTAAGAGGTCAAATCTGAACCCGGTTCAAGATGGAACATTGAGTCGTCAACAAAAGAATATTTTCAGAATTAGAACAAATGATGTTGTTTCAGTACGAATTTATTCTCAAAATCACAAAAGAAATCTAGATCAACAACTCAGCCTTGAGTGGTCATCGAGGCATAAAGATAAGCCCTCCATGATCATTTCTGCATCGTCAACCATGACACCCCGATGCAACGACATCCCACGGGATAGCATCATTTGGAATCCCACAATTGTCGTCAAGGTGTAAGCTAATGACATATGTTTCACATCATTTTCAGCGGAAAATAAGTTTCGTTGAAAGGAGAAGAAAGGTCTGAGTAATTGGCGTCTCCAAATCTAAAATCCCATAATTGTTATCAAGGTGTAAGCTAATAACATAGGATTCATATCATTTTCAATGGAAAGGAAGTCTCGTTGAAAGGAGAAGAAAGGTCCGAGTAATTGGCATTTCCAAATCCAGAATCTCATAATTGTCGTCAAGGTGTAAGCTAATGACATAGGATTCACACCATTTTTAGCGGAAAAGAAGTCTCGTTGAAAGGAGAAGAAAGGTCCGAGTAATTGGCGTCTCCAAATCCAGAATCCCATAATTGTTATCAAGGTGTAAGCTAATAACATATGATTCACATTATTTTCAACGGAATGGAAGTCTCGTTGGAAGGAGAAGAAAGGTCCGAGTAATTGGCGTCTTCAAAGATTTGACGAAAGAAACCAAAGCACCCTATGGTCACTGAGGCATAATGTAAGCACCTCTATGGTCATTCCGGCACCAAAGCGCCCTATGGTCACTGAGGCATAATGTAAGCACCTCTATGGTCATTCCGGCACCAAAGCACCCTATGGTCACTGAGGCATAATGTAAGCACCTCTATGGTCATTACGGCAACAACAAAATCGAAAATGATTCGTCATCAACAACAGGGTATATTCAGAATTGGGTCAAGTACATTGATTCCTTAGTATGGGACTCTCTAAACTCTAAACTTTACTTACCGCAGTATTGCTTTCAAAATGATTTTCAAAATACCTCAAACTTTACGTAGGCAACTTTATAGCACGACCATACCTAAAGTTATAAATGGTGTCTTTTCTATCGATGATGTTACTTCTTTCATAAGTATCATCACCGAGGGGTTCTGTAGACACCCCATTTTGAACAAACATTCATAATTACACTACTTCTGTGTATCGCCTTTGATTTGGGTCGAAAATCATTAAGTTTGACATGCTTCGTTAAGTTTCTGACTAAATCCATTAGTTAGGGGCCAAAATGAACATTAAAACCTCAGAAAAGGACAAAATTGTGATTCCAGCACAAGATATCTCGTACGAGATATCCCCTTTGACAGACGAGTTTTCAGCAGTTTTCTTATCGAACTCAACCTCGTTTCTTGGCAAATACTCCATAATCCGGGAAAGAAAGGAAGGACGATCAGAGAGTCCAAAGACAACTCCTTGGAAATCGAGTCTTTGATTCCCATCCATAAACAACCACTTGGCTTGGTCCCTAAGTCAAGAAATCATATAAATATAGGGGTTCTTGACCAAAAATCCCTGATCATTCTTTGGAGAACATTAATCACCCTAAATCTGATCAAAACACTCTCATATCAGCCTTGCAAAGGCAACCCATGAAATTCACCAAGCCCTAACACAATTCGAGTCAAGCTTTTGGATCATCAAGGCCTTTTGTCAAGGCCATCCATAGGATTCTTGAACAACGCTTAGGTAAATTCCTTTGTTTTCTATCTTCTTATCTCCTTCTTTGCTTTGAAGTGGTGTAATTCTATTAAAAGGATAAGCCTAGAGCCTCTCTAATTCATGGAGATGGTCTCGAAGCACATGATCCGACATTCCAAATAAATAAGAAATTATTTATTTGGCTCTCTTTGTACATAATTTGCATAATTTCAAGATGATGATGATGTTTTCGTAGCAAGACCAATCCTAGATTGGATGGATTGGGTGCTCCTTGACCTTTCCAATCCATAACTTAACCCCCGAATCCAAGATCTCACGGTCCGTGTTCCTTTAAACATGGTGGCTACTCACAACAAAATCGAGCAACAATCAAGTCCTTACATCAAAACCGAAAACAATGCGAACGCGAAAAGGGCGGCCGCTCACACCATTCTTAAAAGTGACATCCTAAGATGAATGAGGTTATGCTTATGGGTTTTAATGATTCGTTGGAGGAATCACCTATGTGACAGAGAAGTGGGGCCGTTTCGAGAAAAATTCTGTGAGGCTCAATTCTTAGACCCTCTCACAGAACCATGCATTGTGTTCTAGGGCCACAAATCGACACAACTATGAGAATTGAATTGTGTCAGGGAGATACCTGTGTAAAGTATATGATTGGCTACACAAAAAGCTGAACAGTTTAAGGACATAGTGTCTACTGATTAGCAAGTAGAATAAGTATACTTCTATAAGGGAAGGTTCAAAGGGAAACCCCTACCTATCCTATGCAAGTTTTCAACTGTTGGACTTTATCACCAAATTCCTCATAATTTCCTTCATATGGGGGATTGTTGGAAAAATTGTGTATTTTGTGAAGGAAATATGATTTATTTCTGTGCTAAATATTTTGTCAAATGATAAAATTGTTTGTGGGTTTGTGTTCTATTCCATGAAAACATTGAGATAATATATTCATTTGTCCAATTTGGTATTGGGATAAATGAGATATCAAGTCTTGAAGTTGGTGGGTTTAAATGGGGAAAATGAGTTTATTCTACATGGAAAGGAAATGTGAAAAGGAGCTAGTATAAAGGCTTGGGAATTTGAGTAGTTTTCAAGCTTGTATAGCATAAAAGATATCTATCGCGCGCACGGGGGTGGGGGGTGCAAATCATGGACCCAAATTGGCTTGGAACCATCGAACTCGTGTGTTCACGCGACCTACAGACACGAATATAGTATCGATTTGGCTTGTCCCTTCTAGCTCACCTTTTGCAATTTTTGATTTTAACAGTCAAAATTTTAGCTCAAAATCAGATTCATCCCATCTAAACTGGAATGCCAAAGTGAAGAGCCTTGTCTTATCATATCCTAGAAATTAATTAAGGATTGGGTTTATCCTTTTAATTAATTTTTGGATATGGAACAGTTCTTGGACTAGTTTAAATAGAGCAACAAACCAGTGTAAGAAAACACATAAAACAACACAATTTCCAGCAATATCCACAGCATCTCTTTCATTGCATTTTGTTCGTTCCTCATTTGGCCTCCTGCATTGCATTGGTGGTGATACTGTCCAGGCATAACTTTAATTCGCCGGAGTCTCATAGTGCTGGGAAACATCCGATTCGTGCGAGTTATCCTGGGAGACTAGCGTCCGACGACAACCTCAAGCACTAATAGTGAGGGGGTGAATAAGTCTTAAGGACAGTGTGTTCAACACACGGCTCGGCACAAAACAACATCACTCCAGTTTATGTTTATTATTTTAATTTCCAGTTTTATTTAATT
This sequence comes from Campanula takesimana, assembly GCA_026119855.1. Lineage (NCBI taxonomy): Eukaryota > Viridiplantae > Streptophyta > Magnoliopsida > Asterales > Campanulaceae > Campanula > Campanula takesimana. The sequence goes on from JAOWBW010000853.1 coordinate 204,346, forward strand.
ATTTATTCTGTAATTCTGTTCTTTCTTTTAATCCTCCCAATAAAAAATACATTCAAAATAGGAATTAGCCATAAGGACTACATATGAAAACTAGGACTATCAAAATATAAGAGGCTCTGACAAAAACGCGGGAAAGCATCTAAAGAGTGGAACTTAAAACCTACGCAAGCATCTGCTACATAATTCACAAGACAATCTGCCACCTTGTTGCCTTCCCTATAAATGTGAGAAACCTTAACCTCCATAACCTCCATAAGTCTAGAAATATCTTTAATGAAATACCACACTTCTCAAGGAATGTCTTAAGTGCCAAGAAGTATATTAACAAGAACCTCATAGTGTACTTCCAACCACTTGAAATCCTCTCGAATGAGCATAAGACAGTCCATCCAAAGCAGCCCGAACTTCAGAAACTATATTCGACCCTTGACCATAGAACTGTGAATATCCATATAAAAAGGAGCCACAAGATGTATGAACAATACCTCCAACTGAGGAAATACTCGGGGTTACCTCTGAGTGCTCCATCAGTATTAATCTTCACTAATTGAATGCGAGTGAGCATGAGAGATGTCAATAACTTGTTGGCGGACATTATGAATCACTTTGGTAGGACTTGGGATACAAGCTGTTGGAGATTATGCCCTAAGCCCTTGAGAAAGGCCTTACGTTATGTCATGTTCTCATTTGTTATAGAGATAATACCTTGGATTATTATATGTTTTGTATATTTCTTATAATAATTGAGTTTACAACATATTTCCCATCCGTACTATCCAGTTTTTTCACTTTCACCTCTGTACTACTGAAACAACAAAAGTAAGCTACGTACTATTGATTAATTAGCAAAAGTAACCAAAATAGTTAATGAGTGTTAATGAATGTTAATGAGTGTTAAAAATTTAACGGATATTACTATCAATATTTACAATTTGCCCCCATAATGAAACAATGAAAAAAGGTGGACTATCGTTCTGGGACGGAGGGAGTATAAAATTTACAAATACCCCCCTCATCCACTATATGCTTCCTATTTTACAAAACTACCCTCACCCCTCAGACAAAACCCTCCCCTCCCCTCCCCTCATTCACGACATACCTGTTCTCTCTCTCCTTCCCTTCCGTCACCGGTCACGTCTGCGGCACCCTCACTCCGACGATACTCATCCTCCCTCCGACTGCATCTTCCTCCGGCAACGACGGCTCCTCGTTGTTCACACAAGCTCGATCCCTTTCTTCCCAAATCTCTCCGGTCTGCCTTTGTCCACGCTCCGGCCATCAGATCTGGGAATCTTTGTCCTCTCTCTATTCAGATCTATAATTTCCGAGCCAAATTGAATCCGACAACAGGTGCCTCGCCTCCAATTCATCATCTTAGACCGGCCAATTTCTTCATTTCCGATCTACCTCCCTACAGTACACCTTCTGTTCCAAATCCGGCGTCCTCTTTCTAACAGGTGTTCAGTCCGGCGTCAACATTTTGATCGGTAACCAAAGCTTTGCAGATCTGGCTAGCAATCGAATACAGTCGCCGGCACTAAGATTAGATGAATTGACCGGTGTGAGAGGGATGGCGTTGAATGGTGATGGGGTTTGAGACTTGCCAAATTTGGTGGAGGTAGCGGATTTGCTGGAGAGTGAGTAGGGACCGGCGATGAGGATGATGGTGAATCGGAGTTATTGTTGGGATTGGGGTTTGGTACCGGTGATTGATTGCCGGTGCTAATGGTGAGTGCGGCGTTCATAGGAGAGGAGAAAAAGAACGGAAAAATGGGACAGAATTTTGAATAGACCGGAGGAGAGGGGATGGTAATCAGATGTGAGTTCGCCGGCAGAGGAGGAGACTGGAGATGGGAGCCGGTGTAAATCAGAGGAGCCGGAGACGACGAATTGGGGAGTGTGGCGACATTCATGAATTGAAGAAGGAACTAGGGTTTTGATTTGGGGAAAAATTAAGTAATTGGTTATTTTTTTAAAAAAAAAATAATAATTTGTAACTGTTTAATTACAAAGAAAAAAATTGCAAGTTAATTGAAAACGGAGGTTCCTAACGATAATGACGCAAGTGACTAAAACGAAAAATGTCAAAATTTTAGGATGAAAATGGAAACAAATGCATAGATTAGGGCTGAACCAGTATTTAGCTTGTTAAGTTTCTAACGCCTATTAACATCCATTAAATTTTTTAACGATTTTGGTTAGTTTTGCTAATTGATCAATAGTACCACATTTCTGACATCCGTACCATCTAAACAACAAAAGGAACATGTGTACTATTAAACTTATGGGTACTTGTTGGTGAACAAGTACTGGACATGACCCACTATGAGATTTATGTCATGGTCAAATGTCATAATTAAATCTCATTTAGTTAAATTTTTGGAATCCTTAGACCTGAGATTATCATCGTCTTCCACATGATGAATGTTGTGTTTGACGTATTCAAACGCTACCCTTAACCAGGTAGTTATAAAGGCTACGATTGGCACAATCAGATTCTTGTAGGGAATAATGATAAGTCAAGATGGGATGTTGTCCCTCTTATCTCAAGAAAGATATCTGCTTGGCCACTCGAGAGTATGATTGATGATAGTGTATGGCCATGCCCAAATGAATTGATGTGATCAATGTCATTTGCTCATATCAATCTACTCGAAATCGAGAAAGCATTGGGAACTTAAGTTGACTTAGACCGTGGCTTATGCTCAATATGATATCGCATGACAAAAGGATCATGATATGTTCTATGAGGATAAAGAACTTCGTTTTAAGTTATATTAATTGGGTAGTCATGATGACTTGCTAGAGTCCGCTCATGATTTATGGGTTTGACCTTGGTCGGACTCATTGCAAACTTAATATAATATTATGGTGTCACACACAAAAGAACGGATTTACAAAAAAGGCTAAAATTGGAATTTCGGAAAGAGCGTAAAAATCAGAATTAAGAAAAACAGGAAATTGGTTCCAGCATGCCAGATCTGGCTGGGCCTCCCTAAGGACCCAGTCAGACCAAGGGAGGGTCCGGTCAGACCACTTCCTAGACCCGGGCGGACCATCCTTGGTTCGGGCCTGGTTTTTCCTAATTCGATTTTGACGGGTGGCCTATTTCTCCTAAAGTGTTTAAGTTTAATAAGTATAAATACCTCTCTCTTTGTCCTAGTCTATATGGTATTGACGAGTTGATATTATATCATTATTGGTAGCCTCCATATGTTTTAGAAACATATTCCTGAGTTTAGATTGAGAATCAAAACTCAAGAACACCAATCAATTCATATAGTCTTTTGATAGAAAGAGTTTCTATAGGATCTAGCAGTCCAGATCTAGAATTGTTTTAGATATTCGTTCGTGTGTGGATACACATAGAGGGTGCTTTCTTTAGTATCTCAAGTTCGTGTTCCTGAGATCGTGATTCGAAGAATGTGGAGAAGATCAAATCATAAAGCTTAAAGACTTGAAGATTTGAAGATCCGAAAATTTTAAATGTGCAACAACGGTTAGTATTCTAAATTCATCTTCCTATTAATTTAATCATCATGAACGGATCTTGGGGCTCTAGGGTTTTGTTGATTTTCTGTTGCCGTTTCCACTCCGCATGGTGCATCAAAACCCTACAGTGGTATCAGAGCCCCATTCATGTATGATTATTTTAATATTATCATGTTAATATATGATTGGATTATATGATCTAGAATGATGTGATTTTAGAATAAGGGATTTGTGTGAATTGTTTGGTGAAACAATTATATATGTATATATATATGTATATATATATATACATATATATATGTATATATATATATGTATAGATATATATGTATGTATATATACATATATGTATAAATATATATATACATATATATATGTATATGTATATATACATATATGTATATATATATATATATGTATGTATAGATATATATATATATGTATGTATAGATATATATATATATATATGTATGTATATACATACATATATATATATATATATATATATATATATATATATACGTATATAATACATATATATATATATATATATATATATATATATATATATATATATATATATATATATATGATTATGAACAAGGTTTTCAAGATACATGATTAATATGATTAATCTATTATCGCATCATCAATCTCTTTAATATGATTATTGAATTGATGATTCTTTATCTTGAAGAACAAATTGTTTGTTCTTAGGGTTTGATGTTTATGATAATTTGATTATCATAAATAGTTGAATCCTTAAAGGATCAAGATTTGATAAATTGCGTTCGTGCGGTTCGCGTGCAATACACGTTTTCGTGCAGAATTTTCTTCTAAAATTTTTGTGCAGATTACGTGCATCGCACTTGCAGTCCAGAATTTTCGTGCAGAATTTTGTGCAGTTCGCGTGCAATGCACGAATTCATGCAGATTTTTCGTGCAAGTTCGGGTGCAGTGCAGATTTCTGAAATTGTGTTTTTCAGACTTGGAGATGCATTGTAGAATACGTATTGTTCATAGAATTGGATTCTATGAAGTAATATATTCTTAATAGAGTTGGACTCTATGAAAGAATTCATTATTCAATATGTATTATACTTAGAGTAGGACTCTATCAAAATCTAAAATTCATAATTATATTCACATAGTATCCATTTATTAATTAATTTGATTAATTATACCTTTGTTATGCGCATTTGTATATGAAAGAACCTTCTTAAAAATTTAAGTCATGTGCCAATCCATTATTAAAACACTTGTGAGTACACCGGGTAGTTTATGTGGGCTTTGCCAAAGCGAGGTGCATTAATTCTATCAGTGTATGAGCAAGATGAGTGAATGAGAGTTTCCTATACATTTAACGTGGTTTGACTTATATGCTATCATAAGGGTTATGGGCCTACGGCACAAGATGTGATTAAAACATTTTTGACATAAGATGTCGAACAATCTTATAAAGGATCTAAGAGTCAAATAATAATGAACGCAAATCACAACACAGATTTTACGTGGTTCACCAACAACCTATTGGCTACATCCACGGGCAAAGGAAAACATATATTATTATGGAGGAGAAACAATTATAAGAAGATTATTATGACACTAATCTATGTTTTCATGAGCTTTGATCAAAAAGTTCCTAGCTATGCAAATCTCTAGATCTAAAATCACTGATCTCTCTCTCAATGTCAATTGAATCACGCACAGAAAAATACTAATCTATGGCTAGTAGTTATTGGCATTAGAGACCTAACCCAGAAGATAGAAGGAGTCCTAAATCAAATCCCCAAAGGACTTGATTTACTTTCCACAAAGGCCAGAACAGCGCAAAACCAAATCAGGATCGAACTCTGTTGGTACGCCCGGGTATTGACCTTGGTCCGGCAGGACCTCACAATCATCTTGCTCTAACAATCTCCACCTTGATTTTGAATCTCCCCTAATAATTCAGATGCACGAGCTTCTGATATAGCCTCCACCTTGAGCCACATCCCTCGTACCAGATTTTTCAACCTTTGCCTCAATCTGTCTTTTGTCAAAGACACTAGATTTTGTGCACCATGTATCTTCAAGACACTCAGAATTTTTCTCACCAGAAAAACAACTTTGTTCTCTGGACAATCATATTTTCTGCATGCAATGTATCCCACCGGACACCCAGACGTGCACCTACGGGCACTCAGAATCACCCCAACGGGCGACTAACAGTCATTCAATTGTGTCCCATCCAGTCGATATTGGATCATGCCAACCATGACTGATAAAAACGGTGTGTGTTGATCTTATAGCCGTGGAATGCCTAGCTCACTCCGGCCTAAAGTAAAACGTTGCTCTACCTGCTCACCAACACCCTCACCAATCTCAGAACCTTGGAGGATGAACAAGGAACCTTTTCTTTCACCCTTCAGAATCACATCTGAACCTTTGTAGACATCCAGAATTCCACCTTCACCTTTGAAACTGTATCCCTTCTTGTCGAACCAACTAAGCGATATCAGATTCTTTGCTACTTGTGGAACGCGTCTTACCTTATTCAATGTGAGAGTTTTATCACTCGAAGTTCTCACCCTTACGGAGCCCACGCCAACTACCTCGTAGTCTGATCCATTAGCCATATAAATACGGTCTCCATATTTCTGCTCGTACGTTGTAAACTACTCTTTGCGCGAACACATGCGATAAAAAACTCCCGAATCTAGAACCCATGCAACTTCCTTGCACGCTTCTTATTTTGTCACTAGGTCATAATCACCATCCTTATTCAGATTGTCACTGCTCGCCATTGTTGCAGCCGAATCAGAATTCTTCAGATGCTGAGTCAGATGTACAACTCTAAATCTAACCAGATTTATTGCCTCGGGCAACACAGATTTTGTATCTATTTCTAGATCACTAGAATAGACTACAACAGATGTAAGATCTTAAGATTATATCAGACAGCTAACTTCTGATCACAGAACCCTAGCTTTAAATCTTCGTCTTCAGATGTAGATACCAGACACCGAAATGTTCCAGATGCGTTCTTGGATCACCAACGAACACCAAAAAAACTTTTCAGATTAAGATCTATCAGATTTGCTATTGCTAGCACAAATGAGCAATCACTGACTGCTCTCAGATTTATTGATTCTCGATCCTCAACAATGAAGAGTTTCAGAATAACCAGGAAAATTCCAAACTCAAATATGTCAGAGGCAACAGAATACAATACCATACATGTCCAACCTAGACACCCAGATTTCTGCACGGACACTGCACGCGGACTGCACGTGTGCTGCACGAAAAAAACTGCACGTGATCTGCACTAAAACTGCACGCGAACTGCATGTTTTCTACCTGCGATATGTACTCCCAATGCATAATCTTCTACAATAAAATAAATATGTTCTTCCCATCAGACTTGTCAATCTTCTGGTCCATCCCAGAATCTATCTCTTCTACCGCAGCAGAATGCCCTGATCTTTCCCAACTAACCAGGCTCTGGTGCTACTTGTTAGTAAATCACACCCAAGAGATAGCAAATAATAATGAACGCAAATCAACAACACAGATATTACGTGGTTCACCAACAACTTATTAGCTACGTTCACGGGCAAAGGGAAACAGATATTATTATAGCAGAGAAACAATTACAAGAAGATGATGATCACACTAATCTATGTTTGCATGAACTTTGATCACAAAGTTCCTAGCTATGCAAATCCCTAGATCTAGAATCACTGATCTCTTTCTCAATGTCAATTGAATCACGCACAGAAAAATACTAATCTATGGCTAGTATTTATTGGCATTAGAAACCTAACCCAGAAGATAGAAAGGGTCCTAAATCAAATCCCCAAAGGACTTGATTTACTTTCCACAAAGGCCAGAACAACGCAAAACCAAATCAGGCTCGAACTCTGTTGGTCCGCCCGGGTATTGACCTTGGTCCGGCCGAACCTCACCATGTCCGACCGGATCTGTCTAGTCACCCGTCCAGATCTGTTTCCTGTGCTGCTTCTTTATTTTCTTCTTTCTTCAAAATCATCTTGCTCTAACAATCTTCACCTTGATTTTGAATCTCCCCTAATGAGCAAGAATACATGATTAGGATTCTATATGCTTCAGCAATTGGATCTATCATGTATGTCATATTATGTACTTAGATGGGATAACTTGTATACTTGGAGTATGATAAGAACATACTAATCATATCCTAGTGAAAGTCCCTAGATAGTGGTAAAGAATATCCTTATGTACTTGAGAAGAACTAAGGATGCATTCTTGATGCTTATTGGAATGGGAGATGATCTAGTAAATGGTTACATAGATGCATCCTTCCACAACGACAAGGAAAATTAAAGATCGCAGTATGAATATATATTTAAAGTAAGTGCTATTAGTTGGAATAGTTCCAAACAAATACACCATAAAAAATTCTACGAATAAAATTAAGTATATAGTTGCATGAATTGTAACTAGGGGAGTTGTTTGGATATAGATATCATTAGTAAAACTAGAAATGGTTTCTAGTACCACTAATCCTACGGACCTTTGTTGTGAAATAATGGTTATTGCACAAGCTAAGGTGCCAAGGACTCATGTGTGATCCAAACACACTCAGACATTTCCATCTCTACGAGAAATCATTGACACGGGAGATGTCAAAATATGCAAAATACCTTATGATGATAACAAGGATAATCTTCCTACATAAGTTCTTCAACATGCTATTATGATGGTTATAAGCTAAGCTCAATGGCATTGGATACATGTTGATTGGGCCTAGTGCAAGTGGGATATTGTTGGAGATTATGCCATAGGCCCTTGAGAAAGGCCTTACGTTATGTCATGTTCTAATTTGTTATAGAGATAACACTTTGGATTATTATATGTTTTGCATGTTTCTTATAATAATCTCCATCCCTAGTACTTATGAATAACTAGTATAAGTTTAATTGATGATCATGTGTATGTGATACAAATTAAAGTTATGGGTACTTGTTGGTGAACAAGTACTGGACATGACCCACTATTAGATTTATGTCATGGTCAAATGTCATAATTAAATATCATTTAGTTATACCATTGGAATCCTTAGACCTGAGATTATCATCGTGTTCCACATGATGAACATTGTGTTTGATGTTGTAGATACCCCGGGAGAACACGTAGCTTGGCTAGAGCGGGCGGGTGATCCTAGGATGTCTATTTGGTTTTAATTTTTTAGAGTCGCCACCTATGTTTTTAATGGAACATAAGAAAACCCTAATATTAAGCCTATGTTTTGATACGAAAATCAGAAATTATTGTTATAAGGTTCGGGGGGTTAGGTTACGAGATGGGAAGTACTTAAACACCAATCTCGCCCAACTAATGTTGGTCTTGCTTGTTCATAGTCTACATAAAAATGTTCTTCCTATTATTTGATGATGATAAAAGGGGGTTAAAAAAAGGGGGTTTGAATGTGGGGAGATAACTCCTTAACCGACTTCAATGTAGTGAAGTGATCTTTGGAGTTATGTCCCAAAATGTTTTGGGTGATTGCACGTTTTGATAAAATAGAAGAAGGAGAATGGAGATGAAGTAGAGAGAGGAGAGAAAAGAGTAGTATTACCTAGACTTCAAGAAGCTTCAAGTTCTTCTTTGGGGAGAATAATCAAAAAGCCTTAAAGAATAGCTTTGTTATCTCAAAAGTCCTCTTTTTGGTAGAGTTTTCTTATGTTGAAAAAGTGTCCTTTTGAAAGGTTGGAGAAGAGGGGTTTTTATAGTTGAAAACAAGATGTTTTTGGTGCCAAAACGAAGTCACAAAGTTCAATTTCCCGGGGCAAAATCATGTAAAATGAGCAAGGGAGTGATTCTGGGACATAATCTGTAACTGACGCCCAGATGCGCGCGCCTCCTGCCTTGAGGGCGGGACGCGCGCGCATCTGACCTATAGAGGCGGAGGCGCGCGACTTTGAAATGGCTATTTTGATAGAATGGACTAGAAAGTCAGCACTGTTATTCAGTTTAGTCCCTGGACTTAACAGAGTCAGTCAGGAACTTAACGAAAGTAACAGAAACTAATGAAAAACACTTAAAATAGGAAGAAACACAAAATCAAATGTGCAATCGGGGTGAGCGGTCCAAGGTGGGGTCTACAGAGCCCCTCAGAAGTGTGTATTACAAAGCAAAACACGCGACGAAAGAAAGACATCCGCCGAGGACATCACCAAGAAAAAGCAAAGACTCGATGAAAACAAGAATTTGGAATTACGAAGGATAGAGGTGCGCTCCCTGTATGAGCGACATTTTCTGACAGAAGAGGTACGGTGATATGAGACAGCCCACCGTGGCCAAGGTTTAAATTCTGATGAGCAGACTGAGGCTGGAACCGTTTAGAGGATCCGTTCGCCACGTTTAAAGTCCGTTAAGCGGACTGGCTGGAGCCATTTAGGGGATCCGTTTGCCACATTTAAAGTCCGTTGAGCGGACTGACTGGAGCCATTTAGGGGATCCGTTCGCCACGTTTAAAGTCCATTTAGCGGACTGGATGGAGCCGTTTAGGGGATCCGTTCGCCACGTTTAAAGTCAGTTGAGTGGACTGGCTGGAGCCATTTAGGGGATCCGTTCGCCACATTTAAAGTCCGTTGAGCGGACTTGCTGGAGCCGTTTAAAGGATCCGTTCGCCACATTTAAAGTCCATTGAGCGGACTGGCTGTAGCTATTTAGGGGATCCATTCTCCGCATTTAAAGTCCGTTGAGTGGACTGGCTGGAGCCGTTTAGGGGATCCATTCGCCATGTTTAAAGTCCGTTGAGCGGACTGGAATTGAGTGGGAGTCCGTTAAGTGAACCCATTATGTTGCTTAAGAGGTTGTGATTTTAGTGGTTCACCATGGACCAAATTGCTGTTTGGAGCTGTATTTGATGTATACTGTTCGGAGCTGCACTTGCTATTGACTTCATGACTTTTGTGGGGTGCGGGCACAGTTGACCGCGGACCAAAAATTTGTTCCCCTTTTGAGAGGAGATGCCGAAATTCACCTTGACTGAAAAGAAAGACACATCCTACTTTAAGTTCAGTGGGAGTTTCTATCTTGTTTCAATTTAGACATGCTTTAAGGACAGACCAAATTAATGTGTGCCCAAATGTGTCTTGGAGGACGGAGCTTTTGTCTTGATCCAACTGATACTGGGAAGTCTAGACTCTGTTCCTGTGTGATTTCTTTCTTTGACAAGGTCCGGTTGAGGCATTTCTGAAATGGAATGCGGGCCCCCTGCTTGTGATTGAGGGACATGCGCGCTTTCCATATAGGTGTCGGGAGGCACACGCTTCTGGGGAGCGAATTCTGGGGCTTGACATTTGCTGGCCAAAAGATCTCCAACAACTATAATATCAGCCTCTGTTCGAAGCCATTCCCCCAACAGCTATTTTTTGCCATTCTTGAACATTCTTTTCTTGCTTGATTTTTCTTGTAATCCACATTTTCCATGGCTTCCAACTTTTTCACCCTTGATGCCAAGGTTGTCAGTGACTATGAGAAGGACTTGTCTACCTTCATGTATTCTTTCAAGACTCATCCCAAGAAGGCTTTTGTCAAAGACTTTGGATTCCGCATTCTCTTCACGTTACAGACCTTGAAGCTGGATTGGGATCTGTTGAAGGCCGCTGCAGCCTTTTGGGATTGTGACAGTCACACTTTCAACTTTTCAGCGAATGAAATGGTGCCGACTGTTGATGACTTTGGTGCCATTCTTGGCATGCCATTGGAAGGTCAGATTGCCGTCCCCAAATACCATCAAGGTGCGATTGACTCCTGGTCCGATTTGTTGAACCTTCCTATTGGAGATGTGAGGAAGATGTCGCATGGTACCGTGGTTGACATAATCGAGTTTCCGATGTTCTTTAGTTTTCATTCAGAGGACACGGTTATTCAGTCCTTTAAGAGGAATGCTTTGGCAATTTGCCTTTTCAGCGAGGTTTTGTTCACTACACCTCTTGGTACTACGGATACGCAGCTGATTGAGATCATCTTGCAGGCAAACGAGCAACAGTTTAGTATAATCCCTCTTATAGTGGGGGAGACCCTGCATGGTCTGGATGAGTTGCATCGGACGGGTGAGATACGTCAGGGAAGCCCCTTGCTTTTGACCATATGGCTTCGGGAGCATTTCACGATTTATTCTCCAGAAGGTGATCTATCTCCTTTCGCTGTTCTTAGGAGGAAACTGCTGATCCGAGACTTAGCTGAGGACGGTTGGAAGAAATTCTTTGCTTCTCAGCCAGAATTTAACGAAATTAACAGAAACTAACGAAAAACACTTAAAACAGGAAGAAACACAAAATCAAATGTGCAATCGGTGTGAGCGGTCCAAGGGGGTGTTTATAGACGTATTCAAACGCTACCCTTAACCAGGTAGTTATAAAGGCTAGGATTGGCACAATCGGATTCTTGTAGGGAATATTGATAAATAAAGATGGGATGTTGTCCCTCTTATCTCAAAAGAGATATTTGCTTGGCCACTCGAGAGTAAGATTGATGATAGTGCATGGCTGTGCCCAAATGAATTGATGTGATCAATGTCATTTGCTCATATCAATCTACTCGGAATCGAGAAAGCATTGGGCACTTAAGTTGACTTAGACCGTGGCTTATGCTCAATATGATATCGCATGACAAAAGGATCATGATATGTTCTATGAGGATAAACGAACTTCGTTTTAAGTTATATTAATTGGTTAGTCATGATGGCTTGCTAGAGTCCGCTCATGATTTATGGGTTTGACCTTGGTCGGACTCATTGCCAACTTAATATAATCTTATGGGGTCACACACAAAAGAACAGATTTACGAAAAAGGCTAAAATTGGAATTTCGGAAAGAGCGTAAAAATCAGAATTAAGAAAAACAGGAAATTGGTTCCAGCAGGCCAAATCCGGCCGGGCCTCCCTAAGGACCCGTTCGGACCAAGGGAGGGTCTGGTCGGACCACTTCCTAGACCCAGGCGGACCATCCTTGGTTCGGGCCTGGTTTTTCTTGATTCGATTTTGACGGATTTTGGCCTATTTCTCCTAAAGTGTTTAAGTTTAATAAGTATAAATACCTCTCGCTTTGCCCTAGTCTATATGGTATTGATGAGTTGATATTGTATCATTATTAGTAGCCACCATATGTTTTAGAAACATAATAAATTCATATAACCTTTTGATAGAAAGAGTTTCTATGGGATCTAGCAGTCCAGATCTAGAGTCCAGATCTAGAATTTTTCTAGATATTCGTTCGTGTGTGGATACACATAGAGGGTGCTTGCTTTAGCATCTCAAGTTCGTGTTCCTGAGGTCATGATTCGAATAATGTGGAGAAGATCAAATCATAAAGCTTGAAGGCTTGAAGATTTGAAGATCCGAAAATTTAAACGCACAACAATGGTTAGTATTTGAAATTCATCTTCCTATTAATTTAATCATCATGAACAGATCTCGGGGCTCTAGGGTTTTATTGATTTTCTGTTGTCATTTCCGCTGCGCATGGTGCATCAAAACCCTACATAAGCATCAAAACGGCATTTATTTTTGTGTTTCCAAAGCTCCCAACATATAATTCCTGACATAATCTCACAAAGTCAAGCGTCTACATGACTTAATTTGCTGGATTTTTTAGCATGCCAAGCCACCATTCGTTGAGCAAGGGTGGGACCCGAAACTCCAAACTCAATCATAGAACTGAAAAATGACCATACTTTCAAAGCAATATCACCTTCAACAAGAATATGAGTTATAGACTCAAAAGAAGCATTCAAACAACAATGACATTTAGAAGCAAGAAAAATACCTTTTTGCATCACATTATCATCCGTTTGAATTGCCTTTTTGAGGGCCTTCCATAAGAAAACCAAAACTTTTAGAAGGTCGTATTTATTCCAACACCAAGAAAAGACATTTCTTTTAACTCTCGAAACCCTACATTCCCTCCATGCCGAGGTTATAGAGAAACGACCAGAAGATGAAGGACTCCGAAATCGCTTGTCCATAAAGGTCGTAAGTTGAATATTTTTGGATTGAATATCAAGAAGGAGTTTCTACCCAAAATTGTTTCTAATGTAATCCTCCCGAAAAACACCATCTTCAAATAAAGAATATACTTGCTCATGTCTATTATCATGCAGGAAAATATCTGGATTGTACCAATTCTCTTGAATAGTGATTGCATCATTCCCCACACTCCATCGAATCTGATCCTCAACAAGGTGTTTAGCACCAACCATGCGTTTCCAAATGTGGGAACAACATGCCCGAATTGTCCCTTCCATTGGGTGGGAAATATGACAATACTTTCCTGCAAGTAATTGAACCTAAAGAGAATTGGACGTGCGAAATCTCCACCAAAGTTTCATAGAAAAGGCCATTGAAATTTCTTCAATTTTTTGCAATCCTAAGCCCCCTTCTTCAACCGGCCAAAAATATTCATCACGAGAAACCCAATGGCATTTTTTTATCCTTCCGACGATTCATGGCTCAAATAACACCCTGGAGGGTCAAGAAGAGAAATGTAGTAAATAGGGATGACCTGGAGGCAAGATTTAATAAGAACCAAATTTGCTCCACCTGAGAGAAGCTTCCCTTGCCAAGTATCAAGTCTATCTCGATGTTTTTGGAGTACGAGATTAAAAAGAGATTGTACCGTGCGGCCTATATAGATTGGGCAACCAAGATACACTATAGGGAGATGTTTTTTTGAAAACTCTGTGATCAATGCAATAGTATTATCCCGCTCTGCGTTGTCCTGCCCAATTAAAAAACAAGATTTAGAGATGCTAACCAGTTGTCCCGAGAACTCCTAAAAACAGATTTAATAGATCTTGCAATTTAAAATTATTCAAATATAAGGATAAGAAGGGAATACTTATAAGCAGTGGCGAATCTAGAATTTTTTGTCAGGGGAGTCAAAATTTTACATAGAGAAAAAAATAAATTCACATTCAAAGACAAAATAAAATAAAATAACGGAACGCATTAAGCCTAATTTTTTTTATTCGCATTCAAATTTTGGAACATTTGGGACTTGGATATTAGGCTCTCGGATACTAGGCTTTTGAGCATTAGGCACTTCAGAATTCAAGTTTTGGACACAATAATCCGGAACTAAAAATTGTAAAATTTTGCTCAAGAATGATCAACATGAATGCAGAACCAAAAGAAATCTAGCTACTTTGGGCTAGTCTTGATGACAGTGATGCCCCCATTGAATCAAAATACTTTTGATCTAACTAAAATTTTCACGTCTAATCTCTGAACAAAGAGATGAAATACCTGAGGTAGACAGCCCTCACAAAAGAGAGCAAAAAGAGCCTGGAAGAGCTTTTTCTTGGGAAGATCACTTGAAGAACTAACAACAGTAAACAGAGATTTAACCCTCCTTTTTCTAGTAATGACATTTCAAGTTCCCTTTTGATAGAGTATTTTCATCTGAGCATGCTCCAAAGCATAGAAGAAAATCAGGAAAAGATAGCAATACACAATATTTTTGTTTGAATGAAGTTGGAAATTAGTAAAAAGAGTATTCATACTCCATCCGTCTCAAAATGTTGTTCTCTAGTTTTAGTTTAATTCAATTATTGTATTGTAAATTTAAAACTTGTTATTGATATATTCATAAAGGTGTATCAATAACAAATACTCCCTCTGTCTCAGAGTGAGTATTTCTTTAACAGTTTGACGAAATTTATTTTGGGACAAACGAAATGGAAAGTAGGACATTTATTCCGGGGCATAGAGAGTATTTTTTTAACAGTTTGAAATTAAATACTTGTCACTATCAATTATCAAAGTATCAAGCATAGGATGTGTTTTGGTGAAAAAACAATGGGAATCGAATTGAGTAGAAAAAATGTTTAGACTTCGGATTTAGGATTAGGAGGGCACAATGGAATATAATTGATGAATGGAGATAAAGAATGATAATGACGTGTTAATGTATACGAGGAAAGCCCTTGAGAAAACTATCTCGCCGGCACAAAACCTCGGGAGGTGTTTCTGAGCACCTACCACTCCTGAACGGTTGAATTAATAAGTTTTTGTGGTTACAATGATTGTGGACTATGGCGGAGTACAAGAAGCAGTAAGTATATTGTGTGTGTTAGTGTTCCGCAAGATAGCTCTTTTATAGGTAAAGATTACAACATAGATTAATCTAGTATAACTAAATCCCTAAAATCAAGGCTCTTTATCCCTTATCTTGACCACATCCTTTGTGTCATTGAAGTGAATTAATTTAACACGTTTTTATTGCCTACAAAATAAATATTAGTATCACAGCTAAATATGGTGTAAATAATTACCTTACCGAAGTAATTAGTTTAGGATGTAAGCGTGTTGAAGATGTCGTCGCTTTGATAATTTTTTACCCGTAACAATTGCCCCCAAACTTACCCTTACCAGTAAATTAGAAGGGTAAGTTTCTACTTGCTTCTACACGGTTCCATGGATCTGACGATTGAGTTGACTAGATGTGTGGGAATAGAGTTCTAGGGTAATGAATATACGTGTAGCCCGAGGATAGTGGGATGGTTCAAGGTCTTTAATACCTAGTCTCTCTCTTCACTTCTTCATCGTCTTCTTAACTTCCTTTCTTTCTTTACCGGGAAACTGCAGAGGTAAATTTTCTCTTTCATCTTCCAATTTCTTTCCATGGGGAAAACAAAGTGGTCACAGTCCAAGGTTGTAAAAGATTCATCTAGTCCGGGTAATAGTGTAGAGATTGATGAGTTTATCTGTGAAGTCTTGTTGTCTCATCCAGACGGTAAAGTCTGCGTTTTTAACAATGCCCAAATTAAACTTTTCAAAAATCATAGATGTTTGCCTGAGTCTTCTAGAATTTGGCCTTTTGATGTCTCTCTTAAGGTGGACTTTGTGTCTCCCAGCTGGGTTGATTTTTATGAATATCCTTTTACCTTAGGATTTACTTTTCCCTTTACGCCGCTTGTGTCGGAGTTCTTTAGAAAAACGCAGTTAGCCTTCGTCCAATTAATGCACATAGTTTGGCGAGTCTTTGCTTCTGTCTTGAGGGTGAACAAGGATCACAACCTTGGGATAGGTTTAAATGAACTAGCTTTGGTCTATGATTTACAATCTTTTGGTTCTAAACGGTATTTGCTTAAAATGAAGAAAAATGTAGAGTCTTTGTTCTTGAAAGTTTCGGTAAATGACAGAGGTTGGAAGGGTAGGTATTTTTTTGTTGAAAAATAATCTTTGGGTTGTGTTGAGGACTGGTCTTGGAGATAGAACAGGGGAGGAATTTATATTTTTCTACTGCGTCATTTTTGTACAATTTTGGAATTTGTAACTGTTCTTCCCAATTGCTTTGCAGATATCAAGTGGGGAGAATTGTTTCCTCCGTTAGTGGATTCTAGGTCAAAGGTGGAGAAATTGCTGGAGCTCCCTTCTGAAGTTAGATCATTCCAGCCTTCTGGGATCGGGTATTTCCGTCCTCGGGTTCAAGAAGAGACGAGTTATTGTCAGGAGTTGTCTTCCCACAGGATGTCGACAAGTGAGACCTTTGGCTTACCTTAGTATGTTTTTTTGTCTTTATGGTCTGTATTTCTTAACTTTTTTCTTCTCTATATATAGTTTCCAAAACTACTCAAGGGTTTTCTTTGAAATATTTGGAGAACTTTGTTGGGATGACTTCCGTTAACAAACTACCATTCAAACCTAAGATTGAGGTAGATGTTGCAGCGTCTGTAGGTTCTAGGTTGAAGAAGAGAAAAAATGACGAAGGGGAGATAGTGGAAGTTGGGGCTTTTGAGGAATTGGAAGTGGAGGATATCAAGAAGAGGTTCTTTGCAGTAGCATCTGACGTAAGTTTTTTCTTTGTTTTTATGCTCATTTTGAGATGTCAAGGATTTAGGGATACTAATCTGTTTGATTTGTGCAGGCTTTTAGAGCTATGAGACTAGAGTGAACAAATTGGAGGAGGAGAGTAACAAGTTTTTGATGGATTCCCTGCAGCTCAAGAAGCGTGTGCATCTAGAGAAGGAAGAAATGCAGAAGAAAGTTGAGGAGTTAGAGAAGAAGATTGAAAGTTTGAACAGTGAAATGGCTAGTTTGATGAAGGGGGTGTCTTCCATCCAAGATGTCCATTTATAGGAGATAGAGGACCTGAAAGGTGCGTTGATGAAGTCTGCAACTATTAGCATGGTGGAGGTTAAGATCTAGATGATGGAAGATTTTCTGAGTGGTAAACATACTGAATAGGACATCGAGCAGCAGCGTGTCATTTTGAAGGGTCTTTCTGGAGAAATCGGGGAGACGGGCGAGGTGTCATCAGCTCCCAAAGTTTATGACAAGAAGGAAGAAGGAGTATCCTCAGCGGCGAAAGCCAAATGAAACAGTTTGTTGCTTTCTTAGTTTTTTGGACATGGTTTTTTACGGGCTGCGTCCCGAGTTGGTTGTAACAAACAATTTGGTTTTGGATTTGACTTTGTGTAATGGTCCATAAGGGCCAAAACAATATTTTGAAGTGTGGGGTTGGTTCCACATTTAGGCTTTTTCTATGGTTGTTTTTGGACAATGCTTGGCTAGGTATTTATGAAATGAATAGAATGGTTCGAGATATCTTGAATGTGTTGACATCTTGCGTAGGATGTTTAAATCCTTTACAGAAACTATGATTGACATGTTATGCCAAAAAACCTTTTGTTGTTAGATAACATGTTAATGTTATAACCATTTGAACATAACTTTAGATCAGTAATTGACTAAGTGGAAATGGGGGTGCGTACATATAAACATATGTGCCCATTCCACACCGAAGTCGTGCGCTCTAGGCGAAGGTGTATAAACCTTAATAGAAACGAAAGAAATTAATTTCTTTAAACCTTTGAAGGGATTTAAGTACCTTAGGCTTAAGATGAGATGGCCAATCTCAAAACTGTTGTTCTCATTGAAATCTCAAAGCCTTGGTAGATGAAACGTTAATATCTTGCAAAAACATCAACACATTAGTAATTCATGATATCACGAGTGATATCACTTTTATTATAAATTTAGTCAATATTTTTTAGAGTGTAGACACCCCATTTTGGACATTCATTTATAATCACACTACTTCTGTGTCTCGCCTTTGATTTGGGTCAAAACTCGTTAAGTTGGACATGTTTCGTTAAGTTTCTGACTGACTCCATTAGTTAGGGGCCAAACTGAACATTAAAACTATCGCAGAGGGCAAATAAGTGATTCCATCACTTAGATGCCTCGTACGAGACATTGATGTCTCATACGAGGTATCCCCTTCGACAGTCGGGTTTTTGGTCAGTTTCCTTGTTGATCTTAACCCCTTTTCTTGGCAAACACTCATGCAATCCGGAAAAACCTAATGGCCGATCCTAGAGTCCAAAAATACCTCTGTGGAGATCAACTCATTGATTCCCACCTCAAGTTACCTTCTTAGCCTAAGGTTCTTGAACCAGAAAAAGGGTATACTCTATATTCACCAAACAACCACTCAAAATCTGACCAAAGAAGTTCTTCTAATCAGCCCCTCTCTGATACCCAGGAAATTTGCAGGATCAAGGCCTTTAGTCAAGGCCATCCATAGGATTCTTGAAGAAAACGCTTAGGTAAATCTTTGCTTTTCTATCTTCTCATCTCCTTCTTTGTGTTTGAAGTAGTGTGATTCCATTAAAGGATCAGCCTAAAGCCTCTCCAACCCATGGAGATGGTCTCGAAGCACATGATCCGACATCCCAAATAAATAAGTCATTATTTATTTGTTTGTTTTTATCTTTTGGTACACGAATGCATGATTTTGAAATGATGATGATGATTTCTTAGGAAGACCAATCCTAGATTGGGTGAATTGGGTGCTCCTTGACCTTCCCAATTCACAACTTAACCCCCGAATCCAGACATCTCGGTCCGTGTTCCGACAATAACATGGTGGCGGCTCTCAAATGAACAAGAAGGTGAATCGAAGGTCGAAAGCATGCCATCGAAGCAAAAACCTCGCGCGCAAACAGTGGCGACTCTGCTGGGGGAGAATCACAGCAAGTGGGTTAGACTTGCGTTGAAAGAAATCATCATTGTTTCAAAATTCTACATTCTGTACGTTAGTCTGTTCCCAGACTGGGATGCCTCGCACGAGGTATCACTTGTCTCGTACGAGACATCTCAGTTCTGCCTGGCGGATCTGACTCTCTGGTTTGAAAAGGGAATTTTAGTCGGTTCAAACACGCACACAGAGTTCCAGATCTGCCCTCCCCCCTGTTTCTGAGTCTTGGGACCTTCCTAACGACGAAGAAACTCCCCATATATTATAAGGCTAATCTTTGTTTTGCATGAGTACTTTCTAAATGTTTATCCCCTGTTTTACATGCGTTTGCCTTATGTGTGAACTACGACGGCCTGAGTTCCTCCACAAGAGGGAAACGTAGGCAGCCACTTGGCCCGGCCATCGCATGTTTTTGTTTTTTAATTTCAAAAAAAAACTTTCTATTTTAACCTTGACACCTAGATCTTGACTCTCACACACGTGCACACATGTAGATTAATTGCACTACATACCCTATAAACCCGGGTCCCAATCGGAGGACGGATGTCGGTCAACACCCCCATTCTAAAGAATGGCCCTCGCCGGTCTCTCCAAAGATGGTGTACCAAGTCCGTGACACGCTCCTAGACTGTGTTCATGGGGAGCCTTAGCCGTAAGCCTTGCATCAACCTCCTGCATACATACTAGTTAATAAGACACTCCTCGAGACCGGTCGGTTCGATTCTTAGGGTTGTTTTAATCTTTTCCCAAGATAATGCGTCTTTACAATCTATAATCCTCCCTTGTGAATATGACTAATGTCCCTTCGGTAAAATGTTGAACAAAGGATTTTGAAAGAATGGAGAACCTCTCTACGGAAATCCGAGCTTGTGTTTTCCTACTTTCACTATTCTGTTCGGGATTGTGGATGCCATTTTGGCTTAGTCTCGACCTCACCGTTCAACATGTCCCTTTCGGTTGTCCCTTAAAATTCACAAGGTTTAATTGCATTAATGCGTTGTTTAACAAAGTGCAAAACAACTACGGGTCATTTAGGTTTGGTTAATCGAATGGTGGATTCCGATGAGAATATGGGACCTTTGCCCGAATTGTCCGTTTGGGAGAGTGCAATACAGGTGAAAAACAAGGGGCTTATATTCTAGGGTGACAGAATCCACTGTTCCAGGATGAACTAGAGTAGTAACCTCTTAAAATGGATTGAATTCCATCCGATCAATAGGATTAAAATCTGCAATCTGACTGTTAGGCTGGATGCCTCATACGAGACATCCATTGTCTCGTACGAGACATCCTCCCTTTTCTGTGAATCTGCCGTGTTGGTCAACCCCTGTTTCATAAAAGCTGACTTGTTGGGACCCCAGCCTGGATTTGACACAGTTTCTGCACTCTAGGTCCGTCCGATCAACAAAGTAGCTCCACACTCCCAAACACAATGTCAAGCACCAAGTTTTCCCAAGAACTCAGCGACCTCAAAGCTCGACTAGAAGGGGAAGTGAGTCAACTCTCTGAGGTTTATGCTACAGTCTTATACGCACGCTTCAAGAGAGAGATAAGGAAGAGTTCATGACTCGACTACGAACACAAAAGGAATTCTTCGACAGAGAAATCAAATTTCTCCAAAATCATTTGCTAGCCAGAGAGGAGGAGGTAAATGCACTTCGAAAGGGCTTACTCATGCAAGAAGAGTACTATGAGAAAAAGATCGACACGCTCCAAGCATGTCTACAAGCTCAGAGAGAATGCTACAAGATGGAAGTTGAGTCCAAGACTAAAACAAGGCAGAGGACATATAGCAAGCTAGAAGGTGTCACCCATAGTCAAATGTTTAACATACTCATGAAAGCCGGCGAAGTAGCACCAAGAAAGCCTACCGCTCCAAAGGAATTCCCTCCTAGTCATGCTCATCACCTCTTCTGCGAATTTCACAGGGCCAGTGGTCACGACACCGACACTTGCCACCACCTCAAAGATGTGATCCAAGATCTCATAGACTCTAAGCAATTAGGGGCTCCTTATATAGTTACAAACCCTTTCCCAACTGCGGGAGGAGGGATCAATGTAATAGAAATAGCTAGTGAGAAAGGGGAGACTACTTGCCTAGTCCCAAATGTGGGCGAGAGCACTCCCAAGTTTGATAATGAAATTTCTTTCTGTTACATGTTGTCTTGGGATCAAGTATTAGATAGAAATAATAATAAAGAAAAAGAAGATGTTAATCTACTCACCCCCTCATGGGGAGACGGCTATGATTGTACCGATAAAGCTGAGGTTACCTGAAATATAGGAGCACTGCCAAAGGTATGAATAAGGTCAGCCTTCGTGCCTTATTCGCGCTATACTATACCGATCGAAGTGGCTCCATACGGTAATAAAATATTGTATGAGTTGAGCTAAACATAGGACATTGTTTCTGTGTTCAGTTTAATCCTCATCGGAAATGTATTCTCTGCGGCGAGAATTTCGAAAAAACAGTCATAGAGACGTTCCCTCTTCCGCGTTTCGAAGAGAAACCGGATCCGCGTCTCTTTTATTCGTCCGTTTTTCGCAGAAGATTTTTCAAAAAAGCTCCAAAAAAAGATGCTTTCCTATACACACGGGAGGTGAACAGAGGGAGGGAAGGCAGCCCTCGTCCTAACGGGTAATAGGGGATATAAGTACACGCGCGCGCGCGCACGCACGCGATACTAAAGGCTTATCACATAGACTATTCCATAGAATTCTATTGAAGCTGATATTGAAGTTAAAGTTGCTTAAGTTGATATTTCAATGTCAACTTTACTTCCTAACAGGAACTCAGACATGACCGCCCTCTTGCAAGAACGGACTAAGAGGGTCAGCTACCCAGCCAATCCTCAAAATGAAATACCGTTACTGTATATGTAGATCTCGTTGTGAAAGGCCTAGTTACTGGAAAATTCATGGGTAAGAAAGAATGTGAACTATACAAGTTACCAATAATATTCATTAAATAAAGTGAAAGGCTCCGGTGTATAGAGAAGACCTCACCGTTTAAGAACCACATCTTTTGGTGTTCTATGATTCACCTCCGAATAATGAGTAGGTAGTTCGATCCTTTTTCTCTTCCTAGTAAACTTTTGGGGGGATGCGGAGCAATAGGTCGAATTACTATATAAAGAAGAGTCTACAACTCTAGGACTTCTTGTTCGAGTAGGAATATATCGCTTTTTCTTGTTCCTTCTCTTCGATAAGAATACCGGATCCAGGCAGAATGGGAATATACACCTCTGGATGACCGAAGAACCGAAAGAGATGCTGGTATAATATGGGGTCTCCCCCTCCAGCGGGATCAAAAAATGTTGTATTAAAGTTTCGATCGGTTAATAACATGGTAATTGCCCCTGCCAGTACCGGAAGTGATAATAAAAGTGGGAATGCTGTCACTAGAACGGACCACACAAATAGGGGTGAATCGTACCAGCCTCTACTGGGGGTTATTACTCATTTTTGTACTTGCTGTTTTATTTTCCAATTATTTCTTCAATTAAGAAAACAAAAGAAAAATCTAATAATCATTCTAGGTATTCTCTCTCTTATCCTACTCGGAAGGATCGTATCTCATACTTATCCATGACTATTTAGGTCTCTAGCATGACCACTTTATGAAATGTGGAGGGAATGCTTTGAATGGGTAACTCAATCATTTGTCCTTGGGGATCCGACATTAATCCCCTTTCTCCTCCTGAAAAGAAAGAAAAAGACTCGCATGTGAACTCTCATATCCAGAGGAAGCAATTGCATACCTTGGTATAGTTAGCTGATGCTTTCCCGGGAATTCCTTCTTCTTTAGCCTTTCAATTACATCGAACCTTGCCTATTCCCACATTAAACGGAACCAATCACCGCTAATCAAAAAGACTTACCTTATGAAAGTGCTAGCAAGTAGTTGTTGCTAATCGACAGCCCTAAGAAGAAAACCTGGCACTCTGAGGGTCAAGACCGTCGACAGCTTCCCCGTATTCTTGGTTCTGTGAGAGCTTTCTATTCTGGAAGAATTCTTGGATGTTGGGTAGCGCAATAGTCCATTCTTATGTTCTCATTCTGTCTAGATTCTTGCTCTCGTTCTTTCTATTATCTTTCTAGTGGTTGGAGTCTGATCAAGTAGTTCTGAATCGTCGGTTCGAAGGGAAGGACTTAACCCACCTATTCTGACCGGGGAGAACAGGCCATTCGACAGGGAGATTCTGAAATTGCGGAGGCTTGGTTCGATCAAGCGGCTGACTATTGGAAACAGGCTATAGCACTGACTCCCGGGAATTATAGTCAAGCATATAATTGGGTAAAGCTGAAGAAGCCTTTCGAATAAAAGATAACGTCGTGTATATAACGATTTTTTTTTCGAGTGATTATGTGAGAACTTTTTCTTCTCATTAATTCAAAATAGTATGTGAAGAAACCTAAATTCAATATAGTATGTGAAGAAACCTATTACGAAATCTAACAAACATGGAAGGAGTGAAAATGAAAGGCAAAGTTTGATAAGATTACTCTTTCTAAAATAGATTGGATAGAATTGAAAAATCAAATAAATGATCAAAATAGAAATCCTTTTCGAACTTTCTTCCTTAATGATTCAAAAAGAGTTTCCATTTTGCATGAATTTATACAAGCGAAGTGGCTAATACCCGAGGCATAAAAGAAGCATTTTCTACGGGATCCCGAAACCACCAGCCACCCCGACCTAATTCATGATAAGCCCACCAACTTCCTGGCAAAATGCCTACGGTTAAAAACCACCGACATGTCAAGATCCAAATTCTAATTGGTTCCTGGTCCTGGTCAGAGACCACTGGGTTCGCGCCGGCGGTCCAACAAAGAGGGGAAGTAGTGGTCTCTTTCTTTCCATTA
>JAOWBW010000853.1:233716-438665 GCA_026119855.1 Campanula takesimana
TCTACCCCGAGTACACGCAATGGAAGCATTCCCTGAACGAATTTGATCTATGGACCGCACCTTTGTGGGAAAGGTCGCAATGCCCGAGGAATCATTACCGCAGGGCATAGAGGGGGAGGTCATAAGCGTCTATACCGTCCAATAGATTTTGGACGCAATGAAAAAGACATATATGGTAGAATCATAACCATAGAATACGACCCGAATCGAAATGCATACATTTGTCTCATATACTATGGGGATGGTGAGAAGAGATATATTTTACATCCCAGAGGGGCTATAATTGGAGATACCATTGTTTCTGGTACAGAAGTTCCTATAAAAATGGGAAATGCCCTAGGTTATCACAAGAATAGGAAATGGAAGGAGTAGCCGAGGGTTGAATGTCATGACCTAGAACTAAATCACTTAGACAAGGAGGCATCAAAGCTAGCAAAGCTATAAAGGTGCCCGATCAAATAAGAACTGGTAGAAGACGGGGACAATAGGACTTCGAGGATGTCAGAACAGGTAGTAATCATCCCTAAGGCGAGCTAGCCGATGAAGAGAATCCAGTTGGGTTACAACCCGTCTTTGCTCAATGGATACAAAACACCCATGCCTTAGCACCTGGTGCGACGGCGCCTAGTGCAATAGCAAGCACCAGTTTAACTTGGGGGGGCGGTGATTTAGTCGCCGTGGGTGGCAAAGTGGCTTTGTTACCTATTCCATTAGGAACATCGGATTTTTTGGTACATCACATTCATGCATTTACGATTCATGTGACTGTATTGATCCTTCTGAAAGGTGTTCTATTTGCTCGTAGCTCACGTTTAATACCCGATAAAGCAAATCTTGGTTTTCGTTTTCCTTGTGATGGGCCTGGAAGAGGGGGGACGTGTCAAGTCTCAACTTGGGACCATGTCTTCTTAGGACTATTCTGGATGTACAATGCAATTTCAGTAGTCATATTCCATTTTAGTTGGAAAATGCAGTCCACAATAGAACGGGCTAAAAATCCGAGCTCTCAATTATTCATTTTGTATTGAAAAGCTAGGAACTGAAGCGAGCGAGCCTGTTAAGCTTCGATTGAGCCTAAGTCTTTCCAAAACAGTGGATTCACCTTCAGTGAAAGCCCGTCTTCCTCTAGCAGCATGCGAGCGGGAGTGCGGCCCATTGCAGAATAGGCTGATTAGACTTGAGTTCACGGGGCAGGTTGAGACTATTGACGAAGGACGCCTTCTTTCCACCCATCTACAATTCTTCAAATGAGTGGTAGAGCAAGTATCGGTAATTACACTAAAAGGTACTTCATTCATATATCAATCGCGGGATTCACTAATGTCATCAGCTTAATAAATCCTCATTTTCATTTTCGTTAGTTTATTCCAATTAATTAAACCATTATGAGATTTATTATTTTCGAGTTCAAAAATTTTTATTTATTGGAAAAGGTTACAATACCTGAGTCTATCTAAAAAATAGACTTTCTTTTGGCATTACGGACATTATAACCTGAAACAGGGAGGAAAGACGAATGGAAAACACCACTTATCCATTAGAAATTCATTGATTGCAGTACTTGATTGACTGACTTCTGATTCACTGCTGTAAAGAAACTACTTCTGCACCTTCCCTTCTCTATTGATTTAGATTCTTTTGATCGCAAAAATCCTAGTGAATTGGGGCACCTTTCTCCCTTCGTGGGACCGAGTGGGAAAGCCTAAAGACTAGTGGAAGCAAGCTCTTGGTATGAGAGGAAAAGGTTACACAGGCTGGATTGAAAAAACGGAGAATGAGATTGATCAAAAGACTAAAAAAACGGAGAATGAGATTGATCAAAAGACTAAAAAAACGGAGAATGAGATTGATCAAAAGACTTCTCTATCTGCCTAGAGAATATCTCTTTCCCGTCCCATGCAGACGAAGGTCGACCCCACTTTCCACATTATGTTGACTTGGTGAGTTCTCCGACTCCCCATCATGAATAGAAGCTACGAACCTACGACTAGGATCTTTTACACATTTGGATGACGCGAGGGATTCATCCATACCATCGGTAAAGTTGGGAAGACCGCGACTGATCCTGAAAGGGACTGAATGGAAAAAATAGCATGTCGTATCAATCAATAGTTATGAGAATATTTTCCTTTTCCCGATCCTTATAAAACTTTCTTTAACTTATTGGAAGAATTTTTAGTTGTAGATAAGCAAAGCAGTGAAAATTTTACTTACTTTTTAGATTTCTCCCCATCCGGGCCTATAATATTATTCCAGTAAATAGCAGAATCGTGGAGAATTAGAGGAGTTTTGATTGGGCAGGTTCAACGAAAAAGAAGGATTTTTTTGTCTACCGTACTTTCTTCATTTTTCCTTATCTCAAGAACTCAATCAAATTGCAATTATCTACAAGAAAAAAATGTCTGTTATGCTTAATATCTTTAGTTTGATCTGTATCTGTCTTAATTCTGCCCTTTCTATAAGTAGTATTTTCTTCGCCAAATTACCCGAGGCCTATGCTTTTACTCAACTCTTCTTCTTTTGATACGAAAGGAATTCTTTGATTTGATGCTAGTCCAATCTTCTCCTTAAGGCCGATTGGTAGCCTTTGAATGAAGATTTCGCCGACCCTTTGAAGAAATTGAATGGGATAGGAAAGAAAGTTGTCTAAAGGGAATGTTTTAGTGAGATTAGCCCGCTTCCATTCATTCTCTTATTTCTATTTCATTTCAGGAAAGCAGAATTCGGCCAGCGCATCGACCTGGTACAAAATTGCCATCTTACTGAATCCGAAAGGTCGACTACGACAAAAAAAAGGGATTCCCCCCGGGCAATCGTCCTACGAAATCCATGGTTATTTCAAAAAAGTGCTTCTGAATTGATCTTATCTTTTAAGAATTTGAATTTTTCTTTGTTGAGTAATAACGTAATCCTTGAATAAAATGTTTCTTGTCGCAATATCCATAGATATTTCAACCCAGTGTTTTCAAGTACGAAAAACAACTAGACAAAGATCTCGGTTTTTCTAGTGCAATTACATCCACTCTTTCTATTTTTTTTTTTTTTTTTTTCTTTTTTCGTTCCTATTCTCCTTTCTCAAAAAAAGGGACTTTAAACAAAGTTAAAGGATTACTTCGTTCTTGATAGTTATTTACTTAATCGGTGGATAGAAGCATTAGGCCAATATTAACACGGATGGTACGTAAATGTAACTCGGTGTTTAAACAACCATTCAGAGTTCCTAGCGCTCCTTGTAAGGCTTGTTGTAAAACCCATTGTTGGACTTGATTAATTGCCCTTTCTTGTTCAACACGAAGAATTTCGTTATTCTTATTTTCTTCTTGTTCCAAAGTTGTATAATTCAAAAAATTGGTACCTAACCCTAACTCTTTGAATTGCTGGGGAGTCTATGGGGATGTGGATCTGAATGAAGTTGTTGAACGCAGATTCACTGACCCCGACGAGTCGGTGTATCGGGATGTGGATCCGAATGAACTGAAAGTTGAAGAAGTGAAAGTTGAAGGCGAATTCACTGAACCCGACAAGTCGGTGTCTCGGGATGTGGGTCTGAATAAAGAACGCGGGTATTTCAATCAAATCCAATTTAATACTCTTACTTGTTACTGGCCGAATAACTAATCTCTTAAAATGAAAAAGGGATTCCACCCAAAAACGCTTCTACCCCTAAGAAAAGATTTATAGATCTCTTAACTTGTGGAAAGATGATAATCTCTTTCATGCATTATTAGAAACCAACTTATCAGATTCAAATTTTACCAGAGCCTCAGTTTCTAGTCACAAACCCATAATGGAGGGAAATAGACTGTTTTGACGATTTTTCGATTGGATGGGATTTTCCATCGACAAACAACCAGCAAAGGAAGAAAGAAAGATAGGTGCTTTTCTTCTAGTATTCAAGGCTCTTTATTTTGGAGGCGTATACGATACTTGGGCTCCGGGAGGAGGAGATGTACGAAAAATTTCTAACTTGCAGTCTTTTTTGTGCAATTGCAAATGTGAACTAAGTCTATCTATCTTATTGGTGAAACTGACTATTTGAAATTCAACAGACCCTCTGCTTTCTTTGTTTTCCTCTTGCGAAATAATTGAAATGAATGAATTTTTGACCATAAAAGAATTTTTCCCTCCCCTTTTTACTCCACCGCTTCGCCTAGCAGCACGACGCTTGTATTGCTCTCCCACAACCCCGTTTTCACGGTTTAGGCTGCTCCCATTTCGCTCGCCGCTACTACGGGAATCGCTTTTGCTTTCTTTTCCTCTGGCTACTAAGATTTGGATGGAACAAAAAAAAGGGGGGATAAAATCACCCCTTTGATTGAGCCAATTGCTAATCAATTTCTACCTCTTAGTATTGACCAAATAGTGCAAATTACAATATCCGGCGTGAATATTGATATTGATTCGATAAGGGCCTATTTGATCTACTCGGCCCACTTTTTTTGAAACATTTCCGGTCGTTTTGGTAGATGGAGCGGGGATTGTTCGAGCCGACGTTCCTTTTCGAAGGGCAGAATCGAAGTATAGTGTCGAACAAGTAGGTGTAACTGTTTTCATTTTAGATAATGAAAGCATTCCATTACTACCAACCCAAAGAAATACGACCTCTCTGAGATATATGGTTTATGTCGGAAAGGTACGAAGTTGGACTAATTTGGAAACATTGGGCAATTTACTTTATACCTACTATTCCGTCTGGTTTTTGGTTCCTAGTCTGATTTTATTAGTAGCAATGATTGGGGCTATAGTACTGACTATGCATTATGATGTTAGCCGACTGGTGCGACCAGATGTACATACACTAGGCATGGGAGTAGTCGCTTCAATGGCCGCTTTCATCCTGTCCGGAGGATCACAACCCAAACGTCTAGCATTCCCTCACGTTTGGCGCCAATGAGGTTTTATTTGAGATAAAAAAGAAGACTATGCCTTCGCCATATGAAATATGAATAGTAAAAATCTGGACAAATGGAAGTTTAACTCCCAAAGAAGCACTTCACGAAGCCGCTCGGAATTTAATTGATTTATTTATTCCCTTTTTACAGACAGAAGAAGAAAACTTAGATTTAGAGGACAATCAACATATGCTTCCTTTACGCCCCTCTATCCTTCCTGAGAAAGTTGTGAAAATAAAAAATAAAAAAATATCATTGAAATCGATTTTTATTGACCAATCAGAATTGCCACCCAGGCTCTATAATTGCCTCAAAAGGTCTAATATATATACATTATTAGACCTTTTGAATAACAGTCAAGAAGATCTTATGAAAATGGAACACTTTCGCGTAGAAGATATAAAACGGATATTAGACATTCTAGAAAAGAATTTCGGGATTGATTTACCGCAAAATAAGGTTTCAATAGGTACGACTAATCAACGCAAACTATAAAAGCTATGAAAAAGTGAAAATTCTTTTCTTTCGAAAACTGTGCAAAACAATTCTATTCATGTTTGCAAAAACAATGTTCTCTTCTTTTTAGAGATTTTTACCCGATTCAATCCATAAATTAGATAAATCAAAAAATGAGATAAATCAAAAAATGAGAAACTCGAACGAATCGACTGATTGAGGGATCTAGATTTTCTACACTATGATTAATGGATATCTGTAGATCATGATTTATACATTTGGGATCGGAATTCAAAGAAAAAGAAATCTACGCTTATTGACGGTAAAGTTTGGAAATAGAACAACTCCTTCTGTTGTGTATCCTCAATTAATGCAGCCTCAGATGCTATCTTTCAATTGTTGATTCTAGTATTGAGCGAAGGTTGGTTGGAACTTCCAGTTATCTTGGTAGAACTTGGATATCTTTATTTCCGTCTCAGCAAATCGTTTTTTTTCCACAGGGGATTGTGATGGCTTTCTATGGGATTGCGGGTCTTTTTATTAGTTGCTATTTGTGGTGAACATTTTCTTGGAATGTAGGGAGTGGTTATGATCGATTCGATCGAAAAGAAGGAATCGTGTGTATCTTTCGTTGGGGATTTCCCGGAAAAAATCGTCGTATTAACAATGAATAATAAGAAAAGTGCTTCTTTTTTTGCAAATAAGCTCTATACCCTCTCGGATCCATTCAACCCGCGCGATTTCTTTTCCTCCAAGACGTCCTGCAAGTTGGACTCGAATTCCTTTTGTATTTGCTTGTTTAGCTAATTCAATCGCCTTTTTCATTGCTTTTTGAAATGGAATTTTTTTCTTAGTAGAGTTTCACCAGATTGAAATCCCATGTATGCTAAGAACTCCAAAACCGCTATTTGGATCAGGGAGCCCATAAATTTCCCCTAGCCAAAGTTTCCACCCTCCCCTCAAACTATATCTCATATATCCGTTCAAAGCTTGTCAATTCTTGGTGTAATACACACTTGTCAATTCTTGGTGTAATATTTTTTTCAAAGAACGGATAAAGAAGGCGTTAAGAGACCCTCCTGGCCCAACCCTAGACACTCTAAGATCCTTTTTCAAACCTGCTCCTCCCATTTCGAGTCAAGAGATAGATAAATAGACACATCCCATTGCACTGATCGGGGGCGTTCGTAGTGACTGAGGGGGTCGAAGACCAAGAAGTGAGTTATTTATACCAAGCATTCTTCTTACGGCTAGATTGGGTTATATGATGTTAGCTCTAGGTATGGGGTCTTATCGAAGTGCTTTGTTTCATTTGATTACTCATGCTTATTCTAAAGCATTATTGTTTTTAGGCTCTGGCTCCGTTATTCATTCAATGCAAACACTTGTTGGATATTCTCCAAATAAAAATCAAAATATGGTTTTCATGGGAGGTTTAAGAAAACATGTCCCAATTACTAAAATGTCTTTAAAAGACACAGATAAAAACCTATAACAGTTCGCAGAAATAATGAACTCACCATTGCAACTAAGCCAGTGATCTAAATCACCATCATCAAATCATAACAGTAATTCCTTAAGTACCGCAAGGCGGGTCAACTCTGGCAGCATAGATCTTTACACCACCGAAAAAGGAAGATCATAACAGCTCATCCTGAAAAGCAGGAGTCTCAGAGGAAGTGTCGCTGCACACATGATGAATTCTTTGATTCATGGCATTCCGAGACTAGAGATATACATCTCCCTCGCTCGGCGATAAAACGGGAAAAATTGGAGTTGATTAATTCAATTTATACAACTTTGGAACAAGAAGAAAATAAGAATAACGAAACTCTTCCCGCCCCCCGGTTTAGTTATATTCACCGAACCAACAAGCAATGGCCGAGCGCACTAGCTAGAATGAAGTTGCGCGTTAGCGCATACACGTTATTTTCAATAGTTCAAGCAGAACGATTGAAAAAACAATTAATACAGTTTGATTCCTCAACTCAATAAGTAGTGCTTCTAGAGACCACTTCTTCCCCCATACTACGAGTGAAAGAGAAAATGTAAAGACTACCATTAAAGCAGCCCAAGCGAGACTTACTATATCCATGTGAATTATGCCCCCTATCTCTATGATAGAATTCTTCGGCGCAAATTCAAATGTAATGGCCTCCTCCTCTGGAGTTAACTTGATCTTCATCAAGTCCTTATCCCCATATGTCGAATTCTAACAGAGCGGATACATCTAACAAGGTGGGATAGGGCCCCCAAGCTGTGAGAAAAGTCTGTCTTTCTGTGCTCCATCTAGACATCAAAAGTGCAAGTGCACTCAACTTGTAAAACCTTTAAAGCCTAAACCCACTCCTAAGAGGATTGAAGAAGTTGTTCTATGCTCTTGCTCTCTTCCTTATTTCGTTCAAGGTTGCATTGAATCTTGGGGAACTAGCTCCACTAAACGAAGAAGTCTTGGAAGGAGGACACTTGGCATATCATAAGGAGTAGCTATAGGAGATTCGAAGAGCGGCCGCCGGCCGGCAACTTCCGTGCACAGATATAGATTCATTCTTCGTACCTGGTCCAGCCTCACAACCCTTCGCGAGTTGGTAAGAAGTCCGTCTTGTTTGGTAAGACGGAATTAGACAAAGAAAAGAGAGTGCTCGCCCGGCCAACAAAGACTGTAATTACATAGAGAACTGCTCCTCCCCTTCTCCGTCTTTAAGGCTTTAAGGGGCTTCCGAGGAATCCAAATAACCTCTGGTTTTTTTCAGATTTGGCGAGCGTCTGGAATAACTAGTGAATTACAACTCTATTGTAGCGCAATTGGTGCATTGATCTTTTCATCGTTAATGCTTTTTGCTGGTTGGTTTCATTATCATAAAGCTGCTCCAAAATTGACGTGGTTTCAAGATGTAGACCGGGGAATCGTCCGCTCCCGTTCATGTGACGGACCGAACATCGTTAGGTCCCGAATTCTGCGACGGGATCTAAAGGTGAGAGTAGGCTGTGAGCTCGTGGGACTGCCTACTATGCCGCCCCGAGGCATAGCATATGTCTTCCTCAAGTCAAGCTTGCCATTTCCCATTTAACAATTATTGGCACCCAAAATGGATCGCAGAAGCCTGCAATTGAGCTGTTTTCTCATGCTTTAACGGCCCAATCTCTCAATCAATGCCCTGCCCTTAGAAGCACTAATAATCTGTCTCTCAAGTCACTATCACAGCTTGGGCGAATGCGGGAAGAATCTCACTAGAGAGCGAAGTATGAGTAGAGGAAGTCCTCCTTTCTTCTTCTGACTTTGGTTTTGGGGAAGCGGTAGCATAGAAGTTCTACTTTCCCGAAGAGAGGCCTTTTGTCTTATACCTACCTTTAAGTTCGAGAGAATGGCTTAGAAGGACAGGTCCTTATACCTCTTTCTACCGTAATATCCCGTTACTGTACGGGAGCGGAAGCGAGAAAAGCAGGTTTTAGATACTAGACTAAAGAGAGTCTAGTCCGAGACTTGAAACTAGCAACCATGAGATCCTTACTAGAGCTCATGACATAACTATAACATAGCACGGGGATACGTATAGAGACCGAATCGGAAAAAGACAGGATGCTAACAACTGAAATCACGGGCATCGTACACTGTTGTTGACGCCTCTGCTCAGCCTTCCCTTCTACCACATAAACCGTCAGGTCTTTTCTCTCATTTTTCCGATCGGTTCTAAACAATCTTATTTTTTTGAACATGAAGAGATAAAGAAGCTATTGCGATTGCCGGAAATACTAGCCCTACTAAAGGCACCAAAAGAGAGGGAAAGGATAGGTTGGGCGGAGCTTGAAGAAGCGAGCCCCTATCAGAGCGCTAGCCTAGCTAGCTAACCTTTAGAAGCTGGCTCTTATGTTAGTTGTAGCGCGCCTTCCCTCCTTCTCTCACTTCGGAATGATTTCGCATTTCGGATGATGACCTGGTCGAGAGAGTACAATACATCGGTATAAAAGATTGATCCCTTTGGATTCCTTCTCTTCGATAAGAATAGGGATTTGAGATACAAATTCCTCTTCATTCTGTTGTACTCAGCAAAAGAAATGCCTAAGCATACGTTTTCGGATCATTTGAGTCTCCAACAATTATTCCAAGAATTATATATCCAATTTGACCTATGGATGAATATGCTAGCATACGTTTCATGCTTGTTACCTTTTGGATCTTATTAACTAAAGAGATACGACTTTGCACTATAGTTAGCTCAGCACCAATCAAGAAGCCCCAAGGAATTCCAAGAAGTCTTGTTATAGATTTGTTCCAACCCTCAACCCTCTTTTTGAGATTCATTGAGATTGAATCAATTGAACGCACTTCTAAGACCTGTTCTACTTTTGGAAGACCTTGCGTTATATCACCAGATCTTG
This sequence comes from Campanula takesimana, assembly GCA_026119855.1. Classification (NCBI taxonomy): domain Eukaryota; kingdom Viridiplantae; phylum Streptophyta; class Magnoliopsida; order Asterales; family Campanulaceae; genus Campanula; species Campanula takesimana. The sequence continues at coordinate 243,445 of JAOWBW010000853.1, forward strand.
ATTTTTCATATATAAAGCTTCTTTTGTATGGCATTTTAGGGACATATAACCACACCTTTCAAACCAGATTGACGCTTTCAACTGATCGTTCAGTCAGATGCATGCCTTTCTCAATGCAATGGCGGAATACCCATTTTTTCATCATCTCATTGAAGCTTCCATCAGAGCGGACGCCTTATTATACGAAGCGGAGATCCGAGAAAAAGGGATTTCTTTTTCGACGAAGATTCCTTTTCGTCGAAGGTCAAAAATTCTTTGCCTTCTCTTGCTTAAGTGCAAAAACTTCTTAGCTGAGGGTGAACTTGTTCTATATTTAGATAGAACAAGTTCAAACTCAAGTATGCCGGCTAATCATTAGGCTTCAACCGAGTTATTCTCTTGAGAGGGTGAGTGAATGAGAGCCGAAGGCGCTCATGAACGCTCAGGAGCCTAAGTCCTATAGTACACATGTAAAATATAGCATATTTTGCCACTTGAAAATGGCACGGGAGGTACTGCCGAACATGTGCGAGCCCCTTCGAATGGAAAAATCACATTCAATGAGGATTTAGTTCATCCGACACGTACGTCATGGACATCCTGCTTTTATATGTTCGATAGACGTGTATGTAACTATTGAGAGTGAAGATATTATCCACAATGTGAGTATTCCGCCGAAAAGTTTTCTGTCCACTCAGGGGGGTGCGGACACACCTGCGCGGATTACAGGTGACAGTTACAAGAATGGCGGGGAAGTGAACAGTACCCGACGACATTCAGGGATGGATGTAGACCCATCGGTCGGGGATAATCATTCTGGTCCTGGGAGAGGTGGCGACCATTCTCAAGAACCAAAAAGACTGAGCTGAGGGAAGCCCTATGACTCACTGAAACGACGACTGGAGGGCCCTTGATATATCAGGGAGCAAAAAACGGGCTTTGCTCCCTTCTCTCATTATTTGGGACTCTATTGACCTACGGAGGATGAAAAATGACATAAATCAAAACTTCTCCCATCGCATCATTAACCGGTGTAGGATTCAAGACCAGGTCCAGGATTCGAGTCAAATCGACCTTCCCTCTCATTTCAGGGAGAGGGAAGGAATTCAATCAAATGTTCGTTCTTCAATATCTCGGCTGCTCACCGATCACTAAGTGGGGATGCTCCTGTAAGCATGAGCGAACCTTTTTTTCGAAAGTGTTTAGGAATGGGCGCCCCTCTCCCAGGCCCCTAAATGACCGCTCAGTGATAAAGGAGGTGGGGGTGCAGAGACAGCCATAAGGTTTGCCTAGAAGCAGCCACCCTTGAAAGAGTGCATAATAGCTCACTGATCGAGCGCTCTTGCGCCGAAGATGAACGGGGCTAAGCGATCTGCCGAAGCTGTGGGATGTAAAAATACATCGGTAGGGGAGCGTTCCGCCGCCCTGAAAATGCTCTGCGGTGTTCGGAAATGGTCGAAGTAGTTGAATAGGAGGATTACGATGACTATAGCCCTTGGTAAATTTACCAAAGATGAAAATGATTTATTTGATATTATGGATGACTGGTTACGGAGGGACCACCAATTGGTAATCTATCTACCATTACTCCTTATATCATAAACGGATTCCTAGTTAGAAACGTATTTTAATGCCTGACAGTTGGATAGGATGGCCTTTGCGTAAAGATTATATTGCCCCCAATTTTTATGAAATACAAGATGCTCATTAAATGATAAAAAACGAATCTTCACTTCGACAATTCTATAGATTTAAGGCTCTCGTGGAGATTAACCATAGGAATTGAGGTCTCATTTGGATTATGGAGAGTGCTGATTGGAAGGATCTGTAGTAGAGATGTAGAAGGCAGACCATATGCTATGCTATATAGAGGAAGGTATTGAATGAAAGGCCTTGTGGAGTTGACCTATTGTCTGATCTACTAATGGATAAGTAAGGAGGATTTTCGTTGAAAGTCTCAAAAAAGAAGTCGAATTCCTCCGCAGACGGGCATTGGTCCTTCAAAAGTAACCTACACCTTCTGCTCTTCTTAAGTAAAGAGTCATTGATCCTTTCTTCTTGGTAGAGCTCTTCTCTTAAAGATTTTTCCCTCAACCTTCTCAAAATTTTCATGCGGCTGCTTCAATACTTCATACTTTCATAATTGACGAAATTCAATACAGGAATCAAAGAATGGATATTTTCGGAAAGACTTATTTTGTTTCTGTTAAGAATTATTACAAGATCCAATTGGTTCAACAATTGGATTATTGGAGTTATCGTGTGATTAGTCTAGGGTTTATCTTTTTAACCATGGGTATTCTTTCGGGAGCAGTATGGGCTAATGAAGCATGGGGATCATATTGGAGTTGGGATCCAAAAGAAACTTGGGCTTTTATTACTTGGATGGTCTTCGCTATTTATTTGCATACTAGAACAAATCAAAATTTCTCGGGTGCAAATTCTGCAATTGTGACCGTTATTCCCTCATTTTTATCCCGGAGCATTTTGATTTCATTTCCCATTTCTCGACAAATCCCATTACATTATTGGCTTAATCGAATTCGATAGATGAGCTAGCATCTTTCAGATAGATGGGAAGTGCCTAAGTATGGTTCAGTTCACGAAAAAACAAAAAAGACTCATTTCTAAATTTCTGCTTTGTTATTCCCATCATCCGGTAACCACAGGATGATCCACAAGAAAGGTGGCAGGATTCGAACCTATATCCGGCCCGCCCCTGACCTGCTGAGTTGGGTGGCCGGGTTAGCACCCCTTGTCGCCTCTGTACCCGAAACAGATGTGCTGCGCTACCCAGCGCGTAACCTTGTCTCCCCTACCCCTCTTCTGGTTATGCCATTCCCAATCGCGGCCCCGGTCCGGCCACCCCTGACATTCCTTCTAGAGCCTGTTGAATAATTTTGATAGATTCTGTCATTTCACCGATTCGTACTAAATAACGAGCTAATGAATCCCCCTCGTTTTGCCATTGGACTTCCCAATCGAATTCGTCGTAACACTCATAATGATCAACTTTACGAAGATCCCATTGTATTCCGGAAGCTCGTAGCATTGGTCCCCGACAAACCCCAATTTATTGCTTCCTCTTCGCCAATAATGCCTACTCCTTCAACCCGTTCTAAAAAAATAGGATTCCGTGTAATAAGCTTTTGATATTCAGAAATCGATGTTAAAAAATAATCGCAAAAATCCAAACATTTATCTATCCAGCCATGAGGTAAATCAGCAGCGACTCCTCCGATACGAAAAAAATTATGCATCATTCGCATACCGGTGGCAGCTTCGAATAGGTCATATATCAATTCTCTTTCTCGAAAAATATAGAAGAAGGGGGTCTGTGCGCCAATATCTGCCATAAAAGGGCCAAGCCATAACAAATGCGAAGCTGAAATTTTGCTTCGTCTTTGCTAGAAACTTGAGTAACGAGTAGATCTTTTTGGGGGTTTCTATAATTTATTTGCAAGCGAGAACTCCCTTTGTCTTCTTTCTGGGTGATGTCTGTCCAAGTGAATGTGTCTGTGTATCTTTCTGCAGCCCGCCGCATTGATCTATCAAAACGATGAAGATCAGCGAACCATGGACCCTTTTCCAAAAAAAAATTCGATAAATGTTGGTTGATCGTATATTTCCTTGGAATTCTATGATTCAGAGTATCCTTTTCTATTTCATCCCTTTGAATTCCATCTTCGAAGTTATGATTCAGAGTATCCTTTTCTATTTTGCACGTTATGATAAGTAAGCAGTTATTATTGTATCTGTACAAAACCACGCTAATTGATCTTTACGGCGCTTCCTTTATCAATTAGATCCTTTATCCATAGAATAAACCAGCTAGGCAGCTCTCTTTCTTCCTATTTCGACTTCTAAGAAGTTTCTTTCTTTTCTACAGCTGATAAAAATCATTTTTTTAGGCACCAATAGGGCAGGGAGAAAGTTTTTAGGTACATGGAGGTGCTATGCAAATAGAGGTGGAGCATTTTCGAAAACTCGCTATTCCCGAAAATGCCAACGGATTCCCCCCTGGATGTAGGAATAGCGACATGGACTAAATGCCCTGTCCAAGCCAAGGAACTTAGGCCGAAGAGTCCTGACAAATGATGATTGAGAGGCGATTCGGCATTTTTGAACCACGAAACACTCGGTTTCCATTTCGGTTGTAGGTGTAACCAACCCGCGATTAAAGATATGACAGAAAGAAATAATAGAAAAAGAGCAAAGGAAGAGCGTGAAATTCTTTTTCCTTTCCGCAGGGACCGGGAGATTGGATCTAGCCGTAAGAAGAATGCTTGGTATAAATGAGAAATCGGCGATGAAAAAGAAGACCCGCAATTTTGTGAAGAATGTGGAGTCGAATTTGTTGATTCTCGGGTACGACGATATCAAATGGGCTACATTAAACTCGTGTGCCCGGTAAACCATGTATGGTATTTGAAACGTCTTCCTAGTTATATTGCAAATCTTTTAGATAAAGCTCTTAAAGAATTAGAAGGGCTAGTATACTGCGATGTGTGATTTGATCGAAATTCTTAAGAAAGCGCTCTTAGTTCAGTTTGGTAGAACGTGGGTCTCCAAAACCCGATGTCGTAGGTTCAACTCCTACAGAGCGCGAGTCCGTTCTTCTTAGCTTTCAAAAGTTTCACTAATTTGAACAGGCATATCAATTTGACCTCCCGGAGATTCAAGAAAGGAAGAGGTGAATCAAAAAACGTGATGTTAATGAATCAAAGGTCCAACTGATCGCCGCGCCTGTATTGTAAATATGCAGTTACAAATAATCCAGCCAAAGTATTCTCCGTCTATAAATATCCAAATTTTGATGCCTAATACCCCATAGATAGTTCGAATTGGATAGGAACAATAATCAATTTTATCTTGAATGGTTTGTAGGGGAACCCTACCCTCTCGGATCCATTCAACCCGCGCGATTTCTTTTCCTCCAAGACGTCCTGCAAGTTGGACTCGAATTCCTTTTGTATTTGCTTGTTTAGCTAATTCAATCGCCTTTTTCATTGCTTTTCGAAATGGAATTCGTTGCTGTAATTGGTCGGAGAGAAATTCTGCAAGAATCTTAGGATGTCTATAAGGCTCAAAAACCAAGAGATCGGATCAGATAAAGGGGGGAGAGAACTACTATTGAAAGAAGGCGAATCGCTACTCCTCAGGAATAGAATCTTCTACTGAAACAGAATCCACAGCAATCGATGAACTGAGCCTGAGCCCACCTGCTGCTACTGCCTCCTCCTAAACTGGATAAAATGTCCTAAGACCTCCTCTTCTAAATTGGTAAACTTGGTATTCCATATATATGCCAAAGTTAACAAGGCTGATTTAGTAAGGAATCGACGTAGACAAGGCTCGTTCCGTACTTGACTTACGAGCTCATGTAGTACTCGCCCCTATCTGGAGCGCTTCTGACTGTCTTAGTGCTTTTTAAGTATCCATTGAAATCTCTCTTTCAGTGCCCGGTTTGGGGGATTAATCCGAGATTTCAGAATAGGATTTCTCCTAGATTCGAGAGGATCCTGCTCCAATTAGAGCAGGTTGCTCAGGCAGTCTCATCCGTGTAAGAAGACGGAATTCCTCTTCCAACTCGTCCCAGAATGGGTATTATGGCAAAGAACAAGAAGAAAACAACAGGAGAAATTTGTCCAATAGTCACAAATGGTGCCTCCACAGGTTGACATCCGATCCAACCTAGTAGTAAGCGATCCGCCAAAAGGAACCAAAATATTCCTTGGTGAATCGGGCGAAAACTTGAACTACGTACATACGTGGCCTCGTCTTAAGACTAAGCCTCTTTTTTCTTCTTTTCAACTTCTTATGGGCGCAAGCCTTTATATCTTAGATAGCCCACCCTGCAATCTAGGGAATCAAGTATCAACGGCACACTCTCCCTTTGATCCCTAATATATGAGCTCAAAACCATAAACTGGATTCTTTATGCCGAGGGAATCGAGTCTATCTTACCTTCCCTCGATGGATTGGGCTGGCCCCTTAAGCATCATGAAAGGAGACAGAGAGTGCTGTTAGCGGATCATAGTCTGAGGGGTGGTTGGGGTATCACAGGAGGGACTATAACATATCCGGGTATTTGGAGTTATGAAGGTGTGGCCGGAGCGCATATTGTGTTTTCTGGCTTGTGCTTTTTAGCAGCTATCTGGCATTGGGTGTATTGGGATCTCGAAATATTTACTTTGTTTATGCTACTCACTCTAAGTTTTGTCCTACTTTTAGTTTATTTTGTTACGAAAAAGGGAGGTGGAAACTCAATACCAAATGCTTTTCACTTGGTTCGCGCTTTATGGCATACATATTAAGCTGAGACTGCTACAAGGGCTGGTAGAACCATTGGTAGGAAGAAAAAGAAAAATACTGGTTCGATCAATCGAAAAGGAGAAGTCAGTTTCCTCAAACGGTTCAGATAGCATGAAATCTCAAAACCCCTCATGCATAACCATAACCAAAGAGACCTTCTGAAAATTCCATTTTCTCTACGATTACTATCTTGGCTAGAAAAGTTCGAAAAGACGGGGAAAGGTAGAGTCAAATCCGATAATTTACGATCAATTCATTCAATATTTTCTTTTTTAGAGGACAAAATTTCACATTTAAATTATGTATTAGATATACTAATACCTTACCCAATCCATCTAGAAATCTTGGTTCAAGCTCTTCGCTACTGGTTAAAAGATGCTTCGTCTTTGCATTTCGTAAGATTCTCCTTTTTTCGCTCCCATGTCGCCACACGGGGGGCATGGGGACGTAAAAAAGGGGATCCTATCAACTTGTTCCGACCTGAGATAATAAGCTCATGAGCTTGGTCTTACTTCACCGTCTAGAAACGAAAGAAGACTTCCATCTCCAAGTTTCACTCAGTCAGACGTAGCTCCCTTATTTTGGGGTGTGAAGCGGTGTCAAACCAAAATACCCAACAAGCATTAGCTCTCCCTGAAAAGGAGGTAATCCAGCCACAAAAAGAAAATGGATTCGAAAGATATCAAAACAATGTTGTATCAGACTACTTGTCTTCTTGTACGAAAGCAAGTACCTATTCAAATCCGGCTTTTTTCTAGACATTCGGGATTTTTTTTAGCGTTCATACATGCAGTGATCCAGTCGAAGAACATGCTCAAGAGCAACTACTCTGCCTAGCGTATCTTCCAGCCCGCCCCCGGGTTCTCTCTGCTCAGTTCCGCAATCAATCCCAGATCCATCGGAGGTGAAATTCCGCGCTCTTCTAATTGCTTAGGTGGATCAGTAGTGTATGGAATCTCTGTGCATGATTTTAGCCGACTGGTGCGACCAGATGTACATACACTAGGCATGGGAGTAGTCGCTTCAATGGCTTCTTTCATCCTGTCCGGAGGATCACAACCCAAACGTCTAGCATTCCCTTCTGCTAATACACGACCAATTAGGGTTTGGAGAAAAATCCTTTCCTGCATCATGCCAGTTCGAGTTCGAGGACTCACGGAAATACCCCTTACAGTGCCACAATCTGTTCGACGTACAACAATGTGTTGAACTACTTCAACAAGTCTGCGAGTGAGATATCCAGCATCTGCTGTTCGTACAGCAGTATCCACAACTCCTTTACGGGCTCCGTAGCAAGAAATAATAAGGTCAAATTATTCGAAATAGGCCCTTGGAATGATGAACCAGTACGGACATACTTGCTGCCTCAACCTTCCGGCATAAAAAGACAAAATACAACGATCTTCACTTTGATGTGAATCGGTGAAATGACAGAATCTATCAAAATTATTCAACAGGCTCTAGAAGGAATTCCGGGGGGGGCGGCTGTAAAGCGAAACAAATTGCTTCTGCTCCAAGAACAGAGGATTGTGTCGGTTGTAAGAGATGTGAATCCGCTTGTCCAACGGATTTTTTGAGTATTCGGGTTTATTTATGGCATGAAACAACTCGGAGCATGGGTCTAGCTTATTGATACGTTCCTAAAAAGGATAGTTGAATTCATCTGATTTGTTTTACCGAGAAAAGCCGTGCGTAAAAAAGACCTTTTCGTAAATCCAAGCATAGACCTTTTCATAAATCCAAGCGATCTTTTCGTAGGCGTTTGCCTCCGGATAATTTCATTCCCCTCACGAGCAAGATCACGTCCCTCATTACGGGCTTGTACACATGCTTCTAGAGCTACTCGATTAGCTACCGCACCGGGTGCATTTCCCCAAGGATGTCCTAAAGTTCCTCCCCCGAACTGTAGTACAAAATCATCCCCAAAAATCTCGGTCAGAGCAGGCATATGCCAAACGTGAATACCGCTTGAAGCCACGGGCAGAACACCTGGTAGAGAGACCCAATCAATACTACTGTTGCTTTGGCTTTACTCACGTCAGTAGCCTATTTCTATGCGGGTCTTGCCAAAAAAGGTTTGGGTTATTTCGGGAAATATATTCAACCAACTCCAATCCTTTTACCTATTAACATCTTAGAAGATTTCACAAAGCCCTTATCACTTAGTTTTCGGCTTTGATGACTTATCGGTTGCCTTGCTTGAGGAATAGTTTCACAAAAATGGAGACGAACCGGAATAACGTCCACCTTTCCTCCTTTACTTACTTGCAGAAGGAGGCCGATTCCTGCCTGCGGGGAGAGGAAGGCTTAGCTTAGGCGCCCTTACTGTCGTCTTCCTTTCTAAAGCTAATCTTCTTATAGAGAAGAAGAAAGATTATAGTTCGAAGGGACATCTCTTGAAGAAATCTCCCGCCTATCTAAATCCTTTAGGACCAGAACGTACATCGACAAGAGGGCTTTCCCTTTGCATTAAGGGAGGGTGAAGCAGGATAAGTCATAAGAATCTGCTTTCTTGCAACGACCTCCTGCTATGTGCTATGCTAACGAGGGGTCTTAAGCTTAAGCAAACAAAGTTCCAAGAAATTTATTCAATTAGATAGACTCCCCTCTCCGAACCAGCCCAATTTTTAGCCATTTTGAGAAATCCCGTTTTTGAAAATTCTTCTTTCCCTTCACCTTTCTTTATCATTAGCCTACATGGATACAATCTAAAAGGATAAATGGATTAGGCAGAATCGTTGCATAGAAAGTGCTTGATCAAAGTTCACCGGGGAGTTCAGACAAGAGCTCAAATAGCTTAGGTGATGTTCGAGATCAAGGCTATTTCCAATCAGAGATTGCTATAAATCTCATAAGAGAAGAAAGCTGCTAGAAGAGGGTGGAGAAGTGCTACACCTTCGTGGATTGATCGAGTTGCGTGTACTGATTCTCATCGAGATTGGGAACAAGACCGGCTAGGAGCTACTTTAGAGCTCTTTTGTTGGGTCTCCAGTTATGCTCTGGCAGGGTGGACAAGTACTCCTTCAAAAGAGAGGTTCTTAAGGCATTTTGTGCCAATACACATTCTCTCCGTCCTCAAGCCTCCTAAATGTTGGTGATTTTAGTGTCATCAACGATTTTATGTAATTGTGATTTACTAGAGACCAATGCGATTTCATATTTTGCTCGGATACGAGTAAGGGAAAGTGTGGAGTACACACTCGTTTGAGTTAATATGTTTTCGACCACGATAAAGAAGCAGGGGTCAAGGGGGCTGCGCCCCCTTGCGGGGTCAAGGGGCAGCGCCCCTTGCGGGGGTCGAGGGGGAGCCGCCCCTCGCGGGGCTCGGGGCAGCGCCCCGAAACCTAGACAGTATATTTGGTGTTCCAAATAATCTCCCGCCAGTTTCCCACCAAAACCCGAAAATTAAGAGACAGGCCAAACAGGAGTTGCTCGGCCGAGCACTTCCTTAACTCGGTCGAGCATGATTTTTACAGAAAACAGAAGTCACGAAAAAAGGCCTGCTCGGCCGAGCTCATTTCCTTGACACGGCCGAGCAGACACTGAATCAGTGAAAAGGTGCCTTTTCTGTTGACAGTCATGACTGTTGTGAAAGTAACCATTGTCTTTCTTCTGCTCCAGACGAAAATCTGTTTATAAACAGATTATTTGGACTCAAATAACAAAAGAAAACACACACAAATTCTCCAAGTTTTGATCTGATCTCTTTGCCTAGAATCAGATTGCTTGATTGTCTTATCCCATACAAAGATTTCGTGTAACCTAGGCATAAAGGGTTGAAATACTTTGTTCGGAAAGTGAACATACACAATTCAATCATTATCCAAGATTATCAACAAACCCTATTTCCCCAACAAACGAACAAAGTATTCTGTGATAATCATGGGTGGAGGAAGTACTGTGAAGGAGATGACGACCAACTTTGGGAAGTTGGACAAATTTGAAGGATATGATTTCAGACGTTGGCAGAAGAAGATGCACTTCCTTCTGACATCATTGAAGGTGGTGTATGTTCTGTCTACCCCCATGCCAGAATTGTCGGAGGACGATAATTTGGAAGCAGTCAGGAGAAGATCGAAGTGGGAGAACGATGACTACATCTGCAGAGGGCATATATTGAATGGTATGTCTGACTCTCTCTTTGACATATATCAGAATGTTGAATCTGCGAAGGAGTTGTGGGATTCTCTTGAATCCAAGTACATGGCAGAGGATGCTTCGAGTAAGAAGTTCCTCGTAAGTAATTTCAATAATTACAAGATGGTCGAATCAAGGCCTGTCATGGAACAATTCAATGAACTCCTGAGAATCCTTGGACAGTTTACACAACATGGTTTGAAAATGGACGAAGCAATATCTGTTTCAAGTATAATTGACAAGTTGCCTCCTTCCTGGAAGGATTTCAAACACAACTTGAAACATGGTAAAGACGATCTGTCTTTGGTCCAACTTGGTAGTCACCTGCGTATAGAGGATTCTCTAAGGGCACAAGAGAGTGACAAAGGAAAAGGAAAAGAAGTTGCTGGACCCTCGGTGAATATGCTTGAGGAGGGTGGAAAGAAAAGGAACAATAACAAAAACAGAGGAAAGAAACGTGGTTCCAATAACAACGATGATTCTGGTCCCAACAAGAAGCCTAAAGTGGCATGTTGGAGGTGTGGCAAAACTGGTCACTTTAAGAGGGATTGTCGTAGTGGGAACAAGAAGGATGGCGCAAGCACTAGTGGTTCGGGGAAGGGGTCTAAGGACCATACCCAAGACCAAGGTCAGAATTTAGAACATATATGGAATGGATTTATTAAATATTCCGTTTCACTAATTTCTGAAGCATTTTATGTGCAGGATGATGCGTTTGCGTGGTGGATTGATTCCGGTGCCACAACCCATGTTTGTAAAGATCGTTGCTGGTTTAAGACATTTGAATCGGTGGAAGACGAATCTGTTCTCTACATGGGTGATGATCATTTTGCTCCCGTTCAAGGAAGAGGAAATGTGGTGCTGGAATTTAGTTCAGGAAAATCTGTTACTCTGTTTAATGTATTGTATGTACCTAAACTTCGGAAAAATTTAGTTTCTGGTCCTGTTTTGAACAAGTGTGGATATAAACAAGTTTATGATTCTGATAAGTATATCTTATCAAAGTCAGGTGTTTTTGTAGGATTCGGTTATTATAACAATGGGATGTTTATGTTGAATTTAAATAAAGTTCATAATGATTCTAGTTATGTTTATATGACTGATTCCAATGTTGATTATTCCTCATTATGGCATGCTCGTTTAGGACATGTGCACTATAAAATAATGCTTGAAATGTCTAAAGATGGTTTAATTCCTGCTATTAATAATGGTACTGGAAAATGTAATACTTGCATGTTAACAAAAATCACTAGGAAACATTTTAAAAGTATAACAAGGAATTCTGTAATACTTGAATTAATACATAGTGATTTATGTGATTTTCATGCAACTCCATCTTTAGGAAATAAAAAGTATATTGTCACTTTTATAGATGATGCCTCTAGGTTTTGCTATGTTTATTTGCTGCATGCAAAAGATGAAGCCCTGGATAAATTTAAAACTTTAAAAACAGAAGTTGAATTACAACAAAATGGCTTGATTAAAACCTTACGCACAGATAGAGGTGGTGAATATTATGATCCTGTATACTTTCAATCCGTAGGAATCATTCATGAAACTACGGCTCCTTATACACCACAACAAAATGGTGTGGCTGAAAGGAAAAATAGAACTCTTGAAGAAATGGTCAATGCCATGTTATCTTACTCAGGCTTGAGTGACGAGTTTTGGGGGGAAGCCATGTTAACGGCTTGCTATCTATTGAATAGGGTTCCTAATAAAAGGAACAAGATTACCCCATATGAACTTTGGTATAAGAAACAACCCAACTTGACATTTTTGCGAGTTTGGGGGTGTAGGGCTGTGGTTAGACTTCCAGATCCTAAAAGGAAAAAGTTGGGAGAAAAAGGTATTGATTGCATCTTTGTTGGATATGCTGAGAATTCCAAGGCATATAGGTTTTATGTTATAGAACCTAATGAGTACATTTCTATTAATACAATTATAGAATCAAGAGATGCAATATTTGATGAGAATCGTTTCTCTTCAATACCTAGGCCAAAGGATATTATACCAAATTCGGATGTATCTCAAAGGGATGATCATTCAAATGATACACCAAGTGAGACACCCGATCCACGTAAAAGCAAAAGAGTAAGAAAAGCTAAATCATATGGTGATGATTTTCAACTATATTTAGTTGAAGGATCAAGAGATCAGGTTGAATCTCAATACTCTTATTGTTATAATTTAGAGGAGGATCCAAGAACCTATGATGAAGCTATAAAATCGCGAGATGCTGCCTTTTGGAAAGAAGCAATTGACGATGAGATTAGTTCTATTATGGAAAATAATACTTGGGTCTTATCTGATTTACCACCAGGTTGTAAACCTTTAGGGTGCAAATGGATCTTCAAAAAGAAGATGAAAGTCGATGGAACAATTGACAAGTTTAAAGCTCGATTGGTAATCCAAGGCTTTAGACAAAAGGAAGGAATCGATTATTTCGATACCTATGCACCAGTTGCTCATATCACTACTATTAGATTGTTGATAGCATTGGCAGCTATTCACAATTTATTGATCCATCAAATGGATGTCAAAACAGCATTTTTAAATGGTGATTTGGAAGAAGAAGTGTATATGAAGCAACCTGAAGGATTTGTTATGCCAGGTAATAAGCATAAGGTGTGCAAGTTAATTAAATCATTATATGGGCTGAAGCAAGCACCTAAACAGTGGCATCAAAAGTTTGATGAGGTTGTTTTGTCCAATGGTTTTGAATTAAATCAGTCAGACAAATGTGTATATAGCAAATTTGATGCATCCGGCAAAGGTGTATTCATCTGTCTATATGTAGATGACATGCTAATTTTTGGCACAGACCAAAATGTAGTTGATAAAACTAAGAAGCTTTTGTCATCAAAATTCTCTATGAAGGACATGGGAGAAGCCGATGTAATTCTTGGCATAAAAATTAAAAGGTTGAACAAGGGAATTGCAATTACACAATCTCATTATATTGAGAAAATTCTCAAAAAGTTTAATTGTGATAATTGTTCTAAAGTCAGTACTCCTATGGATCCAGCTGAAAAACTTATGCCAAATACTGATAGACCTGTGTCACAGCTCGAATACTCAAAAGCCATTGGCAGTTTGATGTATGCTATGACAAGCACTCGACCTGACATTGCGTATGCAGTAGGAAGATTGAGCAGGTTCACTAGTAATCCTAGTAGACAGCATTGTCATGCTTTAACAAGAGTGTTCAAGTACTTAAAAGGTACTATGAATTACTGTTTGTGTTATTTTGGGCAACCTTCTATTTTAGAAGGTTACTCAGATGCTAGTTGGATCAACCAAGTAGATTCATCTTCTACTAGTGGCTGGGTGTTCTTGCTAGGAGGAGGGGCCATTTCATGGGCTTCCAAGAAGCAGTCATGTATTACTCATTCTACTATGGAATCTGAGTTCGTAGCATTGGCTGCTGCTAGTAAAGAAGCAGAATGGCTACAAAACTTGATATATGAGATTCCATTATGGCCAAAACCGATATCACCAATATCTATCCATTGTGATAGTGCATCCACATTGGCTAGGGCTTATAGTCAGATTTATAATGGCAAGTCTAGACACTTAGGTGTCAGACATAGTATGATTTGTGAATTGATCATGAATGGAGTGATTTCAGTTGAGTTTGTTCGGTCTCAACAAAATTTAGCTGACCACTTGACGAAGGGGTTAGCTAGAGACTTAGTGAATAAGTCATCAATAGGGATGGGATTAAAGTCCATCTAATCCTCTAGTTGTGAGATACCCAATTCCCTTCTAATACAACGTTAGAAGCTTGAATTCAATGTGGAAAGCTCACAGATGGAGATTGGAGCAATGTTATTATGTTTCCCAAGGTATGTGTTCAAGACCTGAAAGTGATAGTTAGGTTGAAGAATATCTTCTTAATAGTTCTTTTGAAAAATTGCAAATGCAGGTGCAAGACTAAAAGAACTACCTATGTGAACATGAAGTTTTGCCGCTTCAAGAAGCTAGGACTTGGCTTTCTATATGTTCATTAATGGATAGGGACACATGGCTTGTAATAGTGTCAGGAATAAACTTTAGAGAGTTGTAAGAAACTTATGTGTATAGTATCTTCAGGTATTCATATGAGTTGACGGGTTCAATCGTTAGGACACCCCGATTCTCGAGTATTTGAAATGAGTATTATACTAAGATGAAAATTCAATCGCAAGACATTTTCATTTATGCATTCGTTTGTTTCGTTATGTTTATTATATATTTATATGATTAGTAAATCGAGGATTACACTAAAATGGGGGGAAATGTTAGTGATTTTAGTGTCATCAACGATTTTATGTAATTGTGATTTACTAGAGACCAATGCGATTTCATATTTTGCTCGGATACGAGTAAGGGAAAGTGTGGAGTACACACTCGTTTGAGTTAATATGTTTTCGACCACGATAAAGAAGCAGGGGTCAAGGGGCAGCGCCCCTTGCGGGGGTCGAGGGGGAGCCGCCCCTCGCGGGGCTCGGGGCAGCGCCCCGAAACCTAGACAGTATATTTGGTGTTCCAAATAATCTCCCGCCAGTTTCCCACCAAAACCCGAAAATTAAGAGACAGGCCAAACAGGAGTTGCTCGGCCGAGCACTTCCTTAACTCGGCCGAGCATGATTTTTACAGAAAACAGAAGTCACGAAAAAAGGCCTGCTCGGCCGAGCTCATTTCCTTGACACGGCCGAGCAGACACTGAATCAGTGAAAAGGTGCCTTTTCTGTTGACAGTCATGACTGTTGTGAAAGTAACCATTGTCTCTCTTCTGCTCCAGACGAAAATCTGTTTATAAACAGATTATTTGGACTCAAATAACAAAAGAAAACACACACAAATTCTCCAAGTTTTGATCTGATCTCTTTGCCTAGAATCAGATTGCTTGATTGTCTTATCCCATACAAAGATTTCGTGTAACCTAGGCATAAAGGGTTGAAATACTTTGTTCGGAAAGTGAACATACACAATTCAATCATTATCCAAGATTATCAACAAACCCTATTTCCCCAACACTAAATCATTCTTCAATTCTTTGCATGGTCTCTTCTCAGACTTCTTCTGGTACTCGGGACAAGAGAGTAGACACCATTGGGAGTCTCTTACTAAACCTGTGAAAGAAGAAGGTGTTGGTATCAAGTCTCTTCATGCAAGCTCTTCACTGTAAGCTTGCTTGGTCCTTCATCAAAGGTTCCTCTCCCTTTATAGTTTTCCAGGAATAGACAAGCTCTTAATTGATGAGGTCAAAATATGGCATGCCAAGTTCTATTTCTCAGGATCCCCCCTCCTTTGCTTCCCATACATGGAAGCGAGTTACCCCTCATGGCTAGATAATAGTAGGTGGTTGGCAAAGGTGCTGGTAGCTTTTTGAATGATGCTTGGCTTCCATTCTCTCTGGATGCTATTCCTTGTATCCTTCCAGATATTACCATCAAAGAGGCTGCCAACGATGCTGTTTTTTCAGAATTATTTACAAGGGGTTTTGCCGGAAGGGCTGCTCGCCTTTTGAATAGAAGGAAGTGGGATAGCCTGAAAGCTGCATTCCCGTCTATCCCCGATCAAAGCTGCTTGACTCGCCGCTGGTGCTATTACAGAATCGGTTGTTAACGTAACCGCTGTTGGAGGCCGCTGTGGGACTTCACAAGCTCATGCCATAAAAAGGAAGCTATTTCGGAAGAGAAGGGCTTGCGGCGATCTGACCGTTCTCCCTCTGGACGATGCCGATCTAGAATCATTGCCGAGGAGAACTGGCTTGAAAGGTTAGCATCCGGATTCAGAATAGGAATAGCTGGCAGTTGGTTCGTGAATCTATTGTTTCGGAAGGGAAACCTAATTGAGTCAAAAAGGGTAAATGGAACTTGGATCTATTTCAATCTCAGTTCCGGGCGGGAAATCTAATGACATCTCCTTTGTACAATCATCAAATGAAGTATTATCTCACCACCCCTCTTTCTATTAGTTACACACCGCCAACAAATAAGACAATCAAAGTGGAAAAAAATTCCCATTTTCGGTGAAAAGGGCCCGTCTCAATAATTATGATTTTATCTATCGACAATTCCTTAATACTTTCTTCATTCGCAACAAAAAATGCAACAAAAAATTTTCTTTGGGCGTCGGTCAAAAAATACATGCTTTTTCGGAGAGAGATATTCTTTCAGCAATCCAGTCAGAGATATCTAACTCGCTTTCGCTACGGCTGCGGTGGGGTCCCTTAACCAAGCCACTGCCTATGAGTCGCCGGCTCATTCTTCAACAGGCACGCGGTCAGAGCCGTGAGCTCCTCCCACTGCTTGGGAGCTTACGGTTTCATGTTCTATTTCACTCCCCGATAGGGGTTCTTTTCACCCTTCAGTAATCAGGCGCAAGCCCCTCCTCGGGCGGATTCCTCCTTTTGCTCCTCAGCCTACGGGGTATTAGCAGCCGTTACAGCTGTTATTCCCATCCCAAGGGCAGGTTCTTACGCGTTCCTCACCCGTCCGCCACTGGAAACACCACTTCCCGTCCGACTTGCATGTGTTAAGCATGCCGCCAGCGTTCATCCTGAGCCAAACAGATCCCATCATTGATTTGCGATATTGATAAGGTGAATATCCAGTCTATTCAATGCTAGGCATAATGAGTCGAAGGGCCTCAAAAAAGATCTTTTCGTTCTATGAACTTTAAGGTGTATGAAGTTTCATATTTGACTTTTAACCAGAACGAGAGAGACTTCATTTCACTTAGGTTAATCTAGGCCAGAGGCAGACCTACGTCCTCAACGAGATTCCCTTATGATTTCAGGCCCATTGAGGTGTTACGCTTATGCTCCCATTTTTAATAAGATTCCGGCTAAAAGCATACAAGTACTGTAGTGAGCTTCTCCATGGGTATTTGGTAACCATGTATGTAGAGGTAAAATTGGTGATTTGACAGCAAAAGCAAAAAAAAATCCACGATTTGACTTATTCGGAGACTGCACTTAGGTAAAGGTCCCTTTTTCGCATATCTACTATACAGAATCCTCTTCTGGGTATTGATGACTTCTGATCCCCATTTCAGGTCTGACTGGGCAGCTTCCCGGGTTTCCAATGGACAAAGTCAAAATTCCAACGGCTTTGGCTACTATAACCTTCCCGACCACGATTTTTTCTTTTTTCCGGAAAATTAGATGTTCTTCCTGAACAGGCCTTTTATATGGGCCTGAAATCATAAGGGAATCTCGTTGAGGTGTTGCGCTTTCCAAAGACGGCATACTGCCCTTCTTTAAGTCTTGTCTCGGCACGTGACCAATAAAGATCCTTAGCCAGTTCTGCATCTTTCAAAATTTCCTTCAAGTTATTTACTATTTTGTTCAAACCCTTGTCCCTCCATATCTCTTTCGGATGCTTGCGATTGCATTCCTCCCATTTGAAATTTGACAGGCATAATATGTTCCCTAATGACTTGTTTTAGGAGATTAGGGTCCCCTTATATTCTCTACCCATTTGCGGGGATTTCCTTATCCGTCTCCGCGGAGATCTCCAGATCGTAAGACATATATATGCCTGGAGCATATTTGTGTAGTGTGGAGACAGGGTCTCTTCGTTATACCCTTCATGACTCGTTTAGGAATAATCAATTCATGGGGTGGTTGGGGTATCACAGGATTTCGCTATACCTTGCCCATGTCATGAAAATGGAACACTTTCGCGTAGAAGATATAAAACGGATATTAGACATTCTAGAAAAGAATTTCGGGATTGATTTACCGCAAAATAAGGTTTCAATCGACACCAGCCTTAAATCCAACATTTGCTTTCGTCTCTGTTTGTGGTGACATAAATCCCTCCTAACTTCCTGTGGAAATCCTTCTTTCGTCTAGACTTGACACTATGATTTTCCCCGAAACTGCCATAAAAATCGATGAATTATGCTAAATAAGACATTTATGTCGTCTCTGATGTACAGCCATAGCGGTAAAGAGGTGTGAATCGGTGATTTCAGCTTTCTTTCCCGTTCAAATGCTTAGTGAATTGGCAGGGGAGTTCGCCTATATAAAGACAGGCTTATCATGGAGGTGGACCAGAAAAGCCTCGACACTAGCACACTAGATCTAGATAACTTCGCCATCATTCCGTTAAAGAAGAAGAAAGAAGCAAGGAATATGGCAGGGGCAGGATTTTTGTGCTATCTTCATAATGAAGAGGAAAGTCTCGGGACCCATGTACGAATAAAGTGGTAATGTAAAATAAGTCATATAGAATCAATGGATTCATGGTAACATCCCTGTATGATCTATTTGAATACAATTTGAGGCTGATAGAGAGATGAAAATTGTAACAGGTGTACCTGAAGCTATTCCTGTAATAGGATCACCTTTGGTAGAACTATTGCGCGGATGGGTTGAGAACGGGAATTGAACTCTATGAGATCGAATCTACCGTTGTTGAGATGCCTCACAAATCACTCCTTACATGCCATGGTTGAGTCAATTAGCAACTCAGAAGAAGAAAAAGAAGAATTGAATGCAAATCCCAGAAGAAAGTCAAAGAATGAAAGAAGGCCAGTACAGTCTACTTTCATAAAGATAATAGGTACTGTAACTGGTATTCTTGTGATCGGTTTACTAGGTATTTTCTTTTATGGTTCATATTCCGGATTGGGTTCAGCCCTGTAGTAATCGTATGAATTAAGTTGTCAACATGAAAGCGTAACACCTCAATGGGCCTGAAATCATAAGGGAATCTCGTTGAGGTGGGACAGAGGGCTCGTGGTACCTGCTGCCCACCCTTCCTCCTCTGCTTTGAGAACCGTGTGAACGGAGAGTGGGCAGAAGGGAAGGAGGTCCTCATACGGAGTCACATACTTACTTGAGCAGTGCGGGAGACCCATTCCCCACAGTCAAGTCCCCTGGGGCCGGACGCACTGATACGATAGGGCTTTGATTGGTCTTTTTTAAGATTCAGTTCAAAAGGCCCTACTTAGTTGACTGACAATGACAAAGGCTTGCGAAACGTCGTAGGGCCTGAAGAAGAACCGTCTCACAACTAGAAGCGAGGGAGATGTATATCTCTAGTCTCGGAATGCCATGAATCAAAGAATTCATCATGTGTGCAGCGACACTTCCTCTGAGACTCCTGCTTTTCAGGATGAGCTGTTATGATCTTCCTTTTTCGGTGGTGTGAAGATCTATGCTGCCAGAGTTGACCCGCCTTGCGGTACTTAAGGAATTACTGTTATGATTTGATGAGTGAAGATCGTTGTATTTTGTCTTTTTATGCCGGAAGGTTGAGGCAGCAAGTATGTCCGTACTGGTTCATCATTCCAAGGGCCTATTTCGAATAATTTGACCTCTCCGACCAATTACAGCAACGAATTCCATTTCGAAAAGCAATGAAAAAAGCGATTGAATTAGCTAAACAAGCAAATACAAAAGGAATTCGAGTATCGCCTACATTGACGAAAGGAGCTTCCCGGCAAAGAAAGAGCTGGTTTAGTGCCCGAAAGCTACAACGAAGTAGAAGAATTGCCGAAAAAAAGGAGATCTTTAATAAGGTAACTGTCGAAGAGTTCCAACGAGGTAAAGCCAAGGTAGGGACTTTATTCTCAGATCGTGACTGAGAGAGCTTAGGCCCTTTTCTCGAGTCCTTTTCTTCCTTTTTGGTCGGATCCGCTTTCGAAGCAGTTATTCCGTTCTGTCGCGCATGCTAGAAAAGGATAATATTTGAATCTTCTCTGTCGTCA
The DNA here is from genome assembly GCA_026119855.1 of Campanula takesimana. NCBI lineage: Eukaryota > Viridiplantae > Streptophyta > Magnoliopsida > Asterales > Campanulaceae > Campanula > Campanula takesimana. Next base: position 263,587 of record JAOWBW010000853.1, read on the forward strand.
TAGGAAGTCCTGTTCCCGAGACGCACAAGGTAAATTGTTGAGGCTTGGTTCGATCAAGCTGAGTATTGGAACAGGCTATAGCACTGACTCCCGGGAATTATAGTCAAGCATATAATTGGGTAAAGCTGAAGAAGCCTTTCGAATAAAAGATAATATCGTGTATTTATTCCATAGATGAACCATTACCCATTGGTGATTAGGCTATACCCAATAAGAATGGGGCACTTTATCTACTCAGGAAGAGGGCCTATTTCTAAAGAAAAAGGGTCATTGAAAGCTATTCCTTCGTCAAGACAAGAACTAGACTCAAGCTTTTGTGCCTACCTGTCAAGACAGGAAGGTGGGACGCTCGCTAGCCTCTTGACCGGAGCCCCAACTCTCTCCTAATGTCGAGCATAAATAAGCTCTACCAAGGATTGAAAAGCATTTGGTACTGAGTTTCCACCTCCCTTTTTCATAACAAAATAAACTAAAAGTAGGACAAAACTTAGAGTGAGTAGCATAAACAAAGATGGATTTGTGAATGAGAAATATAAGTCTCCTATTTTCATAGGAATCAATGGGATAATGGCAAATTGCTCAAGTGGGCTGGGGATGGGGCCCAGCCCCGCTAGATTCATAGCATCCGTATAGGCTTCACCTTGTACTCCGTTTACGTTCAAATCATTCAAAAGTGACTCCATAAAACGAAAAGATTCTGGAGCATCTTCAGGATTCAGTATTGTTCCCCCAACGATCGTAGTACCAAGTACTTCTTGGCGAGCTTTAATATGATCAGATTTATAAGTAAGCATCTCTTGTAAAATATGAGCAACACCAAATCCCTCTAGAGCCCAAACCTCCATTTCTCCGACCCGTTGTCCTCCTTGCTTGGCCCGGCCTCTAAGGGGTTGTTGTGTAACAACTGCATAATGCCCACTGGAACGCCCATGGATTTTATCATCAACCTGATGAATTAATTTCAAGATATAAGGCTTTCCTATTATAACAGGTTGTTCAAAAGGATCCCCCGTTCTTCCATCAAAAATTTTGCTTTTTCCCGGATACTCGGGTTCAAATACCCATGGATTCGATGTTTGCTTACCGGCTGAATATAATTCAGAAAACTAGGTATTCATACTTGACAGATTCAAACTTGACTGGCTGCTTCTCCCGGTGCATTGAAACTATTCCTACTGTTCAGGTCCTTCTCTAGCAGGATCAGTTACGGACATTCTCCATACCCGGCCAAGAAAGAAATCAAGATCCTTTTCTAAGGCAAGGCGTCAGGCTTGGCCTCACAAGGATAGTCCCTCGTTTAGTATCAGTACCAGCAGCACTTTCAGCATTTTCCTGAATAGTTTCATTTTTCAATTATCTAACCAGATTATTTTACCAAGTTCACTGTCAGCCAGATTAGGCCACATTTATCTGTTTCGATGCAAGAACAAGCTGGATTTTCTAACGGGTAGTTTTGTTGGTTTACTCATCCAAATTCCATATATTTGACATTGGCCTTAAAAAGTAGATCATGAGTGGAGGGAAGGAAAGAGTCTTTATAGAATAGTTTATATAGGCGAACTCCCCTGCCAATTCACTAAGCATTTGAACGGGAAAGAAAGCTGAAAACACCGATTTCACACCTCTTTACCGCTATGGCTGTACATCAGAGACGACAGAAATGTCTTATTTAGCATAATTCATCGATTTTTATGGCAGTTTCGGGGAAAATCATAGAGTCAAGTCTAGACGAAAGAAGGATTTCCACAGGAAGTCAGTTAGAGCTATTTTTCTTATACGCGTGATTTCCACCCAGTTCGTTGAGAAGTAGTATAGATAGTATAGTTATGATGAAATCCGGGTTCTCGTTTTCTGGCTTTTCAGGTTCTCTTAGCGGTCGGTTAGGAATCGTTTTTCTCCATTCCTATGTTCCATTGGTCGAGTCATAATCAACAAAGATCCAAGAGTAGAAGAGCCATCATCTTCAAAAGAGCCAGATGTAGACACCCTGATCTCGCACCCCTAAAACCAACCATTTGATTCGGTCCAAGCGCGATAATTGACCTAAAACCCCAGATTTGGCAGTTCGGGATTACCGTACGCCTTATCGGTGCATCGGATGGAAAAACCATGTCCGGATTCATGATCAGGGCTCAAAACCGAGCAAACCGGCGTACACTTCGAAAATTGAGCGTCGGGACCCTACGACGGGCCCCGCACCCCTAGAACGCCTTTTACCGGACATTCCTTGCATTTAAAATTATATTATTTTATTCCTTACTCTTTAACATAATCTAGATATGCCATCTTGACCAGAAAATTGAGAAGAGTAACTTTTGTGTTGAACCCGCGGACAACCGGGACACCGGAACGCGCACGACGGAGCAGTTGCAAGCTGCTGCGGAGTGGGAACACGGAGCCGGAAATAATGACAAATCATGCACAAAATTCGGCACACATGGCTGCAATGGTGGGGGGGTCACATGGGCCAAAATCAACCAAGGATTGACAAGTGGCATTCAAAGAAAGGTTGAATTTTCAAGAAAGGACAACACCATCACTTTTGGCCAATTTTTCCACCCCTCTTGCATGAATTTCGGCCAAGGCACATCACCCCCCATACTACCCCTACTCTAGGGGCATTTTGGTCACAAAATATCACCTCCCTCCTCCATATACTCCCTTGGTTGATCCAAGAAAAGGGGGATTCATGAACATTACAACACATTCACTACACACATTCCCTACATCATTCTCTCCAACTTGCACCCTTGTTCTTACCACCACCACTCAACCACCACAACACCACAACTCCTCCACCACTAAACCACCACTCCAAACACTTCAAAACAACTACTCAAACTCAAGCAAACCACAACAACAACAACCACAACAACAACAACAACAATCACAACAACAACAACTTCAATCAAACAAAAAGAAGCCTTCCCTTGGAAGCAAAGGAAGCACACCACCCCCCTAATCTAGGTAAGTTTACTTCTTTTAAATCATAGATTTAAAACATGTAAGTTTTATATGAATTTGTGGGAACATAGTCAATTAATGACTAGGTCTCCCTTGCTACATATGTGATCTATGTTTTAACTTTATAAATAAACATGTTTAATGTATGCTAAATGTTCATATCTCTGTCCTAATATGTACATATATGTTTTAAGTTTATTTTGGTGTTGATTTCATGGCTCAAATCTTAAATCCATGCAAGATATGGCTCTCTTACCTAGCTTGTGCATAATCTGCCTCCTTGCTCCTCTTTCATGATTATTCTCATTTTTACTCTTGTTTGTTCATAAATAGATGCATGATAATGTTAATAACACATAAATAAACGAGTTACCCAAGTTTCATGGGTTTATTCCAAGTTTATGCCATGTTTTGATACCTATCTTCATGCCATGTCTAATCTGTCTAGTATCTGCTGTTTGCATCAAGCCTTTTGATGTGCTTTTTACTCTATCTTACCTTTGTTTATAGATCTAACTCAAAACATCAAAGTTGTTCCTTACATATTGAATATGATTCTTGCCAAGTTTCGTGGTTTACATCCATGTCTAGGTCATGTTTTGTAAGGAATTTTCGTAGTACGGAACTGCTGCCTTGCTTGCTGCACTCTGGATTAGTCTGAGTTCTTAAGTCCAAAAACCTACCAAAACTCGATTTTCAAGTCTAAGTCAAAACATGAAATTTGTTCTCAAAAGACTAATAAAGATGTTCATGTTCTTGAAATAATTTTATGACCTAAGGAAAGGCCCCTTTCCATTTTATAAATCAAGTGTCTTCTCTCAAACTAACATTTCCAGATTCTGACATGAAAATGTCAGAGGCCTTTTGATGCACTTAAACTCATTTTATTCACGAACTGTTTTGGGTACATAATATTCAATATGTGATCTTCAAGTTTCATGTTTTGATTTTTCTCAGACTCATAGGTTATGATAGTGTAAATTGTCCGTCAAAATCTGATATGCAATGCTTTGCTGTGCTGAGCTGATTTTATGTTAATGTTTTTGGCATGAGTTAAGCATGAAATATTTATTCATAAATCCAACCAAAATTCTTACATGTTATCTAACATCTTGGGAGTGAATCCCAAGCTTTAGATCTCTTTTTGGATAGGTGTTTCACAGGTACAATCCATGGCGACCCACAGCAGCCCCGTGAACCTGGAGGATCAATCTTGCACTCGGATATTCTTTTCATGGGATTTATCCCATTTTTTATATATATGTATTATTTGTACAATATTACCCATTCCCCCTTTAATTGCTCATACTTGTATATATGATTCAAACCTTTTTTCAAAACCAATCGGGAATCCACCCAAACCGGTTTCCGGTTGTGATCAAATGAATCGACCTAGGCTAGGAAGACTCCTTGTACATAAAGCACACATTTTTCCAATGTTAGGGCATAAAACACATTTTTCAAAAGGCAAACTAAAATCAAGCGTAGGCGAAAGCATGCTAGAGACCGAAAGGGCGAGTGGAGTGCTTAATACCTTCTCTATTCGTAAATTAGCCCCCGAACCCACTTCTTTTCAAACAAAAGGTTTTATCTCTATTTTCCAAAATAAAATGAGGTGGCGACTCTTCTTTTCAAAAACCAAAGTAGGGAAACCATTATGAGAAACCGAGCGGATTCCAGCCGCGTTTCGCACGGATCCTTAAGCGGGTACGGGTACGGGCGCGGGCTCTCACAGTGGCGACTCCGCTGGGGACATTTTTTTCAAAAAAAGTGGGCTAGACTCAATTTTGTGTGCTTTCGCCATTATTTTCTTTTGCCTTGTACATATATATATATGTGCATATATGTCCTAACTTTTTTTTGCAGGTTTTTCCTTATATTTGTGTAAATAATAATACAAAAAACTAAAACAAAAAAATATATATACGTGCTTTTCTTTCTTTTCTTAAAAAATCATTTTTTTCAAAATAGAGACCTCACACACATTCATATTTTCAAACTTGCGACTTAGCAACCGTACAAACCTTAGGGGGTGTTACCCGGTGAGTGAAGGGGGGTCACCGATCCTCCGATAGGGCTCCCGATTGACATTCCCGCCCCAAAGCGCGGCTACTAGTCGTCGCTGCAGGTGCAAGCCACATGCAAGCCATCCATCAAAAGCCTCGATGTCCGAATTTTCAAAATGACACGTCCTCGACTTTAAGCCGATTTTTGTCTAATAATTTCTCTTCAACTCTATGCATTCCTAAAAGGTTATAAACAACCTAAAGTGTGGATATTTTGGAACGATTGGGTTGACCCGAAATTATCAAGACCTTCACATAGACTGTAACCCGAATGGTGGATCCCAGAAAGAGTATAGGCCCTTCGCTAGGGGTTTCGGACGGCCATTAGTACAGGTGAAAAACATTGGTCCTATACTTTGGAGACGGTATCCACTGTTCCAGGATTAAATCATCAAACGTGTCAAAACAAAGCAAAGTGCTTGTCTGGCTTCTTAGGTTTTTGGGCGTTACTTGCGCTTCAACCTTTTTCGAAAATGATAATTTTCTTCCCTTTGTGCTTTTATTCTTGTACATAAAAGAAAGCCCATTTCAAAATCTAAAACATTCTTTTTCCAATCCATTTTTGTAGAGGGAGAATCTCGCTTCTTTTTCTAGCGCGACATTCAAGGTCCGTTCCAAGCATCACTTTGATCAAGGTCTACTCCGGGTTCTCTCATCAAGAATTGCCGACAGTGGACAGAAATCAGGAAATGGAACTAGGGGCTCATTCAACTTTGAGCCGAATCCTACAATGGAGGAATGGTTGAAAGAGCGTTTGGAGGCACATACAGATCTTATGTTAAGGTTCTTCCAAGAATGTCAAAAGGAAATGGCTAACCGCGTTGTGGCTCTTTTATCTGACCAACTGAAGCTTAAGAATGCTATGCAGATTTGTCCTGGTCCAGATGCAACAAAGGAAGGAGCCTCGTTTGAGATGCCTAATCAAGATGTGAAGAATGACGAGTCACCTCTTTCAGATATGCAACCAATGCTTAACAATCATATGGTGGCCCATTCCCCTCTAGCCATTCTAGAAGCATCAAAAATCAGTACCACATTGGTTCCTTTTGGCCATGATACACTCCCAGAACGAATTTCAGATCCAGAATGCCAACGAGGGCTCAGCGACCCTTTGCTAACTTGCTGCCCGATCATCACACAAGAATCCGCAAAGCATGAGTTCCTTTCGGTTACATTCCCTAATCGAGATGATGAGACAGAGCCTGATAAGTCTCCTGAGTTTAAAGGTCAGCAGGGGTTCATCGATCCCCTATCAGATTGCTCTGTGGTCGAATTGACGAAAGATGATAATGCTTTAGTCATGTCCCCTGATCAAGAATCCGATTGCGAAAAGATGGATTCTCTTATTCCAGAAAGTCATGTAAGGCTCAATGACCCTCTAGCAAGTTCTCCTGTGGCTCCAAGAGCAAGAATTATCAATCTCAAGGGTAGTTCATCCATAAGCAAAGAGTTACAACAGAAGCTCAACAAACCTCTAAAGATGACTGGTGTGTTCCTAAGTCCCCTGGATAGGGTAAATCTTTTTGTGTCGATGATAGCTCATTATTCTCCTCTAAAGACGGCCCAATGGCTACCGCAGATGTATTTTCCAGATTGAAAGATACCCCGGGCATTTCACGAATGAAAAGGAGAAGAAATGATCAATACTTAGGTCATGTAGATGTTCCGTAGGGCATGTCGTCCCAACGGCTAACGATGCCACTTTTTAGAATGGGTCATGATGGGGTCCTGTGGCCTATACAAGAATGCAAGATTCTCCGCCCGTCACATCCGACGCCGTACCGTAGAAAGTATTGTGAATACCATGGTCGAGCCTCGCATGATACTGATGATTGTTATACTATCAAGGAGAAAATTCGTAATCTCATCAAGTCTCAAAAACCTGAATCAAGAACCTAATGCAGGAAATGGTTATCCTAGGGGCTCACTGAACCCCAAGGAAGGAGTTCTCTTTTGTTTGATGATGACCTCAGTTTACCGACGCGAGAAAATGTTCCTTTTGTGAATAATGGAAGTTTACCGACCCGAGGGATTATGTCTCCTTTTGCTGTGAATAGGGCACACCGCCCAACTCTAATCCCTTTTGTTTTCGGGCCCGTCCTAAAATGCGCTCACACTTCTTTTGCTTTCCAACTCCATGCTTGCGTGTCATCTTTTCTGTAATATATTTATTTGCTTGCTTGTCTTGTACATACGTTTTCAGTTAATGAACTTGCGTTATAATCAAGTGCCTTCATAATCACGTATTTTGTAAATTTGGTCCCACAAATGATTAATCGCACTTAATTAAAAGCAAACGATAATAAACGGGACTAATTTTAGATTGCGATTAATTGAGGTGAGAACCAGGGTCGACATTGCTCAATGGGATTCACAAACGAAGGCAATCAACGAAGTTCACGAAGGCGATCGACAAAGTCATCCGACAAACGAAGATTTAAGGGTGCAATCAAGGGCATAATCAAAGAGGCCAATCAAATGGTAAAGGCCGAAGATTATCACACTGATGCAAGAGCAAGTGTCGGCGATTTTCCTTTAATGTACGATGCATTGTAAATTCTCGCGTATTGTATGTTTATGTTTTTGTAAAAATTGTTGTATTCCGCATGCTATGATGTTTCTTCTTGAGTGCAAAAAAAAAAAATCGAAAGAGAGCAAAAAAGGGGAGGTCAAAAAAAAAAAAAAAAAAAAAGAAGCATTATTCATTTATTTTGGTACACATTCCATTTGCTTTATTGTTTAATTCAATTGTTTTAGAAAGGATATCGCGACACTACAAATTCATGTGTGTGCCTTCAACGACGGCAATTGGCATTTCATTCTGAAGATTTCATCACTTGTTGCACAAAGACAAGGCATGATCCGAGGGTCCGACAATCTCATGTGACGTCATCAATTTCAAGGAGCACCGCGCATGCGAGGCCAATCTGCACTTAAGAAGATCTCGATCTTTCAACTTTGGTCAAGCACCATCAACGACGACAACTGGTGTCTTTTATTGGAGACCAACATGCTCTGCCAAACCCTTGCACTGAGGGAGCCCAGTGGCCAAAGGTCATACAGCCTCTAATCAATCTCAAAAAGTGAGACAACGACGGCAAGGACCTCCCACCCACGAGGTCAACAGGCGGTGCTAATTACAATTGTTTGGTGGTGTTCTCATCTCGATTTGTCACGGTCTAATTTGAGTCCAAATAAATCTTTTCTAAAAAATAGAAATTAACTTTTTGATTTTGAAGCACTTGACCATTAATGCGAATTCTAATCTTGAGTCATTGATTTCGAATGCGATCAATTTCCTTGAGTCTAGGGGATTCCCCCTACCCTCGTCCTTCCGTCAATCTTTTCTGCGCAAACACGATGTCAAAGATCTTACGGGATCTTTCTTTGCTTTCCCAAAACACTGGCCTTGTGCCTTCCCCAGCAAATTCATGTAATTTGTCACAGCAAGGGAGACGAAGGAATGTGATCCTTTGACTCTCAAAATCCAAAAATTGGAAGTATGCTCAAATGAATGAATGTGAACTGGGGCTGCGCGTCAGGATTCAGAAATGATAGATGGGTTCCCCGTTAATGCAAAACGTCTCAGGGGTAGGACAACTCTCACAGATAGTTGGTCCTTGGAAGTTTTAACATCAACAATCATCAGAATTTGTGAGACAACCGTCACAGATGGTTAGGTCCCTTTCAAGAGAATCATCGGAGGGAAGTTTCTCAGATTAGTAGTTTGGGCCACAGGTCACAAAGCTAAATCGCCGGCAATACTGGGGGCTGTGTATAATTGGTTAATTCTTGAAGACAGTTGAGTTCCACCATCAAAGCGTCGAATGCAAATATCACTATCACATTGTGTGAGTTACTCCCAGCAGTGGAACATCAAATCTGTAACAACTCTCAATGACAGTTAGGTCCCAAAGCAGTATAAGTATCAAGGTATGGAGCTACCTCGAACCGATGAAGAATACCAGAGTCACATTGGGATAACAGTAGGGGCTTCAGAACTCATCACCACTCTTATAAACAACGAGGTCCTCAGAAAATGAGTCGTCAGATGTGGGGCTGATCCTTGAGAAAGTGGGGCTTTCATGATTAATGATCTGGGGCTGGTTCTGAAAAGGCACTGGGCTTCCGCAACCGACATCTGGGGGGCAAGGCAAATTAATCCACTAGGAGAGATACCGTCGAGTAAACTTGATCAAATGGGTGTAGGGAATTGACCTTTCGAGTACTCGTGCTAGGCTTTCATTTCCACTCCACCATATATCTCCACCTCAACCCTCATTTCCCGTAAAGATTCAAAAAAATAAAAAAATATATAAAAATGCACAATTCTTTCCTTTTTCAGATTCTCCCTCTTTGCACATAAACATTTTTGTTCATTTTATAAAAAGCAAAGGATGAAATGCAAGCAATGCACACGTGTCAAAAGAAAAAAAAGAGAGAGTGTTTTCAATTCTGAAAGAAAGATGGCAAGATTTAAATTTCAAAATCATTTGCAAAGGAAATCCTCGTTTGAAGTCCTTCAATCATCAATGAAAATGAGAAGTTTTTGAAAGAAAAATGCGCGCTATGATATTGCATACTTGTGAAAGTCTTTTGCGGATGTCCAAATCTAATCTCATGCAGGTACCCCATCGCAAGAAGGGTCATCTCCAACAAATCGTCTGTCAAACAAAATGTGTTTTTCGAGTTTTTAACAAACTCGAACTACGTAAGGTCTGATTCCCGAAAGGGATACGTAGGTAGCCTGTCACCTCAGGTCCAACCACACACGCATCAAAACGTTGCAAAGGAGATCTTGGCACCGCAAGCGCAACCACAAACGCATCAAAATGTTAAAAAGGGGAAGTTGGTCACGTGAAGAAACACATCCAAATATTCGAAAGGCAGCTTCTCCACATCTAGCAAAAACTCGAGATGGCCTCCCGACAAATCCAAACGGGTCCCGACATGAAAACATGATGATTGGATTGCTCTCCTCAAGTCAAGAATCAAAAATCTCATCACACAGCAACTACAAAGCCAAAGGATCCGCACATGGTAACAGCTTGCAGCGTATCCTTGATTAATCAAACATGAATGTGTGCTGAATTTTAGATCATCTTGTTCCTATCATGCCATTATCATGTCATGTCATATACGATGTTGCACCCCCATCCCCAGCATGTCATTTCACGCACATATACTTATCATGCTAACATCGTAATTGCAGTCACCATCACGTCAAATCTAATCATAATCTTTGGTAAAAACGTGAATTTACAAAGAAAAAAAGAAACTTATGCACCTACATCATAATAAAAAAAATGCAATTGGCACTAGCACAAGTACTTTTGTGGCTTGCAAATGTTTATGCTTGAACAGGTGCATTCCCGAGATTATCAACTTCGTTCCTGCTTAACAGTGGTTCACTGTAAGTCAAAGCTCAGGATCTCATCACGCAGCAATCTCGAAGCTAAATGATCGGAGCAAAATCACAACGTGCAGCGTATCCTTGAATTTTCTTTCATGCTATTTCTCTTGAATGTTGAAATGTCTTGAATTTCAAAAAGTTTGGTTACTCTGATTTGTTCGGTCACCCCCGAATTTGATCATTTCGAAAAAAATGGTTACATTGGTCTGTTCGGTCACCCTCGAATTTGATCATTTTGAATACTTTGGTTACTTCGGTCTATTCGGTCACCCCCGAATTCGACCTCCTCGAATTATGTTTGGTTACCTCTTGTTTCTCTCGAAGGCTCGAGTTGAATCTCCCCGTTGAACTACGTGACTGGTCTGATTCCCGAAAGGGATACGTAGGCAGCCTGTCACCTCAGGCACGACCACCCCTTCTTCTCAAAATGTTTGGTTACCCCTGTCTGTTCGGCTGTCCCCCGAATTTGACCCCCCTCGAATGTTTTGTTACTCTCTGGTCCACTCGAGCGCTCGGGTTGGACCTCCCTCAGAACTACGCCCCGACTTGATTCCCGCGAGGGATACGTAGGCAGCTCGATAACAAGAGTTTCAGTCGGACGTTCTATTGAATATCGTGTTACCTCAACCCCGGCTCAGAGATGTATGTGATCTCACCAACCCATAAGCCGTTCACCCATTCCAATCCCCAGCAAAGAGAATTCAGTTTCTCAATGCATCCCAGCATCCATCCGAACTACGATTGGTCTGATTCTCGCAAGAGATATGTAGGAATCTCGGGTTCCCGAGTTCGACCATATGATTGTGTTTGCTTGCTTGCTTGAGTAGAACTACGGAGGCTTGATTCCCGCAAGGGATACGTAGGAAGCCCTACTTTGGGTCCAGCCATCGAACCCTAGACGAGATCGGTTGTCTATATTGGATCGTCGAATTCACTTTACATTACAAGTGAATTCGACGAGGGGCTCTGTAAACACCCCGATCTCGCACCCCTAAAACCAACCATTTGATTCGGTCTAAGCGCGATAATTGACCTAAAACCCCAGATTTGGCAGTTCAGGATTACCGTACGCCTTATCGGTGCATCGGATGGAAAAACCATGTCCGGATTCATGATCAGGGCTCAAAACCGAGCAAACAAGCGTACACTTCAAAAATTGAGCGTCGGGACCCTACGACGGGCCCCGCACCCCTAGAACGCCTTTTACCGGACATCCCTTGCATTTAAAATTATATTATTTTATTCCTTACTCTTTAACATAATATAGATATGCCATCTTGACCAGAAAATTGAGAAGAGCAACTTTTGTGTTGAACCCGCGGACAACCGGGACACCGGAACGCGCACGACGGAGCAATTGCAAGCTGTTGCGGAGCGGGAACACGGAGCCGGAAATAATGACAAATCAGGCACAAAATTCGGCACACATGGCTGCAATGGTGGGGGGGGGGGGGTTACATGGGCCAAAATAAACCAAGGATTGACAAGTGGCATTCAAAGAAATGTTGAATTTTCAAGTCAAGTACAACACCATCACTTTTGGCCAATTTTTCCACCCCTCTTGCATGAATTTCGGCCAAGGCACATCACCCCCCATACTACCCCTACTCTAGGGGTATTTTGGTCACAAAATATCACCTCCCTCCTCCATATACTCCCTTGGTTGATCCAAGAAAAGGGGGATTCATGAACATTACAACACATTCACTACACACATTCCCTACACCATTCTCTCCAACTTGCACCCTTGTTCTTACCACCACCACTCAACCACCACTACCACCACAACACCACAACCCCTCCACCACTAAACCACCACTCCAAACACTTCAAAACAACTACTCAAACTCAAGCATACCACAACAACAACAACCACAACAACAACAACTTCAATCAAACAAAAAGAAGCCTTCCCTTGGAAGCAAAGGAAGCACACCACCCCCCTAATCTAGGTAAGTTTACTTCTTGTAAATCATAGATTTAAAACATGTAAGTTTTATATGAATTTGTGGGAACATAGTCAATTAATGACTAGGTCTCCCTTGCTACATATGTAATCTATGTTTTAACTTTGTAAATAAACATGTTTAATGTATGCTAAATGTTCATATCTCTGTCCTAATATGTACATATATGTTTTAAGTTTATTTTGGTGTTGATTTCATGGCTCAAATCTTAAATCCATGCAAGATATGGCTCTCTTACCTAGCTTGTGCATAATCTGCCCCCTTGCTCCTCTTTCATGATTATTCTCATTTTTGCTCTTGTTTGTTCATAAATAGATGCATGATAATGTTAATAACACATAAATAAACGAGTTACCCAAGTTTCATGGGTTTATTCCAAGTTTATGCCATGTTTTGATACCTATCTTCATGCCATGTCTAATCTGTCTAGTATCTGCTGTTTGCATCAAGCCTTTTGATGTGCTTTTTACTCTATCTTACCTTTGTTTATAGATCTAACTCAAAACATCAAAGTTGTTCCTTGCATATTGAATATGATGCTTGCCAAGTTTCGTGGTTTACATCCATGTCTAGGTCATGTTTTGTAAGGAATTTTCGTAGTACGGAACTGCTGCCTTGCTTGCTGCACTCTGGATTAGTCTGAGTTCTTAAGTCCAAAAACCTACCAAAACTCGATTTTCAAGTCTAAGTCAAAACATGAAATTTGTTCTCAAAAGACTAATAAAGATGTTCATGTTCTTGAAATAATTTTATGACTAAGGAAAGGCCCCTTTCCATTTTATAAATCAAGTGTCTTCTCTCAAACTAACATTTCCAGATTCTGACTTGAAAATGTCAGAGGCCTTTTGATGCACTTAAACTCGTTTTATTCACGTACTGTTTTGGGTACATCATATTGAATATGTGATCTTCAAGTTTTATGTTTTGATTTTTCTCATACTCATAGGTTATGATAGTGTAAATTGTCCATCAAAATCTGATATGCAATGCTTTGCTGTGCTGGGCTGATTTTATGTTAATGTTTTTGGCATGAGTTAAGCATGAAATATTTATACATAAATCCAACCAAAATTCTTACATGTTATCTAACATCTTGGGAGTGAATCCCAATCTTTAGATCTCTTTTTGGATAGGTGTTTCACAGGTACAATCCATGGCGACCCACAGCAGCCCCGTGAACCTGGAGGATCAATCTTGCACTCGGATATTCTTTTCATGGGATTTATCCCATTTTTTGTATATATGTATTATTTGTACAATATTCCCCCTTCCCCCTTTAATTGCTCATACTTGTATATATGATTCAAACCTTTTTTCAAAACCAATCGGAAATCCACCCAAACCGGTTTCCGGTTGTGATCAAATGAATCGACCTAAAACACATTTTTCCAATGTTAGGGCATAAAACACATTTTTCAAAAGGCAAACTAAAATCAAGCGTAGGCGAAAGCATGCTAGAGACCGAAAGGGCGAGTGGAGTGCTTAATACCTTCTCTATTCGTAAATTAGCCCCCGAACCCACTTCTTTTCAAACAAAAGGTTTTATCTCTATTTTCCAAAATAAAATGAGGTGGCGACTCTTCTTTTCCAAAACCAAAGTAGGGAAACCATTATGAGAAACCGAGCGGATTCCAGCCGCGTTTCGCACGGATCCTTACGCGGGTACGGGCGCGGGCTCTCACACCCGAACCCGTTGAACTTGATGATCCACTTCTTAAAAAATTAAAGAAAACTCAAGCCAACATTTCCATATGGGATCTCTTAGGCTCATCTTATAAACATCGAATGATGATCTCAAAAGCATTAGCCCAAGTCGAAGTGCCCAAAGATATAACTCCCGAAGAGCTAACGCAAATGGTAGGCCAAATCCAATTTGGCAATGTGATCACATTTACCGACTTAGATTTACCACAATATGGTGGAGGGCACACCGAAGCACTCTACATAACCGCGAGGGTCAATGGGCATCGAATCCCCAGAATCCTAGTAGACAATGGGTCCACCATAAATGTCCTACCAAAGAATGTCATGGTAACGCTTGGCCTTACCGCAAGAGAGCTAAAACCGTTAGATATTACTGTACGAGGATTTGACTGCACTGGACGCTCACCTATACGGCCAATCACCCTAACAGTTGTAGTAGGAGAGATAACTACAAAGGCGGAATTCCAAGTCATTGACATCCCCTCCTCTTTCAACCTTCTCCTAGGACGCCCATGGCTACATCAAATTGGAGGAGTACCATCAACCCTCCATCAATGTGTCAAATTTAAGCACAATGACACGATAGTCACCGTACTTGGAGAACTAGTCACTGCTAGTCCGATCCTAGAGATTCAACATGAGGCAGCCGACCACCTCTTCAACGGGTTCGAAAGCCAAAATAGTGTGGAGATGGTAGAGGTCCACAATGAAAATGACTATTCTAAGGCGATTCCATTCTCCGGAACGCGTCCAGTACTTAACATGATGCTAAAAGAGGGATACTTCCCCGGTCTTGGACTTGGCAAGAATTTACAAGGGATAAGAGAACCACCACCTGTCGTTCTATAGCCCCCAGAATATGGTCTAGGGTATGTGTCACTATTAAAAGGCATCCCCAAAGAAGAAAGGGATTGGACTTCGTACATTGTACCACTAGCACCGCCCTATCGAAAGACTCTAAATGGGTACTTTGTGCGCGAGGGGGAAAACTTGCCATGCTTCATGTTCCCTGAACCATGGATTGACCATAGGAGGAAGCGACAACCGGGCTTTGAAATATTCAGTGACCGTGATCCGTACTCACTCAAAATAGAACCGATGCAATTCTCGTGGCTACCTCGAGAATTAGGGGGTACCAAGGCCGAGGCATTCAGTGAGTGGGACTTTGTGTTGGGAGAAAACCTACTGCACCAATTTCTCAACCTTTGCAAGCTAGAGGACACTCAGATTAATGCAATAGACAAGGGGGACGCTCCGAAGCAAGACTACACCAAGCTCATCAAGAAGAGTGACGGGCCTATTCAGAATTTGTACACAACTGGGGGACCCATAGCAAATGAAGACTTCCTGATCAAGGAATTAGGATGTACTCCCCATCCCCATAGGGAAAGAAAATTTGTAACTCTTACCTTAGAGTCAGATACCGCTACGGATGAGCTCACCCAAGAGGACTTGGATGCCATCGCGGAACTTGTATTCCCCTACTTTCTTAATGAAAAAATAGATCTTTCTGAGTATCCCGAGATTGCTAGCGTCCTAAATGATGAATTAACCAATAACTCTAACGAATTAGATAATAATGAGTCATATAACGAGATAGATCAAGAAAACGAACAAATCTTAAAAGAAATTAATAAGCAAGCAGGTCTTCGTGGCGGAAATGGTCCTATTGATGCCGAAGAAATGCAAAAAGTTAATCTGGGGACGGATGATGATCCAAAAGAGACCAAGATTGGCAGTTTCTTCAAAGGGGAAGACCGACAAGCCCTCATAGCGCTTCTCTTAGAATTTGTGGATGTGTTCGCTTGGTCCTACAAATATATGCCGGGGCTAGCCAATTCGATCGTTGAGAACAAGATACCACTTCTTCCTGATTCGAGACCAGTCAAGCAGAAACTCCGCAAAATTAAGCTAGAGTGGTCAGTACAAGTCAAACAAGAGATAGAGAAACTCCTGAGTATTGGGTTCATCAAAGTAACATAGTATCCAACCTGGTTGGCTAATACTATACAAGTTTCCAAAGCAAATGGAAAATTTTGAGTCTGTGTTGATTTCCGTGATCTCAACAGAGCATCTCCGAAAGATGATTTTCCTCTTCCAAACATAGACATGCTCGTCGACAATACCGCGAAGTACGAAGTTTGTTCATTCGTAGATGGATTCGCCAGTTACAATCAGATCCTCATGGCCGAGGAGGACCAACACAAAACAGCATTTACCACACCTTGGGGGACGTTCTGTTATACGGTCATGCCACTCAAGAATGCCGGAGCCACTTATCAGAGAGCCGTAACTGCATTGTTCCATGACATGATACATAAAGAAATGGAGGTGTACATTGACGATATGATCATACACTCCAAAGGCTCCGATAGGCAACACTTTATCGACCTCATAAAGTTCTTTGAGAGGTTGAGACACCATAAGATGAGACTTAATCCGGCCAAGTGCACATTTGGGGTAGTGAAAGGAAAGGTCCTTAGGTACATGGTCACTGAGCGTGGTATAGAAGCAGATCCCGCTAAGATCAAATCCATCATTGACATGCCTCCACCTAAGACGCAAAAAGAAGTCAAGGGATTTATGGGTTGCCTTCAGTACATTAGTCGTTTCGTTAATCAATTCATGACGATGTGCGAGCCCATTTTTAAGATCCTCAAGAAGAATGCATCCCTAGAATGGACAGAAGAATGCCAAGAAGCTTTTGATAAGGTCAAGGAGTACTTAGTGAATACGCCCGTATTGGTTCCACCACATAGGGAGAAACCATTGACCTTGTACCTCACAGTCAATGACACTGCATTAGGGGCTATGCTAGCACAAGAGCGACCCGATTCGAAAAAGAAAACGCCGTGTACTTTGTCAGCCGTCGCTTCCAAGGGGCTGAACTGAATTACTATGCATTAGAGAAGTCGTGTGCTATACTAGTATGGGTAGCTGAGAGACTAAAGCCGTACATGGAGGCGTTTCCAGTACAACTAATCGCCAGAATGGACCCAATGAAATATATCTTCGAGAAGTCGCATGTCTCCTCTAGGATAGCCAAATGGTACTTTATGCTCGCGGGGTACGATATCACTTACATCACACAGAAATCCGTGAGAGGGAGAGTCTTCGCGGATCACTTAGCCGAATTTCCATGTGATGAAGCGAAGGGGGAAGACCCGCAATTCCCTGATGAGGACATCATGTCAATAGCAGAAAATAAGTGGCAATTATTTTTTGATGGCGCTGCCAATAAACGGGGATATGGCATTGGCATGTTACTAGTAGATCGCTCAGATTTCTACACTCTACTTGCAATCCGCCTTGACTTTGAGGCCACTAGTAATATTGCCGAGTACGAAGCTTGCATAGCGGGGTTTGAAGCAGCCTTAGAAAGAAATGTGACCAAACTAGAGGTGTACGGAGATTCACAACTTATAATCTATCAGTCACTCAAAAAGTGGAAGGTACAAGATCCTACACTCCTGAAATATAACGACCATCTCCAAGACTTTGTCAAACAGTTCAGCGAGGTCACTTTCTACTATCTTCCTAGAGATAAGAACCGCTTAGCAGACTCGCTAGCCATGCTAGCATCGCTTGTTGAAATTCCCGAATGGACTGAGGTTAAAACCTTCAGAGTCGCGAGGCGAACGACTCCTGCTTATTACCCAATCATAGACTGCAAAGAAGAGTGTAACTCTGTGAATACCTTGGACAACAAACCTTGGTATTATGATGTATGTCGTTTCCTTCTAGATGGAACATTCCCATCAGACGCGTCACCTAAAGCGAAGATAGCCCTCAAACTGCTTGCCGCCCAATTTGTTATCATAGGTGATCGCCTCTATAAGAAGCACCATGAGCAGTGTCTACTCTGTGCCGATGAGCACGAAGCCGTAGAAATCATGGACCAAGTCCATCAAGGAGTCTGTGGAACCCACATGAATGGCAATATGATAGCAAAGAAAATCATCCGACTAGGATACTATTGGGCTACAATGGAAGCGGACTGCACCGACATGGTTAAGAAATGCCACAAGTGACAGATACATGCCAACTTACAACACGCACCACCGTCCGTGTTATACCCCATGACATCCCCTTGGCCATTTTCTACATGGGGAATAGACGTTATTGGTAAAGTTTCGACGATAGGTCATAATGGGCATTCATTCGTGTTAGTCACCGTTGATTACTTCACCAAATGGATCGAGGCCCAATCCTACAAAGTCTTGAATGCCAGAAAGGTGGCTGAGTTCATTAAGAACAACATTATATGCCGATATGGGGTATCTCATGAGATGATATCTGACAACGGCACGCACTTTGAGAAAGACTGTGACCAACTACTTGTAGAGTACAAAATAGAGAGACATCAGTCATCACCGTACCGACCACAGACCAATGGAGCAGTCGAAGCTACTAACAAGACCATTGAGACCATCATTAGGAAAATGGCTAAGACTGGCAGAGATTGGCCCGACAAGCTACACTTTGCACTCTAGGGCTACCGAACTTCAATTCGTACCGCTACCGGTGAAACTCTATACGCCCTAGCCTATGGGATGGAAGCAGTGCTACCAATTGAATTAGAAGTACCATCACTAAGGGTTCTCCTAGAAAACCAAGTGAGCGAAGTCACATGGTTTGACAGCCATTATGAACAACTAGCCCTGCTAGATGAACGACGACTTCGAGCTGCCGAGCATATCCAAGCGTATCAACGGAGAATGGCCCGAGCATTCAATAAGAAAGTCAAGTCCAGAAACATCAAAGAAGGGGACCTTGTCCTACGTGAACATCGTCCTGGACCGTTCAATCCTATGGGCAAATGGGGACCAAGATGGATAGGCCCCTACATAGTCAAGAAGATATTCTTTGGAGGAGCGGTACAACTCGCAGACCAAGATGGAGATCAACTGCCGAAGCCCGTCAACATGGACAAGCTGAAGAAGTACTACTCATAAGTCCCTCCCCTATTCCAAAGAAAAGAGGAAAGCTCGCTAGGTTGAAAACCCGCAAGGGCGGCCTAGGCAAAAATTAGAGCAGAAAGCACTAGAAAAGAAACCCGCTAGATTGAAAACCTGAAAGGGCGGTCTAGGCAAAAATCAGGGTGTGCATTAAAAAAACATATATATATATATATATATATATATATATATTTAATAATAGGGGACAGTCTCGTGCGAGACACCTATGTCTCATGCGAGACATGTCAGTCAGCAAATATATTTTTCTCTTTCTTACACAAGAACTACGATGACCTGAGCTCCTTATTTAATTGATGTAAAAGGAGAACGTAGGCATCCTTTTGGTCCGGTCTATTCAATAAATAAAATCAAAGTCTTGTCTTCTTATTAATTGAATGTATTTCAAGAAAACAATAAGAAAATTTCTAACATGAATACCAACTTGCAAAAGAAAATAAATAAAATACTAAAAGTCTAAACATTGGTCTATCTATTAGCAATCTCTCGATACTCCTAAGGATCTATTTCTTCCTTAACTTAGTAGGGGCTTGACCACGATCCGCCTTGTCATCCCTCTTCCTCTTGAACCAAGGTATCTCGAAACCGGGAGGAACATCAAGACGACTGAACACCGAGGGAGTCAGTCTCGCGAACACATGAGGCCTATCTAGAGCTTGGAGTTTACTGGGAAGTCCATTTGCTCTCTTCTCGTAAAAGTCACTCTCCAGAAAGTCTTGAGTGGCATCTGCTCTGACATTAGAAGGATCCTCCTTAGCTTCCTTCTTCCTCAAATTCAAACTAGGCTCAAATTGGTCCCCCAACAGAAAGCGATGGATCTCATCAATACCCTCGACATTGGGACAGAGTTCCGAGAGAAACCAATCTAAGTATTTGTCCGACAAATAGATACTTCCTCCATCATGACGAAGATTGGTCCAATGATCCATAATGGTGCCTTGCCCCCAAGCGCGAGCCAAGCTCATAGAGAACTCTGAGACCATAAAAGAAACATCTCGAGGCCGTCCCCTTGACAAGAAAGTGTCCTGCTGTTGACCGAATTGTCGCATTACCCTCCAAAAGGATGGGCACCAAGCGATATCATTGGTCTCCGCTTTAGCAAAAAGATGAGCCCACTCCTCAATGATGAGACCCTGCACTAACAGTCTCCGCCTATGGAAAGTATAAGGAGAATACTCGACCGGAGAGTCCAACAGTTTAAAATGTTCTCTGAGCCAAATAGTCAACAACAATGGACTTCCCCGAGTCATAGAGCCGGTTCGGTGCAACTCATCAAGACCATGAAGGGTCTCCCCCAAGATAAGAGAGATTATGTTGAAGGCCCGTCCTCTAGCTTACAGAAAGATGTCCACGAGCTTTGTGTTCACCATTCCGCACTTGCTCATGAAAAGCACGCTCTGAAATAAGCACAATGCTAAGAGGCAACACTGGGAATCCATACTGTGACCGCGAGTCACCCGACCTTTAAATCTCCTAAGAAAAGCGTGGAGATTAATATAGCGGTTATGAACATAACTCTGAGCCTCAGGAAGGCTAATGCTCAATAAGTCCCTAAGAGACTCGGCTGGTACCTTATCGTAATTAAGAACCGCAATCACCCCAGTCAAAGGCATATCCAAGATAGCCGCCATCTCCTCCACAGTAGGGACCATCTCATTAAGTGAAAAGTTAAAGAGGTGAGTTGATGGATCCCAGAAGCGTACAACTCCCTTTAAGAGGTCCCATTCCGGCTTTAGGCTCTTCAAGGTGAAAAGAATCTTGAAACCGAACATCTCCACGAATCTCTCTTGGCGAGGTTTATTAAACGAGCGAAAGAACGTTGATAAATCATTCTTGTAGCGTTCCACTAACTCTAAGTCCAAGGAGAACTTGTCAACGATTATTGATGAAGGGACGGACTTGCTTAGGGCCATTGAGAGCAAAAGGTTGAGAATTCTACTCCAAAAGAAAGGTTCCCAGAACTGATTCAAGGCTGCATGGTATTCTAGGACGGACTAGAGGTGTTTATATAAAAGTTTGGACACCAAATCCTTGAGGAAAAAGAAGAAACAGGCGCAGATTGAAAGGATGGCTCGTACGAGACATCGATGTCTCGTACGAGGCATCTCCCAAGTCAGAACAACAGAGACTCTGCTCAGATTTCAGGTTGTTCGACAAGTCAAAACATGTCTCAATCACCCCTGAAATCCATCCAAAACAGTTCATTCACCACATACAAATGGCCCAATGCGAATCCACCTCATAAAATTATCCCTCGGTTAACCAACCGGATGTGAGTCAATACATTTACGCAGTCAGAAATAAAACTAAAATTAACTAAGGTATTGTGTGCTAGAGTTAGGAAATAATTGTTGCATAGGTACAAACCAAAGAAAAGAAAGATTGTCTTTGCCTACGCTGAGGCAATAAGTACATCATCAACAAAAAAAAGGAGGGGGAGAATGGGGGAATCGCATCTAAGACGTGTCGCCAGCGCCGTACTGTCATCCGTCAGTCCGAGGCCTCTTCCCGCAAGAAGCTAGCTCCGCTTTCTACTGAGCCAACCGTCCGAGCAGCCCTGCTGTCTCTTTCTTCATCCTCTTGGCATAGGCCATGAACTGGGCAAGCCATCCCGCGACCTCTCTATACTCAGCAATGGGCACCTATTGAGAAGAAACAAATGAAGGGTATTGAAATCCTCAGATAAATGATAAATAGAGATATGAATTGGTAAAATGATGGAAATGAAAGAAGGAGGATCATAAAAATCATACCATGGTCACGTCGGCAGTAGGTACAAGTTCCTCCAGCATATCATACTGCGCGGGAAGATCCTCGGTACTCTCTACTCCCTCAGCCACGCTATAAGTAAAAGAAACTGGTCCAAGCTGTGGATGAAAAGGGACGTGGACAACTCCCTGGGCCTGAGCCTGATCACCCTCTATAATCAGTCGGGGCATAAGATAAGCAAGGAAGTCCTGGAAATCAGCCTCCAAGGACATAAGGTCAAAGGCATCCTGACCAATAATGAGGTCTCCTCTCTCGTCCTCCGCAATGGCATAAGAATTAAGCATATGGGCCGGCAGATCCAGAGGGACGATGACGTCGAGTCTGCCACCACCCTGCTGGCGAGAGACTCTCTCTCCTAAATAGAAGCATCCACCGCCAAGGCCAATCATTAACAGCCTCATACCGGCAAACCCATACACATGGTCAATGCCCAAGCTCCGCCATAGGAAGAAGGCAACAGTGGACTCTGGGACGGCCTCCCACCTATCAAAATATAGCCTCATGCGCTCCACCGTCATATCAGCCCCCTCGGCCTACTCATCACGGGTATCCCTGTTATCCCGGTGCCACCTCAGAGTATCGAGGAATATAACAGTATTGTCTTGAAGATTGAAAGTAAAGAGACCAAACATGGCGTATCCCCAAGCCTACAAAATGGGAGAAACATTAAAGAGGTGAATACATAATAGCTCAAATGAGGAATGCTATCAAAATAAACTGGGGCTGAAATAAAGGAGGAATACAGAAGAAGATGAGTATTGTACCTCCCGAGAAGGGAATAGGAAAAGTGATTTGAAAATCACTTCCAGCGCCTGAAATGCCTCTGTTCTGTGCAAAAACAGAAAAGTCTCGTACTAGACATCATTCCCTCGTACGAGAGATCTCCAGAAAAGTCTCAGAAAACCATGTTTTCTTAAGAAATTCCAGAAAATCCCTGCTTTTAACAGAAAGGTCAAAAAAGCCCTGCTTTAGACCAAGAGGTCGAATCTGAACCCGATTCAAGATGGAACATTGAGTCATCAACAAAATGGATATTTTCAGAATCGGAACAAGCAAAGTTGTTTCTCAGTACGAATTTATCCTTACCACGCATCCAAGATCTTGGGTGAGCAACAAGAATCTGCATCAGCAAACTCTGAATCCTATGACCGTCATCAAGGTGTAAGCTAATGGCACAGGATTTGCAATCAGTTATCCCACAATTGTCATCAAGGTGTAAGCTAATAGCACAGGATTTACAACCGGGTATCCCATGACTGTTGTCAACACGTAAGTTAACAACACCGGATCCCACCATTTGGAGTCCCCTAATTGTCATCAAGACATAAGTTAATGGCATAGGATTCACTTTTCTGGCGGAAAGGCAGTCACGTCAGAAGGAGAAGCAAGGTCCGAGTAATTGGCATCTCCACATCTGGGTATCCACGACTGTTGTCAAGAAGTAAGTTAACAATACAGGATCCCACCATTTAGAGTCCCATAATTGTCATCAAGACGTAAGTTAGTGGCATAGGATTCACATTTTTAACGGAAAAAGGCAGTCGCGTTGAAAGGAGAAGCGAGGTCTGAGTAATTATCGTCTCCAATCCCAGAGTCCGATAATTGTTATCAAGACGTACGTTAATAACATAGGATTCACATTTTCCAACGTAAGGGACAAACTCGTTGGGAAGGAGAAGCAAGGTCCAGGCAACTAGCGTCTCTAAAATCGAAAGCGATTCGTCATCAACAACAGGGCATGTTTAGAATTGGATTCAAAGAGATTGATTTCCTCAGTATGGATTGCAACTGGAGATGGTTTGTCATCGGCAAAAAGGAGTATATTCAGAATTGGGTCAAGGCTATTGATTCCTCAGTATGAGTACTCTTTAAACTCTGAGCTTTACTTATCGCAAGTTTTGCTTTCAAAAAATGATTTTCAAAATACCTTAAACCTCAGTTTTTGCGTATTTTCGGAGTCAAACTACGTTTGGTCTGATTTTCTTCCAAGCAATACGTAGGCAGCTTTTTAGCACGACCATACCCCTAGTTCAAAATGGTGTCTTTTCTATCGACGATGGTACTTCATCCATAAGTATCGTCGCCGAGGGGCTCTGTAGACACCCCATTTTTGACATTCATTTATAATCACACTACTTCTGTGTCTCGCCTTTGATTTGGGTTAAAACTCGTTAAGTTGGACATGTTTCATTAAGTTTTTGACTGACTCCGTTAGTTAGCAGCCAAACTGAACATTAAACTATCGCAGAGGGAAAATAAGTGATTCCAGCACTTAGATGCCTCGTACGAGACATTGATGTCTCGTACGAGGTATCCCCCTCGACAGTCGGGTTTTTGGTCAGTTTCCTTATTGATCTTAACCCCTTTTCTTGGCAAACACTCATGCAATCCGGGAAAACCTAATGGCCGATCCTAGAGTCCAAAAATACCTCTGTGGAGATCAACTCATTGATTCCCACCTCAACTTACCTTCTTGGCCAAAACCCTAGGTCAAAATCTCCTATAAATATAAGGTTCTTGAACCAGACAAAGGGTAGACTCTATATTCACCAAACAACCACTCAAAATCTGACCAAATAAGTTCTTCTAATCAGCCCCTCTCTGATACCCACGAAATTTGGAGGATCAAGGCCTTTAGTCAAGGCCATCTATAGGATTCTTGAAGAAAACGCTTAGGTAAATCTTTGCTTTTCTATCTTCTCATCTCCTTGTTTGTGTTTGAAGTAGTGTGATTCCATTAAAAGATCACCCTAGAGCCTCTCCAACCCATGGAGATGGTCTCGAAGCACATGATCAGACATCCCAAATAAATAAGTCATTATTTATTTGTTTGTTTTTATCTTTTGGTACACGAATGCATGATTTTGAAACGATGATGATGATTTCTTAGCAACACCAATCCTAGATTGGGTGAATTGGGTGCTCCTTGACCTTCCCAATTCATATCTTAACCCCCGAATCCAGACATCTCGGTCTATATTCCGATAATAAGATGCTGGCGACTCTCAAATCAACAAGAAGGTGAATCGAAGGTCGAAAGTGTGCCATCAAAGCAAAAACTTCGCGCGCAAACAGATAGAGTTGTAATTATTTAAAGATGGAAAATTATTTAAAAAGTAAAGGTAAGTTCATACCTGAGCTCTAACCTTTAGATGTCGTCTTCTAGGAAGGTGTCAACGTGTAGAATAACTTTTTATCTTGAACATTCATGTGGATTGTCTTGACCTAAATATATCTCTTTGGTTATCTTGCAAGACAAAAACATGTTAGGGGTGGATGTTAGCTTAGCTAACACCCCTCCGATGCTTAAGTCAGTAATGGTTTGAGAACTTTAATCAAAATTGAAATGACATAAAGTAAATTCGTACATGTGTTTCTGAATTGAATAAACAGACTATGACTTACATAAAATATGTTTTGAGGTGGAATGAATTCCAACTCCTTGGGATCCTTACGCCATCCGGAGTAGATAACCAATACGAACCTTTTCATGCTTCCGCATCTATCAGGTATGGACCTTCCCATTTAGGAGCCAATTTTGTAGCATTGAGTTCTCTCGTGTTTTGGAAAACCTTACGTAATACCAAGTCACCAACTTGAAATTTCCTTAATCTGACATTCTTGTTGTATGACCGGGCAATGCTCTGCTGGTAAGATGTCAACAATCCATACCTGGCTGTCGGGATGATGACTTCTGTAGGGATGAAGGCTTTTGCTCCAAATACCAAGGAATATGGTGTCTGTCCAGTTACATTCTTGGGTGTGGTCCTGTCTCCCATAAGACAAATGGAAGTTCTTCGGCCCATCGTCCCTTTTTCTGATCTAGCCTCTTTTTCAAGTTGTTGATTATGATCTTGTTACTTGATTCTGCTTGTCTATTGGCTTGAGGATGTACAGGCGAAGATGTCACCATCTTGACACCCCAGCTGGTTAGGAAGTCCTTCGTCTTCTTACTGATGAATTGGGAACCGTTGTCGTAGATTATTTTTGAAGGAATACCAAATCTACTGAAGATGTTCTTTTTGATGAAGGAGATAAATTCTTTGTCATGGACTTGGACGTACGCCTCTGCTTCTACCCACTTGGAAAAGTAATATCTCATTGCAATTATAAATACCTTCCCTCCTGATGCTTTAGGAAATTTACACACAATGTCCATTCCTCATGTCATAAATGGCAAGGGGGAGACAATAGGATGAAGCAATTCTTCCGGTTGGTGCAGGATGTCGCCAAGCTTCTGACATGAATCACATTTCTTGGCATATTCTGTGGCATCTTGATGCATTATAGGCTAGAAGTAACCCATCCTTAGAGATTTGGTGTATAAGCTTTGCCCCCATAATGATTACCACATATTCCTTCGTGCAACTCCTTAAGAACTTATTTAGCTTTATCGGGTTCTAGACATCTTAAATATGAACCTGCAAAAGATTTCTTAAACAGCACATTATCTATTAACATATATCTTGAATTCCTTACCATGAATGCTTTGGCACTTTTCTCATCAGTTGGGATGGTGCCATCTTGAAGATAATTGATGATGGGAGCAGTCCAAGAAGTTTCTGTCTGACTGGTTTGATCTTCTTGGATGTCGTCATCTATGCTGACGAGCTCTAACTTTTCCACAGCAGGAATGTTAACATGAATAATTGGTATATTGGTTTGAGAGACACTTTTAAAGGATGATCCCAGGTTAGCAAGAGCATCTTCTTGAGAATTTTCCTCTCTGGGTACCTGTTCTAAGGAAAAGCTTTGGAATTTGCTTGCTAAGATTTTCACGATCCCCATGTATAATGTCATCTTGGCATTCTTAGTTGCATAGGAACCATTGAAATGGTTAACAACCAATAATGAATCACTGTATACCTGAATTGCCTTGACATTGAGATCTAGGGCGACGGTTAATCCTGCAATCAAGGCCTCGTATTCTACTTCGTTGTAGGTGGCTTTAAAATCACAGCTTATAGCTTGGGGTATGATGTCCCCTTGCAATGACTTCAGGACAATACCCAAACCTGTTCCTCTCATATTGGATGCTCCATCTGTAAATAGTGTCCACTTAATAAGGATGTCGTCATCTTGAAGTTGCTGAACCTCAAGTTCTACTTCTGATTGTATACTTGGACTGAAGTCTGCCACAAAGTCTGCAAGTGCCTGTGATTTTATTGTTGTTCTTGGTTCATATTTGATATCATACGTGCTCAGTTGGACGGACCATTTCGCCATCCTCCCAGACATCTCTGGCTTTTTCATAACATTCTTAATTGGATAATTAGTACGAATATAGATAACATGAGTCTCAAAATAATACCTTAATTTAACTGAAGCAATAATCAAAGCTAAAATCAAATTTTCTAGATAGGAGTACCTGGTTTCCGCATCTAAAAGAGATTTACTCACATAGTATATTGGATGTTGATTACCATCCTGCTCTCGGACGAGAACTGCACTGACATATGTTTCTGAGACGGCCAAGTATGTATACAGGGGTTCGCCTTCTTGTGGTTTGGTCAGTAATGGAGATGCCGACAGGTAGTGTTTCAATTCTTGAAATTCCTTCTCATGTTGTTCTGTCCATTCGAATCTGCTGTTCTACTTCAAGATATCGTAGAATGGCTTGCACCTTTCTGAGGATTTTGAGATAAATCTGTTGAGGGCTGCTACCTTTCCTATCAATCTTTGAATATCTTTAACAGTCTGCGGTGATGTCAGGTTGAGGATTTCTTTTATCTGTTCTAGACTCGCTTCTATTCCTCTCTGTGTCACCATGTAACCTAGAAATTTTCCAGACTTCATGCCAAAGTTGCACTTTGTTGGATTCAGCTTCATATTGAATGTATCCAGGATGTCAAATACATGAGTGAGATCTTGGTCATGGTTTTCGGCTTTCTTTGACTTGAATACCATATCATCGATGTAGACCTCCATGGTGTCCCTAATCTGATCTTTGAACATCATATTGACAAGCTTCTGGTACGTTGCACCTGCATTTCTTAGTCCAAATGGCATAGCAATGTAACAATATATACCTGTGGATGTAATAAAGGCAGTGTCTTCTTGGTCGGATGGCTTGAAGGATGGATCTATGTTAAGCTTGTGAGTTATGACGTCTTTGCTGATCCCTGTTATGTCTTCGTGTTTCCAAGCAAAGATCTTGACCCTTTCTTTTAAAAGATTGATCAGTTATTCTTCAAACTCTGTTGGTACATCTTGGCCAATTAGCACCTTCAAGTCTGGATAAGAGGGATCCAAGAATATTTCTTTTACATCATGCTCCTTGGCTTCCAGGACCTGACATGCTTTATTCTTTAATTGCTATGCTTGCCGTGTAGATGACGACGTCTTCATAGATGTCATATAGCAATCCTTCGCTGTATGATGGTCACTGTAAATCTTAACAACCCCCCAGGGCGTCGGTAACTTCACACACTAATGGTATGTGGACGGCACTGCCTTCATAGAATGGATCCAAGGCCTGCCCAATATCACATTGTAGCTGGGTGCACAGTCAATCACACAAAATCTCTCCATGGAATTGATGCCTTCAACATATACTGGAAGTCTGATTTATCCCACGGTATCCTTCGTTTCACCACTGAATCCTACGAGTACTGAAGTTTTCTTGACTACTTCGGTCATTGGAATGTTCATCGCTTTCAAGGTGCAATGGTGATAAGATTTACTGAACAGCCCCCATCTACCAGGATCCTTCTAACTTTGCAGTTTACTATCTGGAGAGCAATGACCAACGCATCATGATGTGGATCTAAGATGTTGTCCATGTAATCTTCTTCAAATGAGATGACATGCTGAGAAGTTAGTTGGGACGTCCTGTCTTTTCTTCTGGGATTTTCATCCTTGGACTCGTGTGCATGCCTTTTAGCTGCAGAATAAGAAGTACCACAAATATCAGAACGACCACTAATAAATTGGATTACCTTGGTTAATGGTGGAGGAGAAGGTGGTGTTTTTGGAACGATTTCTTTGTTTTCTGCCTTGTTCTTCCGGTGACTAAGGATTTCTTTGAGGTATCCTTTTGACAATAAGTAGCTTAGTTCCTTCCTCAAGGCGATGTAATCCTCTATAAGATGTTTGAAATCCTCATGATAAGCACACCATTTGGATTTGTCCTTCCAAGTAGCTAGTTTCTCATTCTTTCTTTGCCATCTTGCTTTATCTCCAAAGTTGCTCATTACGCAGAGGATACCTGAAACATCAATAGAAAAACAATAATTAGTGATTTTAGGACAATCAATATCATCTTGGTCGTCGGCTTCCACAGAATGAATCTTGTTAGAATCATTTCTATGGTAGGGTCAGGATCTGTTGTTCTGCTTCTAGTGAGATGTCTCTGTTCTTCTGTCTGGGTTGTCATATGTTGACACCTTGCCAGAATCCTTTGTCTGCTGCGCTTTATCCTTTTCCAACCAGATAAACCTCATTGCTCTATTACGTACGTCCTCCATTCTCTTGCATGGATTCATCACTAGATCCTCGTAGAACGGTGAGTCCTTCTTCAATCCCATTCTAAAGGCTTCTGTTGCTGTGTCCAGGTCAAGGTTAGGGATTTCCAGGACTTCTTTATTGAACCTATTGACTTAGTCCTTCAATGCTTTGGTTGGTTGTTGAATAATTCGGTAAAGATCACTGGTCATCTTCTTGAACTGTCGACTACAAGAGAACTGGTTGTTGAACATGTTGATGAGCTGGGCATACGATCCGATTGACCCTAGTGGTTGATGGATCAACCATTTCAAAGCTGGTCCTACTAAAGTTGATCCAAAGCCTTTGCATAGACAGTCTTCCCTATACTGAAGAGGTATACGAACGATCTTCGTCTTCTCTTGGTAATGGGCAACATGTTCCTCAGGATCTGTGCTCCCATAGAACTTCATGGATGGAATATTGAATCCTTTGGGGATGTCGATATGTGCAATAGCTGGCTCGAAGCGGGATTGACTGTAGCACGTTGGAGAGACCTGCTGAATGGGAGGAGTGACGCCAGGCACATTCAAAACCATATCCCTTAACTCCTGAAGATGACTTTCTATGAAGTTACCTGCAAAAGGGTTAGCAGTACGAGCAGTATTATACAATTTAAAACTTGATTTAATGTTACTGAATGGGTTATTGACATCTGCTATAGATGTTACAATGGTACTATTGGTGTAGGTTGGCCCTGAAGATGTCCCTGAAATGTTATGAGTGAAAGGTGGAACAGAGGTGTTGCCAAGTGGAGAGAACTGGAAGAAGCTAGGATCTAAGGACGATGACATCAACGGAGAAGTCGTCACCAAAGAAGATGACGGGATTCCACCATCAGTTGCAGTAGCCATCGGGATCCACTCATTGAACACAGAAGGACTTCCCCTAGTACCGAAATCAAGAACCCTGGGACGAATTGGTGACACGGAGTCTACCCTCTCGCTCAAGGCCTTCTGTTCTTTATGGATATTCACTAGGGTGTCGAATATCAAGGAAGAGTTGCTTTGCTGCTTGTCTAACTGACTACTCATCTGGATGAGAATGTTCTTGAGCTCGGGGTCAGAAGCTAGAGTTAACTGTTTCTTGCCAGTTCCAACAGGTGGTGGCGGCGGTAGAGTTCCAGAATTACTGCTTGTAGTCTTGTTGGGACTGTTGCCCCCAATCGATAAGTTCAAGCCACCAGTTGAGGTAGGAGCCTTGCTGATGCCGGAAGTCATAGATTGAGTAGACATAGTGATTCGAAGGAGATTCAAACAGTTAAAAAACCAAAGGCCCCTCGGTGGGCACCAAATTGTTTTGGTGAAAAAACAATGGGAATCGAATTAAGTAAAAAAAATGATTAGACTTCGGATTTAGGATTAGGAGAGCACAATGGAATATAATTGATGAATGGAGATAAAGAATGATAATGACGCGTTAATGTATACGAGGAAAGCCCTTGAGAAAACTATCTCGCCGGAACAAAACCTCGGGAGGTGTTTCTGAGCACCTACCACCCCTGAACGGTTGAATTAATAAGTTTTTGTGGTTACAACGATTGTGGACTATGGCAGAGTACAAGAAGCAGTAAGTGTATTGTGTGTGTTAGTGTTCCGCAAGATAACTCTTTTATAGGTAAAGATTACAACATAACTTAATCTAATATAACAAAATCCCTAAAATCAAGGCTCTTTATCCCTTATCTTGACCACGTCCCTTGTGCCGTTGAAGTGAATTAATTTAACACGTTTTTATTGCCTGCAAAATAAATATTAGTATCACAGCTAAATATGGTGTAAATAATTACCTTACCGAAGTAATTAGTTCAGTATGTCAGCGTGTTGAAGATGTCGTCGCTTTGATAAATTTTTACCCGTAACAGGATGTCAAACAATATTAGTTTCATAATAATAATCAGTTCTATATGAAATTCAAAATCAACTCCAAACTGATTATCACGAAAAAATAAAACATTAACTATGCTATTGCTAAAAATAAATAAGAATTTCAAACATAATGGCTAGAAACCAATAAGAAATTGAAAAAGGGTTTCCAATTTCAAAGCCCTAATTTTTTTAGGGATTTAGAAAATTGCAGATTTACGATTAAAATCAGAGGGATGATGAAGGGAAAGAAAAAGATAACTGGATTTTAGAAGCGTCAGATGCGGTGACAGCCGTGGTCGTGAATGGTGTCGTTGGCATCGTCGTCTCCATTGTATTCCCGTTCGCGAATTGCGGCCGAATTGGGGAGAGAAGGTGTGTACTGTAATTGTGTTTGTGACTTGTATTTTATTCATTTGACCCCTTGTTTATATACTTGGGTTTACGTGTAATTTTTGAGGGGGTCATGTGCAATTTTTGAGGGGGGTCAAATCAAAAATTGCCAATTTAATCAAAGGGTAAAAGTTGAAAAAGTGGGAAAGTCAGGGGGTCCCCCTCATAACGTAGATCCGCCACTGCTTATAAGTAATGTAATTTATTTATTGAGCCAATAATTGAGAGTTTTTATTGCAATATTTTAGGAACTTTTGAATTTTAAAATTTGAATAATGATGTAAATTAACACGATTGACATATTTGTATCGGTTTTTCTAATGTGTGCCTAAGTGCATATGTTAAGCTTCTTAAATAAGGAAATCAACTTAGTATTGTATATTTATTTTAAATATGAAATATCATCATCCTAGTATTTATATTAAATTATATTCTAAATTTAAGTTAATATATACTCCCTCCGTCCCGTCTGAATTAGGACGAATTTCCTTTTTGGGCGTCCCATCCGAATTAGGACAGCCCAAAATGGAAACTTTATACTAATAAAAAATTAGGCCTACCCCACTCACTTCCCCTTAATTAACCCAAATTAAACCCAACCCAGTCCATTAAGTTGATTACCTATTCTAATTTGGGTTGGCCCAATCACTAACCCAAACCCATTTCCATTAACCCTAGACCAAACCTGACTCACCTCACCTCACCTCACTCCTCAGTTATTATCACAAACGAGTTCTCTCTATTTCCTATTTCTCTCTCCCCGCCGCCCTCACAAACCCTAGATCGAGCTTGTGAATCCGTCGGCGATTATGGATTCCGGCAACGATCTTTGGGTCTCCTCGCCTTTGAAGTTTTAAGCCCAGATTCGAAAGATCCGGAGATACGGGCCAAATATTGGAAGGCTTCTCGTCATCATTCTTGTTTGGAGTTATTGGCGATAGTACATCCTTGGTCCAAAGGCCCGAATCCAGATGTGAGTCCATATTATCCGAACACGGAAGCCATTAAACGAATGCTTGAGATAATGGCGAAACCAGAGGTTAATTCGTTCCTTTACTCTGTTCCTCTCTATTCTTGTTCTCTTCATCTTCTCTGGATCTTCTTATTTCATTTTTTGGGCTTGTTTACATGTAAGAGCAACTTTTTGGTTTGGATTTTTTGGGCTTGTGAAATGATGAACATACTTGTGTGAACTGTTTTCTTAGCTTTCTCATGTTATGTGCCTAATTTGTTCGATATTTGAACTAATTTGAACAGATGTTGCCTTGATTTTTTTTGATAAATGGTTGTTGTTGGTATCTGATGTGCTTGGAATTGGTGAAATGTCCCCTCTATGATGATTTTTTTCTGAGCTGATTTGAATTGGCAAAATGTCCCTCTCTATGATGATTTTTTCTGAGAGTATTGAAATAATAAGAACAAATATTTACATTTGATTTTGATCAAAAGGCTAGACATGATACTCAATGATGATTTTTAAACAATGTTTTTTCTAAAGTGAAATCCCATTTGAGTGCTCTAAGACTGAATTTCAGTCTTGCTACCTTGTTGGCTTGAGTTAATGACGGCTTGATTGCATTTGTGTGAGCCCTGATCACACCCTCTTTTTTCCATCTCCAAGCTGTGCTCTTACTAACCCCTAAGCTTGCCCCTAAATCTCTTATAGTGCCTCTTTTATGAAACTGAATTTGTGACATTTTTTGTTGATCTAAGTCTACCGTTTTTTTCCTTATAACACCTTTCATCTTTGAAGTCAAAGATATTGGAGCATTTTCTGCCATTTGACGTCGGATTGTTAGCCACATCAAGTAGACAGTCGAGCGAGACACCCCAAATTTCACCGCAGCCTCAGCAATCTTCCCCTTTGGAAGAATCCTCCCAATAGTGGACCGAAGCAAGAACTGCCTCAACAAAACCCTCTCATCTGAAGTTAGATTAGCCCTCATCTCTTTTTTTATTTTTGTTTAGTTTGTTTATTTAGATAAACAAACCTGGAAGTTTGTATTTATAGGTGGGTTTAGGAAAAACTGGAAACTTTGTTTTGAAAAAGTTGGAGGGAAAAATGGTGATCCATGTGAAATTTTGGGAGGGAAGTGTGTGATCCAGGTGAAAATTTTGGAGGGAAGACTACGAAAAAGTGGGCTGGGTGGAGAATTTTGTTTACTGGGTTTTCTTTTGAGGTGGGTTTGTTTTGATGATGTAATGTACAATGTTGTACTTTTTGTAAATGATAAATCTATTGTACTTTATTGTTTGTGTGTGAAAAGGATTAATGGTTAATCAAAAAGGGGGACAATTCCTTAATCTTGACTGAGTTTTGCTTTTTTCATTTTTATAATGTTATTCCTTAATCCCCGTATCGGGAGAGATTCTTAATTCGGGTGGGACGGAGGGAGTATATATGATTATCATTATCATAATAAAAGATTTGTTGTTTTTTAAAAAATAAGTTAGTAAGTTTTTTTTTTTTTTTTTTTTTTTTTTTTGTAATTATCTTCTAAATTTTAGTAATGAGACTCTTAATGTGGGACGTAACAAAAACAAAGTAAGACTCTTACTCTGAGAGATGCTTAGCCGTCGTCAAGATGTAATTTAGGGTGTAATGCTCAGACTCTTTGGTTTACAAAGTAAATAAAATAAAAAAAATAGTAGGACAAGAAAGATGGGTAAAAAAAAAAAACTTTCATTCAACATTAACATTGCAAATATTTTTTACACCGTGATTTGAATTTGGGAATAGGAATACCCATGAGTCTAACCAGTTCGTTCACATTCTGACTCTATGCTAAATTTACCTGCAAATAAAGTAGTGGATGCTTAGCCGTCGTCAAGATGTAATTTAGGGGGTAATGCTCGGACTCTTTTGTTTACCTCAATGTATCCGTGTTGGATACTCGTATTTTAGTCTTGTTGACAAGGTCCGACGGGATAAAACAAAGAGTCTCACAATCATGGAATTTTTATGAAAAATTCTGCAAAAAAGGAACTCTAAAATACAAAATATATAATAAACAGAATTAAACTTAAATGAATAAACAAGAGTAAACTGATTGCTTTGTTTGTGCCGAGCCGTGTGTAAGTACACACTGTCCTTAAGACTTATTCGCCCCCTCACCGTGAGTGCTTGAGGATGTCTTTGGACGCTAGTCTCCCAGGATCTCTCGCACGAACCGGATGCTTCTCCGCACCAAGAGATTCCGGCGAATTGAGTTTGTGCCCGGACAGTATCACCACAATGCAGATGTAAGAGGAGGCCAACGAAGGAATGACAAAATGCAACAAGGAGAGAGTGTGAGAGATTGCTAAAAAATGTGATTTCTTTCTGTGTATTTTCTGCACTGATTTGTACTCTATTTATACTACTCGGAGAACAGTTCAAGAGCCAAAAACAAAGGATAAACATAATCCTTAATTAAATCTGAGATAAGATAAAGGATGGCTCTTCAGTTGGCATTCCATTCAGATGAGATGAATCTGTTTCTGGGCAAAAAAATTGACTGTAAAGATCAAAAAATTAAGCAAAAGGTGAGCACGCACAAGCCAAATCGGTGCTACATTCGTGTCCGCAGGTCGCGTGCACACATGAGTTCGGACCTCACAAGCCAAATTGGGTCCATGATTTGCAACCCCCCCTGCGCGCGAGAGAGAGCATCTATGCCATACAAGCTTGAACACTAGTCAAGTGCTCAAGCCTTTATACAAGCTTCCCTTTACATTTCTTTCCAATGTGGGATAATTTCCATATCCCCATTTCAACCCACCAACTTTGAGCCTTCATATCTTATTCATCCCAATACCAAATTGGACAAACGAATACATTATCTCAATGTTCTCACGGAGTAGAACACAAACCCACTGACAATTTTGTCATTCGACAAATTATTTATCAATTAATTAATAAACAAAATTAAGGAAAATACTCATTTCCTTCACATTTTTCCAACAGGAATTTAGGCTTAGCTAAATAGGATACCCATAAGCTATAATAACCCATTAAAGAGACATGTTAAGCTATCTAAACTATTTTGTGCACAACTGTAAAACATTTTTAAAGACCAACCTAGCTTCATGTTTCAATATAGACCTATAGTTCAAGTGATTGCCATTTGTGTACCTATCGATCAGCTCACAAAAACCATACTTACCTAGCCAAAAGAAAAATCAAAAAAATAACTGAACTTAAATTAAAATTAATCGGGTTACCATAAATTGAAAGTTTATTTTTGATTCACCTTTCATATATTATATAAATTATGTAGATTATTCCTGTTTAAAAAATTAAATTAAAATTAATCGTTATCCCATAAATTGAAAGTTTATTTTTGACATAATCATATTCAATCATTTTTTAGCAGCCAGAAAGGATAATCTTATATAAAAGAAAAATCTTATTAAAACAACAATTTATTACTAAATAGGAGTTATTATCTCCTTCTCTTTAAAAAAAAAAAAAAAAAAACATCTCATTTCCTTGATTATTGTTTTTTGAACTAAAAATTTGAAATCATTTGATTAAAAAATATAGTTTGGAAATCATCTACCAATAATTTTTTTTTAAATCATCAATAATTTATTTCATTATCTACAATTATAGTATATTTTATAAAATAAGTGGTTGTAGACACCCCGCCTTGGACCTCACATGTCCCAATTGCATACACATTCTGTGTCTTACTCTTTTCTGTTAAGTTTTGTTACTTTTCGTTAACTTTCGTTACTTTCCATTAAGTTCTTGACTTACTCCGTTAGTATTGGACTTGACTAAGTTACAAAGTAAACCTTGAGTCTTTGTTTACTTTGTTTTTGTTGACTTTCGTGGTGTTCGTTAAGTTTCTGACTGATTTCGTTAGTTTTGGGGCTTAACTGCATAACGGGGTTAACTTTTGGGCTAAAATATGGATTTTTTGAAGGCGGGACGTGCGCGCCTTTGCCTTCCTTTGTGGGAGGCTTGATCTTCATATAGGGGGGTGGGATGTGCGCGCTTACCACCTCCAGGATCTCAGATTTTGCCAAATTTCCCTCCTTTTCTGATTTGTAACCCCCAAGGTCATTATGCCTTGGCTTGATCTGGGGAAGAGCCATCTTTATGACCACAAACACTTCCCTAACACCTATAAATACCTCTTCATTCCACCATGGAAAGGTAGGAAGGATTCTTGACTCAAAAACTCTCAAAAAACTAAAAGTTCATTTTCAAGAGTGGTTACTATAGACAAATTGGTTCTTCCCCATTCAACCACAAGGTACAATGTTTATTCTTTTCTTCTAAACTCTTAATCTTATTTTATTTATTCATATTTCATCTCTTCTAAATGTGTATGCAATCTCCATAAAAAGGAATACAACAAAAAGGCCACTCCACTATTGAAGTTTGGCCAAGGTCACATTCCAACATTCTAAACTCCATTTTAATTTACCATTTACTTCTTAGTGTAATTGTTTGATATGTAATCTTTAGCAGAAATTTATAAATAAAACAATTCTCTTTTATTTCCTTTTGTGATTCCCCTTTTCTTTACATTATAATTGTTAGCACTTTTCTCATATTAAAATAACGGCATTTAGCATTAGAACACCAATAGTAGCAAGACCCGCGTAAGCGGGGCGGAGTGACTGTTTAAGTACTTCCCACTCCGTCACCTAACCCCCGAACCCTTCTCTTCCCGAATCTCTAGTTTCGTAATATTAAAATAGGTCATTTATTTAGGTTTTTCTTATGTTCCCTTAATAACATAGGTGGCGACTCTATAATTAAAACAAGTTAGACATCCTAGGATCCTTCCACCGCTCTAGCCAAGTAGTGGGCTCTCCCGGGGTATCTACAGTGGCGACTCCCCTGGGGAACATTTAGAGGGTTAAACTTTCGTTTTCATCTTTTAGTGTTCTTTTATTCTGTTAGTCTGGGCATTCTGGTAAAATGAGTTGGAAGCGCGCGCCTCTGGCCTTCTTGGCCTAAAGCGCGCGCGTCCGACCCCAATTACCAGAATCGCCCGCCTCTCATCTTGTCCTTCCATTTCATGTGTCTGTGCTAACAATGTCTCCAGGGAAAAGATTTTTTATTTAGGGTCAAGACAATCCCTTGAACCCACTGATTTGCAGGTACAGCCCAGAATCGGGCGCCTCGGCCTCTCTCGCTCGGAGGCGCGCGCCTCCCACAGCCACTGCCCAATGCGCGCGCTTCTAGGCGCATTCCCAGAATAGAACAGTGCACAGAAACAAAACAGTTTTGACGGTGTGTGGGCACCGGACCTGCAGATAACTTCTTTTACATTCTGTTTATTTTATCGGTCACACGGGTGATTCGAAAGTTGTAAATTATTTTCTTTTGTTTAAAAAAAATTAAAAAAAAAAATTAATGTTTTGTCACTTGTCTTGACCTCACACTACATGCACATATTCCTATGAATTTCTCACAATCGAGTCGCACAAGTTCATAACCTCAAGCTCCACCCGACCTTGACTCTCTCGAAGAGGTAAACCTCCGCCCGTGGCGTAGTTCATGACTACATGCCGGGGGTGACCTTAAGCCTCTCTTTAACCGAGCACAAGACAACACAATTCTAGTTAGGATCTAACACTCCGTGACTAAGTCGGTTTTTCATGTGTCCAGATTTCCCTAAACTAATGTCATCAAATCATACATGCCATTTCCAAAAGAAACAAGTGGTTATTATGGACGAAATAAAACTCCGACCCCAAGTGGTTATTATGGACGAAATAAAACTCCGTCCCCGCATGTATGCTTTATGACATTAATTTAGTTTAATCCCGTCACATGTAGGTATCACAAGCGTGGTGAAATCCGATGAGTATATGGGACCGCGAGAAGGTCTATATACTAGTGTAACGATTCCACTATTTTTCTATAAACCCCTAAAAGGACTACGTCCTTCCGACTTTTGTAAATAAAAAAAAAAATCATTTTTTCTTATGTGGTTGAGTCTTTTCCTGTTTGTGGGTTAATTCATTTTATTCAAAAAAGTGTTTGTGGGGTCAACCTAAGAACAACCGTGTTTTTTCAGTAGGTCCAATGGCTTCCAACGGCAACAACAACAATGATGGGAATGTTTTCGTGTCCAACAAAGAGTTACTCAACATAATGAAATTAATGGGGGAACAAATGGATAGAATTGTCGAGGATGCCCGCCGTAAAGACAATTTGTGGCAAGACCGTTTCGATATCGACAAGAGGATTCACAAACAAGAGGTTTCCAAACTCAAGGCCCGTCTTGATTACGAAAGAAGAATTCACGAGGAAGAAGTGTCCAAACTCAAGGCCCGTTTGCAAGAATTCACCGACAACAAGACGAAGGTCAACAGTAAAACATGCTCAAGTTGTTCATCCCTCAAAAGTCAAAAAGTACCGCCAACAACCGAGTTTTCACTCCTCTCCTAGGAATAACCCGAGCCAAAGCATTTGAAGCCTTGGTAGCAAAGGGAAAGGTTAAGCCTTTGGAAGGGTACAAGCCGAAGACGATACGTAAAAATCATGCACGTGATGAATGGTGCAACTACCACCAACATAGTGGTCATACTACTGAAGGGTGCTTCTCTCACCAAAACATCATCCAAGATTCGATCGACAATGGTGAATTTGCCGTGGGTAAAGAGCAACTCATCAAAGAGGAGTCTTGGTTTTGAAATGGGGCTTCAACAAGAGATCATGTTGCAATGAGGACTACAACAATAAGGACGACGACAGCAATCTCCGTTTCTCTTTCTCTACCTAGTAATAGGAATTAAAAAAAAAAAAGAGTCAAAAGTCCTCTTTTGTGTGCATTAAGTTTTCTTCCTTCTCGTCAATGCTAAAGTTTGAGTCAGTCTTAATAAAAGTCGTTCTTATCCTCATACACTCTTTTAAGTTGTTCAATTTAATTCTTGGCAAAATGATGAAAAGATGTCTAAACAATTTTAGAACGAAGTACATCACTAGAACGCCTAGGGGCTAAACATCGTGACGAAGGCGACAACATCAAATCCAAGACATCAAGCGACAAAGAAAGATGGAGCAACAACCATAGAAAAATCAAGCAATGTTTCAAAGGGAGATTTATAAAAAAAAAAAAAAAAAAAAAAAAAAAAAAACTCGCTAGGTTGACTCTTCAAAAAAACCTAGGCAAAAGTTAGAGCATAAAAAAAAAAAAAAAAAAAAAAAAACCTCAATCAAAGAAGTACACAAGATCAATATCATTTTCCAAGGACGAAGCAACATCAACAAGAACTACGGTGACCTGAGCCTCTACACTGGAGGAACGTAGGCAACCTTCGGGTCCGGTCTTATGCAAGAAAGAAGATATGTTTAGCCCTAGTGCATTATGGTGATTGGCCTTCATCTCGAACTTGTCAAGACATCTTTGTACGAGTCATTTGCCAATGAATTAATCACCTCAAGATTGAACTACTTTCTTAGAATTGGAATCGCATTGCGTTCCTTATCGAGTCTAGGGGCTTCTTATCTTTCAGTGATACTCCCAGTTTCTTGCAATCAAATTGGGGCTTTCCTTCTCTTCTCTCTTAATGACTTACTTGCCTTCGTAAGTCATTCAATAAATAAAAATACATGTCAATACTAGGGGCTACTTCCCTAGTTAAGTCAATGTCACTCATCATTAGTGACAAAAAGGTCTCCACCGCAAAATCACATGTCTCTCATCCTCAACTAGAGTCAATGCACACTTCCTCATTAATCGAGTCAAAATGAAGACGCAAAAGAGATGCCCGCTAGATTGAAAACCCGAAAGGGCGGTCTAGGCAAAAAACAGGGTGCGTCATAAAAAAAAAAAAAAAAAAAGAGTGAGAGAGAGAAGGGAAAGAGAAATGGAGATCCCCGGCCTCTAAATAAGACAACTACACAAGTTCTACATTGAATCTCCTCATCAAATCAATTCCCCACCGAGTCAACTTCGGAATTGCAAAAGGTCGTTTTGGGTTATTGGCATAAGAGAGGTTGTTCTTGCAATGTGCATTATTGGGTTCATGAGAAAAAAGGCCCGTGGTAACCAAGATCCATCCAAGAACGAGCCCATCATTGAGGGGTACGAGGTTGCATAAATAGCCCCCAGTGAATCAATTGGTTTGGGCAGCAAATGGCAACAACGTGTGACTCAGTTTTTAAGCTTCTCCAAGCATATGCCCCTACAGTATGTCGAAAGGCTTCCCGAGAAATGGAGTAGCTCTTGCCATGTCCTCTTATGTTTGTTCCCCCACACGAGGACATGTCTCTTGCTCAATAGATAATGACGCCCTAGGGGCTATGTGACTCAAGAACGAGAGCTTCTTTTTATTCATTTGACAGTTATTGAGCCCTAGGGGCTACGCTCAAGAAAGATGTGTAAGACTATCCTCAAAGTCTCTCAAAAGGAATGTCGAAAAGCCTTCATGTCATATGTGCTCGTGCCTGTTCCCCAATCAAGGATAGGCATTTCTTGCTCTACTTGCAATCAGTGATGGCACTCTAGGGGCTACACTCAAGTTTGAAAGTCTCTCTCGGCAAAACCCAATTCACTTCACCTCCCAACGGTGGCCCTAGCAAAGTCATGTGCAACGTTTGAAGCTTCCTCTATCAATTTTGGCACCAAAAGTCTCAAGGGGCTTCGCAATCTATGATCTTTTGGGCTACGGCATTACAGTAATCTGAGCAAAGGGCAATATTGGGGCTTCGCAATTGACAATCTTTTTGGGATGATACCTGAGCAATGCAATTTGGGAGTAGTCTTATGGCTTCATGAAAGCGATCAAGCTTCAAGGGTCTCTTTGTACTTCACGTCAAAGGTCTTCTGGTTTGAAAGGAGGGCTCCGATGTTATGAATGAATTTGATGATTCTTATGTTGTAACTTACGACGAGGTTATGAAGAAAGTCTTAGAGAAAAGGTAAAAGATTCAATATTCTAAACTCTATCAAAACAGGGTTATAGCGGGAAATGCCATGGCCAATCCCAATATTTCTGCAATTCAGCACCCCATTCTCCAATATCAAAAGAAAAAAGTGTGGCTCTTGCGCCTCAAGCACTAGTTGCATCCGAAGATCCGTCTTTAGTTCAACTCAAGAAACTTAAGCTAGCATAACCATTTGAGACCTTATCACACCAAGACCTTATCATCCGCGATCTTGACGGCACCACAAGACATTACTGCATTTGGGTACCGACCACAATGAGGCCATTCATCTCCCCAGTAAGAGCAAGAAGGAGATCTCTATCAAGAATTCTACCCGACATTGCATCCGCTCTCAATGCCGAGCCGATTCCAAGATAATTTGGGGCTTTACATCGAAAGGTCTTCACAATCCACCATCTCCAAGCTCGCAAACAACAAGTACATGAAATTTGGGGTTTAGCAATCTCTCGAAGCTTGGTATCAATAATCTTCTCTTGGGGCTTGCTCACGCCAACAACAGAATGAGATTTATTTGAATGGGCCAAGAGCTGATTTATCTTGGGGCTATGCAAGCCACTCAAAGTTTGGCATCAAAGGCGTTCTAGGGGCTTTACAATCAGCAACCCCTTAGTATCTCGACATCAAAAGCCTTTTGAAGCCCCATAATCGACAAATATCTTAAGGCTAGACATCAATCTTCGTTGGGCACAACAGCAACGACAAAATTCAAGCGAGGCAATCCGGACTTCGATCGAACATGACTTGATCTTGGGTTGGCTTAACAAACACACAATGCTTAAAATGGTTCACCCACGAACTAAAAAAAAAAGACAAAAAGATTTTTTTTTCTTTTTCTTGCTTGTGTAAAAAGTATGTGCTTTATTTTGCTCTTAGCTTCTTCCCCAACGTTCTCCATCATCCTTGAACTATGCTGGTCTGATTCCTTTTAAGGGATACGTAGGCAGCCTTTGGGCACGACCAACCCATCATCCAGAATACCGTCTCACCAAAAGCAAAGGCAATTCATCATCATTCCCCATCAAAGGCAGAAGCAATTCATCATCATTCTCCAATCAAGAGGCAATGTTAAGTGAAGGTATGAATGTATCCGAAACTTTCCTCAAAATCACACCGCACACGAAGTCACTCACAATAATTCTCTCTCATGCAAAAATGCTTTCAAAATCACAACACAACAAGCACAATTTCTCTCATAATTTCTACTTCACATCAATCATACATTTCATCGCACAAGCACGTATACCTGCCAAACACACACATAACAGGTACCAACACAAAGTCAATAGCATGGATAATTCAGGCATTTCATCCCCAGCAGAAAGTGGTCCACAATCAACAAGTGCCACACAGCGCATCAGAATATGCCGCACCGCGCACCAAAATCAACAAGTGCGCACAGTGCATCAGAATATGCCGCGCCGTGCAACAGAATCAACAAGTGCCGCACAGCGCATCAGAATATGCCGCGCCACGCACCAGAATCAACAAGTGCCACACAGCGCATTAGAATATGCTGCGCCGCACACCAGAATCAACAAGTGCCGCACAGCGCATCAGAATATGCCGCGCCACTCACCAGAATCAAAAAGTGCCGCACAGCGCATCAGAATATACCGCGCCGTGCACCAGAATCAAGAAGTGCCGCACAGAGCATCAGAATATGCCGTGCCGTGCACCAGAATCAAGAAGTGCCGCACAGCGCATCAGAATATGCCGCACCGCGCACCAGAATTTCCGTCTACAGACTATAAACACATTTTCTTCAAACTGCGGCCATGGTGGGCCGCCTCAAGCCACCACACCCTTTTTTTAACTGCGGCCGGGTGGGCCACCTCATGCCACCGTACCCTTTTTCTATCAGCAAAAGTCGCTCACACAGGGAGCGCATTCCTATCCCTTGAATTTCAATAACTCCTGCTTTTTTATTTAGTCTTTATTTTCCCTTGTCGATGTCCTCGGCGGATGTTTTATTCTTTCGTCGACCTGTTTTGCTTAGCAATCCACATCGCCGATGGGCTCTTTAGACACCCCGCCTTGGACCTCTCATGTCCCGATTGCATACACATTCTCTGTCTTCCCCTTTTCTGTTAAGTTTTGTTACTTTTCGTTAACTTTCGTTACTTTCTGTTAAATTCTTGACTTACTCCGTTAGTCTTGGACTTGACTAAGTGACAAATTCAACTTTGAGTCTTTGTTTACTTTCGTTGTGTTCGTTAGGTTTCTGACTGATTTTGTTAGTTTTGGGGGCTTAACTGCTTAACGGGGTTAAATTTTGGGCTAAAATATGGATTTTCTGAAGGCGGGACGTGCGCGCCTTTGCCTTCCTTTGTGGGAGGCGTGTGCTTCCCATAGGGGGGTGGAATGTGCGCACTTCCCACCTCCAGAATCCCAGATTTTGCTAAATTTCCCTCCTTTTCTGATTTGTAACCCCCAAGGCCATTATGCCTTGGCTTGATCCGGGGAAGAGCCATCTTTGTGACCACAAACACTTCCCTAACACCTATAAATACCTCTTCATTCCACCATGGAAAGGGAGGAAGGATTCTTGACTCAAAAACTCTCAAAAAACTAAAAGTTCATTTTCAAGA
Source organism: Campanula takesimana (assembly GCA_026119855.1). NCBI lineage: Eukaryota > Viridiplantae > Streptophyta > Magnoliopsida > Asterales > Campanulaceae > Campanula > Campanula takesimana. The sequence goes on from JAOWBW010000853.1 coordinate 307,672, forward strand.
GTGGTTACTATAGACAAATTGGTTCTTCCACATTCAACCACAAGGTACAATGTTTATTCTTTTCTTCTAAACTCTTAATCTTATTTGCTTTCTTCATCTTTCATCTCTTCTAAATGTGTATGCAATCTCCATAAAAAGGAATACAACAAAAAGGTCACTCCACTATTGAAGTTTGGCCAAGGTCACATTCCAACATTCTAAACTCCATTTTAATTTACCATTTACTTCTTAGTGTAATTGTTTGATATGTAATCTTTAGCATAAATTTATAAATAAAACAATTCTATTTTATTTCCTTTTATGATTCCCCTTTTCTTTACATTATAATTGTTGGCACTTTTCTCATATTAAAATAAGGACATTTAGCATTAGAATACCAATAGTAGCAAGACCCGCGTAAGCGGGGCGGAGTGGGTGTTTAAGTACTTCCCACTCCGTCACCTAACCCCCGAACCCTTCTCTTCCTAAATCTCTAGTTTCGTAATATTAAAATAGACCATTTATTTATGTTTTTCTTATGTTCCCTTAATTACATAGGTGGCGACTCTATAATTAAAACAAGTTAGACATCCTAGGATCCTTCCACCGCTCTAGCCAAGTAGTGGGCTCTCCCGGGGTATCTACAGTGGCGACTCCGCTGGGGAACATTTAAAGGGTTAAACTTGTGTTTTCATCTTTTGGTGTTCTTTTATTCTGTTTTCTGGGCATTCTGGTAAAAAGGGTTGGAAGCACGTGCCTCTGGCATTCTTGGCCTAAAGCGCGCGCATCCGACCCCAATTACCAGAATCGCCCGCCTCTCATCTTGTCCTTCCATTTCATGTCTTTGTGCTAACAATGTCTGCAGGGAAATATTTTTTATTTAGGGTCAAGGCAATCCCTTGAACCCACTGATTTGTAGGTACTGCCCAGAATCGGGCGCCTCGGCCTCTCTCGCTCGGAGGCGCGCGCCTCCCACAGCCACTGCCCAATGCGCGCGCTTCTGGGCGCATTCCCAGAACAGAACAGTGCACAGAAACAGAACAGTTTTGACGGTGTGTGGGCACCGGACCTGCACATAACTTCTTTTACATTCTGTTTATTTTATCGGTCACACGGGTGATTCGAAAGTTGTAAATTATGTGCTTATTTGTTTATTTTATTTTGTTTCAAAAAATAAAAAAAATAAAAAAAATGTTTTGTCACTTGGCTTGACCTCACACTACATGCACATATTCCTATGAATTTCTCACAATCGAGTCGCACAAGTTCATAACCCCAAACCCATCGAGGCCCGTCCTAGAGAGTTTCAAACACCACCCGACCTTGACTCTCTCGAAGCGCTAAACCTCAGTCTGTGGCGTAGTTCATGACCGCATGCCGGGGGTGACCTTAAGACTTTCTTTAACCGAGCACAAGCCAACACGATTCTAGTTAGGATCTAACACTCCGTGACCAAGTCGGTTTTTCATGTGTCGAGATTTCCCTAAACTAATGTCATCAAATCATACATGCCGTTTCCAAAACAAACAAGTGGTTATTATGGACGAAATAAAACTCCGTCCCCAAATGGTTATTATGGACGAAATAAAATGGTTATTATGGACGAAATAAAACTCCGTCCCCGCATGTATGCTTTATGAAATTAATTTAGTTTAATCCCGTCACATGTAGGTATCACAAGCGTGGTGGAATCCGATGAGTATATGGGACCGCGAGAAGGTCTATATACTAGTGTGACGATTCCACTATTTTTCTAGAAACCCCAAAAAGGACTACGTCCTTCCGACTTTTGTAAATAAAAAAAAAAAATCATTTTTCCTTATGTGGTTGATTCTTTTCCTGTTTGTGGGTTAATTCATTTTATTCAAAAAAGTGTTTGTGGGGCCAACCTAAGATCAACCGTGTTCTTTCAGTAGGTCAAATGGCTTCCAACGGCAACAACAACAATGATGGGAATGTTTTCGAGTCCAACGAAGAGTTACTCAACATAATGAAATCAATGGGGGAACAAATGGATAGAATTGTCGAGGATGCCCGCCGTAAAGACAATTTGTGGCAAGCCCGTTTCGATATCGACAAGAGGATTCACAAACAAGAGGTTTCCAAACTCAAGGCCCGTCGTGATTACGAAAGAAGAATTCACGAGGAAGAAGTGTCCAAACTCAAGGCCCGTTTGCAAGAATTCACCGACAACAAGACGGAGGTCAACAGTAAAACATGCTCAAGGTGTTCATCCCTCAAAAGTCAAAAAAGTACCGCCAACAACCGAGTTTTCACTCCTATCCTAGGAATAACTCGAGCCGAAGCATTTGAAGCCTTGGTAGCAAAGGGAAAGGTTAAGCCTTTGGAAGGGTACAAGCGGAAGACGATACGTAAAAATCATGCACGTGATGAATGGTGCAACTACCACCAACATAGTGTCCATACTACCGAAGGGTGCTTCTCTCTCCAAAACACCATCCAAGATTCAATCGACAATGGTGAATTTGCCGTGGCTAAAGAGCTGTTCATCAAAGAGGAGGCTTGGTTTTGAAATGGGGCTTCAACAAGAGATCATGTTACAATGAGGACTACAACAACAAGGACGACGACAGCAATCTTCGTTTCTCTTTTTCTACCTAGTAATAGGAATTAGAAAAAAATAGTCAAAAGTCCTCTTTTGTGTGCATTAAATTTTCTTCCTTCTCGTCAATGCTAAAGTTTGAGTCGGTCTTAATAAAAGTCGTTCTTATCCTCATACACTCTTTCAAGTTGTTTAATTTAATTCTTGATGTCTAAACAAGTTTTAGAACGAATGACATCACTTGAACGCCTAGGGGCTAAACATCGTGACGAAGGCGACAACATCAAATCCAAGACATCAAGCGACAAAGAAAGATGGAGCAACAACCATAGAAAAATCAAGCAATATTTCAAAGAGGGATTAAAAAAAAAAAAACTTGCTAGGTTGACTCTTCAAAACAACCAAGGCAAAAGTTAGAGCATAAAAAAAATAATAAAAAAAAAACCCTCAATCAAAGAAATACACAAGATCAATATCATTTTCCAAAGACGAAGCAACATCAACAAGAACTACAGTTTGAGCCTCTACACTGGAGGAACGTAGGCAACCTTCGGGTCCGGTCTCATGCAAGAAAGAAGATATGTTTAGCCCTAGTGCATTATGGTGATTAGCCTTCATCTCGAACTTGTCAAGACATCTTTGTATGAGTCATTTGCCAATGAATTATTCACCTCAAGATTGAACAACTTTCATAGAATTGGAATCGCATTGCGTTCCTTAACGAGTCTAGGGGCTTCTTATCTTTCAGCGATACTCCCAGTTTCTTGCAATCAAATTGGGGCTTTCCTTCTCTTCTCGCTTAATGACTTACTTACCTTCTTAAGTCATTCAATAAATAAAAATACATATCAATACTTGGGGCTACTTCTCTAGTCAAGTCAATGTCACTCATCATTAGTGACAAAAAGGTCTCCACCACAAAATCACATGTCTCTCATCCTCAGCTAGAGTCAACGCACACTTCCTCATTAATCGAGTCAAAATGAAGATGCAAAAGAGATGCCCGCTAGATTGAAAACCCGAAAGGGCGGTCTAGGCAAAAAACAGGGTGCGTCATAAAAAAAAAAAAAAAAAAAAAGAGAGAGAGAGAGTGAGAGAGAGAAGGAAAAGTGAAATGGAGATCCCCGGCCTCTAAATAAGACAACTACACAAGTTCTACATTGAATCTCCTCATAAAATCAATTCCCCACCGAGTCAACTTCGGAATTGCAAAAGGTCGTTTTGGGTTATTGGCACAAGAGAGGTTGTTCTTGCAATGTGAATTATTGGGTTCATGAGAAAAAAGACCCGTGGTAACCAAGATCCATCCAAGAAAGAGCCCATCATTGAGGGGTACGAGGTTGCACAAATAGCCCCCAGTGAATCAATTAGTTTGGGCAGCAAATGGCAACAACGTGTGACTCAGTTTTCAAGCTTCTCTAAGCATATGCCCCTACAGTATGTCGAAAGGCTTCCCGAGAAATAGAGTAGCTCTTGCCATGTCCTCTTATGTTTGTTTCCCCACACAAGGACGAGTCTCTTGCTCGACAGATAATGACGCCCTAGGGGCTATGTGACTCAAGAACGAGAACTTCTTTTTCTTCATTTGACAGTTATTGAGGCCATTCATCTCCCCAATAAGAGAAAGAAGGATATCTCTATCAAGAATTCTACCCGACAGTGCATCCGCTCTCAATGCCGAGCCGATTCCAAGATAATTTGGGGCTTTACATCGAAAGGTCTTCACAATCCACCATCTCCAAGCTCACAAACAACAAATACATGACATTTGGGGTTTAGCAATCTCTCGAAGCTTGGTATCAATAATCTTCTCTTGGGGCTTGCTCACGCCAACAACAAAAGGCGATTTATTTGAATGGGCCAAGAGCTGATTTATCTTGGGGCTATGCAAGCCACCCAAAGTTTGGCATCAAAGGCGTTCTAGGGGCTTTACAATCAGCAACCCCTTAGTATCTCGACATCAAAAGCCTTTTGAAGCCCCATAATCGACAAATATCTTAAGGCTAGACATCAATATTCGTTGGGCACAACAGCAACGACAGAATTCAAGCGACGCAATCCAGACTTTGATCGAACATGACTTGATCTTGGATTGGCTTAACAAACACACAATGCTTAAAATGGTTCACCCATGAACTAAAAAAAAAGACAAAAAGATTTTTTTTTTCTTTTTCTTGCTTGTGTAAAAAGTATGTGCTTTATTTTGCTCTTAGCTTCTTCCCCAACGTTCTCCATCATCCTTGAACTACGCTGGTTTGATTCCTTTCAAGGGATACGTAGGCAGCCTTTGGGCACGACCAACCCATCATCCAGAATACCATATCACCAAAAGCAAAGGCAATTCATCATCATTCTCCATCAAAGGCAGAAGCAATTCATCATCGTTCTCCAATCAAAAGGAAATGGTAAGTGAAGGTATGAATGTATCCGAAACTTTCCTAAAAATCACACCGCACACGAAGTCACTCACAATACTTCTCTCTCATGCAAAAATGCTTGCAAAATCACATCACACCACAAGAACAATTTCTACTTCACATCAATCATACATTTTATCGCACAAGCACGTATACCTGCCAAGCACACACATAACAGGTACCAACACAAGTCAATAGCATGGACAATTCAGGCATTTCATCCCCAGCAGAAAGTGGTCCGCAATCAATAAGTGCCGCACAGCGCATCAGAATATGCCGCACCGCGCACCAGAATCAACAAGTGCGCACAGCGCATCAGAATATGCCGCGCCGCGCACTAGAATCAACAAGTGCCGCACAGTGTATCAGAATATGCCGTGCCGCGCACCAGAATCACAAGTTCCGCACAGCGCATCAGAATATGCCGCGCCGCGCACCAGAATCAATAAGTGTCGCACAGCGCATCAGAATATGCCGCGCCGCGCACCAGAATCAACAAGTGCCGCACAGCGCATCAGAATATTCCGCGCCGCGCACCAGAATCAAGAAGTGCTACACAGCACATCAGAATATGCCGTGCCGCGCACCAGAATCAACAAGTGCCGCACAGCGCATCAGAATATGCCGCACCACGCTCCAGAATTTCCGTCTACAGACTATAAACACATTTTTTTTTAAACTGCGGCCATGGTGGGCCGCCTCAAGACACCACATCTTTTTTTTACTGCGGCCATGGTGGGCCGCCTCATGCCACCGTACCATTTTTCTATCAGCAAAAGTCGCTCACACAGGGAGCGTATTCTTATCCCTTGAATTTCAATAACTCCTGCTTTTTTATTTAGTCTTTATTTTCCCTTGTCGATGTCCTCGGCGGATGTTTTGTTCTTTCGTTGACCTGTTTTGCTTTGCAATTCACGTCGCCGAGGGGCTCTGTATACATCCCGCCTTAGACCTCTCATGTCCCGATTGCATACACATTCTCTGTCTTCTTCTTTTCTGTTAAGTTTTGTTACTTTTCGTTAACTTTCGTTACTTTCTGTTATGTTCTTGATTTACTCCGTTAGTCTTGGACTTGACTAAGTGACAAATTCAACCTTGAGTCTTTGTTTACTTTGTTTTTGTTGACTTTCGTGATGTTCGTTAAGTTTCTGACTGATTTCGTTAGTTTTGGGGCTTAACTGCATAACGGGATTAACTTTTGGGCTAAAATATGAATTTTCTGAAGGCGGAACGTGCGCGCCTTTGACTTCCTTTGTGGGAGGTGTGCGCTTACCATAGGGGGGTGGGATGTGCGCGCTTCCCACCTCCAGAATCCCAGATTTTGCCAAATTTCCCTCCTTTTCTGATTTGTAACCCCCAAGGCAATATGCCTTAGCTTGATCCAGGGAAGAGCCATCTTTGTGACCACAAACACTTCCCTAACACCTATAAATACCTCTTCATTCCACCATGGAAAGGGGGGAAGAATTCTTGACTCAAAAACTCTCAAAAAACTAGAAGTTCATTTTCAAGAATGGTTACTATAGACAAATTGGTTCTTCCCCATTCAACCACAAGGTACAATGTTTATTCTTTTCTTCTAAACTCTTAATCTTATTTGCTTTCTTCATCTTTCATCTCTTCTAAATGTGTATGCAATCTCCATAAAAAGGAATACAACCAAAAGGCCACTCCACTATTGAAGTTTGGCCAAGGTCACATTCCAACATTCTAAACTCCATTTTAATTTACCATTTACTTCTTAGTGTAATTGTTTGATATGTAATCTTTAGCATAAATTTATAAATAAAACAATTTTCTTTTATTTCCTTTTGTGATTCCCCTTTTCTTTACATTGTAATTGTTAGCACTTTTCTCATATTAAAATAAAGACATTTAGCATTAGAACACCAATAGTAGCGAGACCCGCGTAATCGGGGCGGAGTGGGTGTTTAAGTACTTCCCACTCCGTCACCTAACCCCCGAACCCTTCTCTTCCCGAATCTCTAGTTTCGTAATATTAAAATAGGTCATTTCTTTAGGTTTTTCTTATGTTCCCTTAATAACATAGGTGGCGACTCTATAATTAAAACAAGTTAGACATCCTAAGATCCTTCCACCGCTCTAGCCAAGTAGTGGGCTCTCCCGGGTATCTACAGTGGTAAATGACAAAATATAAATAAATGAATAAAGCAACCACGATTTCTCACGTTGTTTGATCGACTACATTTACTAGTATTTAATTAAGTTTAGGGAATGAATTTGCCTACATGAATTTGCCTACAAATTGGCTGATCTCTCTTTCTCCCATAAATTGGTTTTCCTTCCATTTTCCTTTTTTCATTGATGTTTTGTTTTTTTTTTTTTTTTTTCTTTAGAAAGGATTGATGTTTTGTCTTAAATCAAGCAATGAAAATATTATAAATATAATTTACAATTATTAATTTTTTAAATTTTAATGTTGCAAGTATATAATAAATATAAAAATAAATTGATAAGCAAACATATAAGGAAAAAATTGTTAGTGTCTTTTTATTTTGGGAGTTTTTTTTAGATAATATACGTTTAATTTGAAATGATTACTTTAATTTTTTTTAAAAAACAATCTTTAATGTTTTTGAAGGCGTATTTTTAATTTTCTAAATACTACTCCCTCCGTCTCAGAGTATATGTCCATCCTCTCATTTGCACGGAGATTAAGAAATAATTGAAGTGATGTAAGTGATGTGAATATAAAAGTAAAGTATGAGAGATGATGAGTGAGAAGGAATAGTAAGTTAATTGGTGTTGTGAGTATAAAAGTAAGTAGGAGAGAGAATGAGTGAGAGATAGTAAAGATTCTTTGCCGTTTTAAGAAATGGACATATGCACTTAGACAAACTAAAAAGGAAAGATGGACATATATTATGGGATGGGACGGAGGGAGCATCAATTTATGTAATGGTTACACGTGTACAAAAAAAGTGCGGTAGGTGTAGACACCCTGGGAAAACACAACTTGGCTAGAGCGGTGAATTATCCTAGGATGTCTAATTGTGTTTTAGAGTCGCCACCCACGTTTTTGAGGAACGTAAGAAAACCTAATGTTTATCAGCCTAAGTTTGATTTACGAAAACAGAGATTCCTTGGGATGAAGGGTTCGGGGGTTAGAAATGGGAAGTACTTAAACACCCATTTCGCCCGAGCAATGTCGGTCTTGTTTGTCCATAATCCACTTTAAAGATAAATGTGTTCTTCCTATTTGAATAATGATAAAAGGGGTTTTAAAAGGGGTTTTATTGTTTAGAATGTAGGGAGATAACTCATAGGACAATTCAATGTAATGAAAGAGCCATTGGTGTCATGTCCCAAGTGGTTTTGGGTTATTGCACATTGATTGAAAAAAAAAGAAGAAGAAGAAGAAGAAGAATATTAAGATATAAAGTAGAAGAGAATTGTACCTATAGTAATCTTCAAAGACATCTTTTTGAGAAGGTATAGAATACTTGTGAAAGAATGTGATGCCAAAGCTTAATGAAAGATCCTGGAATTCAAGGTTCAAGGTCCCCTCCAATGATGGATTGGAGGGGTTTTTATAGTTGAAAATGTGTGTTTTTTTGGAGCCAAATGGAGTCTCCAAGAAATATTTCCCGGGCAAAATCATGTATAATGAGCAAGGGAGAGATTCTTGGGCAGAATCTGTAACTGACACACCCCAGAAGTGCGCACATCCCACCTAGGCGGCGGAAGGCGCGCGCGTCTGGCCTCAAGGGGCGGAGGTGCGCGACTCTGAAAGGCAAATTTTGACAGAATAGACTAGAAAGTTAGAACTGTTATTCAGTTTAGTCCCAGGACTTAACGGAGCCCGTCTGGAACTTAACCAAAGTAACAGAAACTAACAGAAAACACTTAAAAGAGGGAGAAACACAAAATCAAGTGTGCAATCGGGGTGAGCGGTCTAAGGCGGGGTGTCTACAGAGCCCCTCGGCGGCATGGATTGCAAAGCAAACACACTGACGAAAGAAAGACATCCGCTAGGACATCACCAAGAAAATAAAAGACTCGATAAAAGCAGGAATTTGAAATTGGAAGGGATAGGGGTACGCTTCCTATGTGAGCGGCTGGGTTGATAATAAAAGGTTCGGTGGTATGAAGCGGCCCACCGTGGCTGACAGCGGGACCTGGGGGTCCGTTTGTTGGAAGCGGGACCTGTTTGCTGGTGGCGAGATCCGTTTGCTTGAAGCGGGATCCGTTTGATGGTAGCGAGATCCGTTTGCTGGAAGCGGGACCTGTTTGCTGGTGGCGAGATCCGTTTGCTGGAAGCGGGATCCAGAGGATCGTTTTCTTGAATGCGGGACCCGGAGGACCGTTTGCTCGAATAGCGGGTACCGAGGGACCGTCTTCTTGAATGCGGGACCTGGAGGACCGTTTGCTCGAATAGCGGGTACCGAGGGACCGTCTGCTTGAATGCGGGTACGGAGGAACCGTCTGCTTGAATGCGGAACCCAGAGGACCATCTGCTTGAATAGCGGGTACCGAGGGGACCGTCTGCTGGAATAGCGGGTACCGAGGGACTGTCTGCTCGAATACGGGACCCAGAGGACCGTCTGCTAGAATGTATGTAGATTTGCTTGATGAGGAGGTGGTGATTTTGAGACTCACCCAGGACCACATTGTTGCCGTGAGTCGCATTTTGATGTTGAGTGTTTGACTTTTACTTTTGGTGGGGTGCGGGCACAGTTGACTGCAGAGTGCTTTCTACTGGAGATAAATTGTAAAAACTGATCTTTGAGAATTAAAGGACACCCTAACTTTCTCTTCTTCTTTTTTTTTTTAGTGAGAATTCCTGTCCATTTTCAATTTTAGACATGCCTTAAGGGCGGACCAAATCAACGTGTGCCCAACTGGGTGCTCAAGGGCGGAGATGTTTGAGTGTTGCCTTTCAGTTGGGATTTTGAACTTGTTGCAGGTTGAAGGCATTTTGAAGTACCTGGGTTGCCTTTTGAACTGACAAGGGCCGTTTCTGAAGCACTTTTGACCTGGGACGCGGGCGCTTCCTCTCTTGGCAATAGGATGCGCGCGCCGCTCATACCAGTGTCGGGGGGCGCGTGCCTCTGGGAGGCGAAATTCGGGGCCTGACATTTGTTGGCCAAAAGATCCCCCGACAGCTATAATATCAGCTTCTGGTCGACAATTTGATTCTAACAGCTCTGTTTTGCCATTTTTAAACAACATTTCATTGCTCAATTTTTCTTGTAATATTATTTCCCATGGCTTTTAACATTTTTAGTCTTGATTCCGAGGTCGCTAGTAATTAAGAGAAGGATTTGTCGACCTTCGTGTATTCTTTCAAGACTTATCCCAAAAATGCTTTTATCAAAGATTTCGGGTTTCGAATTATTTTTACTTTGCAGACATTGAAGCCGGATTGGATTTGTTGAAAGCCGCTGCAGCCTTTTTGGATTGTGATATCCATACTTTCAACTTTTCGGCTAATGAAATGGTGCCGACTGTCGATGATTTTGGGGCCATTCTTGGTATGCCTTTGGCCGGTCGGATTGCCGTCCCTAAGTATCACCGCGGTGTTGTTGACTCTTGGGTTGACCTTCTAAATCTCCCTGTAGGAGAGGTGAAGAAGATGATGGACGGGACCGTTGTTGACATAACTGAGCTTCCAATGTTTTTCAGTTGCATTCGGAAGATGTCGCAGTTCAGTCTTTTAAGAGAAATGCCATGGCTGTCTATCTTTTCAGCGAGGTTCTATTTGTCGCTCCTCTGGGTACTGCGGATGCGCAGTTGGCTGAGATTGTGTTGCAGGCGAAGGAGCAACAATTTAGTATAATCCCTCTCATAGTGGGAAAAACTTTGCATGGTTTGGACGAATTGCATCGTACGGGCAGGATGCGACGAGGAAGCCCCTTGCTTTTGACCATATGGCTTCGAGAGCATTTCAGGCTTTATGCGTCGGATGGTGACCTTTCTCCTTTTGCTGTTCATAGAAGATGACTGTTGATTCGAAACCTGACCAAAGAGGGTTGGAGGAAATTCTTTTCTTCTCGTCTTACAGCTGACATTGAGTGGTGCCCTTCTTCTTGGGGTCTTCGCCCTTTTGTGGAATGGACCTTCAGTTTTCAGCATGTGGTTTTACCCGGGTTGAGAGATTCTTCGTTTTACCAACCAGAATGGGTTCTGAGGCAGTTTGGCCGTCAACAGATAATTCCTTTTCTGAGGAACGGGATGCTTCGTCCAGTTTCTTACATGGGTCCGGACATCTCTAGTGAACTCCAGTCGGCTTGGGGAGATGACCGTCATCGGTGGGCTTCCGTCCCTTTGCATCGGGGTAGTATATTTCTTCCCGAGAGTTACTTGGATGATTTGTTTGGTACCGTTTACCGCGGCATTACTTGGGTAGATGCTCTTCGGGTTGAATTGTGGGGGAAAGATTTTGAGCCTAACAGTGCTTTGAGATACAAGGATGCTGCTGATGTGAACAATATTCTGACTGACCCTTTCGGTACCCCTTTGGATGATTTTTATGTTCGGAGGCGTTCTGTTGCGCAAAAGGTTTCGGTCCGTATCAGTGTTCCTAGACCTCCCAAGAAGAATAGGATTGATGGTCGTTCGGGTGGCCCTTCGAAGGCCAAGAGAAAATTAGATTTTTCCTAGTACCCCAATAGATTGCAAGTAAAATAGACCACTTGTTTAGGATTTAATGTTTTATGTCTTTTAATAGCTCAACATTTTCATTGTATTGATCAAAATAATTCAGTGAATGAATAAAAATTGCATCTCGTTAATTTGTAATGATTTGGGGTATTTGTTATGATTTAGACCGCACCCGAGGGTTACCTACGTTCCTCCAGTGTAGAGGCTCATGTCTCTGTAGTTCGAACAAATGAAGACTTTTTTTTTTGTTCACCCTGATTTTTGCCTATACCGCCGTTTCGGGTTTTCAATCTAGCGGGCTTCTTTTTTGCACGTACTCTAATTTTTACCTAGGCCGCCCTTGCGGGTTTTCAACCTAGCGAGCTTTTTTTTTTTTAAATGGTCTTCGTTTATTAAGCGTAGAATCTCTTCAGCTTGTCGAGGTTGACTTCCTTCGGCAGCTGATCTCCATCTAAATCCACGAGTCGGACTGCACCGCCGCTTAGTATCTTCTTGACCACGTACGGACCGATCCATCGGGGTCCCCATTTTCCAAGGGGGTTCATGGAATTAGGAGGATGTTGTCTTAGGACCAAATCTCCCACATTGATGTTTTGAGGCTTCACCTTTTTGTTGAAAGCCCTTGCCATTCTTTGTTGATAGGCTCTCGTACGTTCGAGTGCCCTTAGCCTTTTCTCATCGAGTAGAGCTAGCTGTTCATATCAACTTTGCATCCAATCGATTTTATTGACTTGGTTCTCGAGGAGGACCCGTAGGGATGGGACTTCGAGCTCTATTGGGAGTACAGCTTCGGAACCATACACCAGTGCATAAGGAGTTTCTCCAGTTGCTGTCCGTATTGACGTGCGGTGGCCCCACAATGCTAGAGGTAGCTTTTCGGGCTAATCCTTTCCGGTGGAGGCCATTTTCTTCACAAAGGTCTCAATTGTCTTATTAGTTGCTTCGACCGCGCCGTTTGCTTGAGGGCGGTATGGAGATGACTTGTGCTTAGTAATCTTGTATTCTACCAGGAGCGCGTCCATCTCTTTCTCAAAGTGAGAACCGTTGTCTGAGATGATTTCATGAGGAACGCCGTACCGGCACATGATGTGGGTCTTCACGAATTCGGACACTTTCTTGGCGTTGAGAACCCGGTAAGCCTGTGCTTCGACCCATTTTGTAAAATAGTCCACGGTTACTAGGACGAAAGATTGTCCGTTGCTGCCAGTAGGGTGAACTTTGCCAATGATGTCTATGCCCCAACAAGAGAAAGGCCATGGCGTGGTCATGTTGTAAAGTTGTGAGGGTGGAGCGTGCTGTAGGTTGGCATGGAATTGGCATTTGGCGCACCTTTTGACTTTCTCGATGCAGTCTCTTTCCATGGTACTCCAATAATAACCCATGCGGAGTATCTTCTTGGTCAACATAAACCCGTTCATGTGGGGCCCACATTCACTTTCGTGGATCTCATGCATTATTTCTTGAGCTTCAGTCTCACTTGCGCATAGGAGATTGATCCCTTTGTGGTGCCTTTTGTAGATTTGGTCTCCAATTAGTACATATCGAGAGGCTAGCCTTTGCAACGCCATCTGAGACTTGTTATTGCTATTCTCGGGATAAGTGCCATTCTTGAGAAAATTCATGATATCTGAATACCACGGGGGGTTTACCGGGACCTCGTTGATCTCGATACTCATGCAGTATGCTGGATTATTCCTTTGGGAAATTTTAAAGGGCTTCAACACTTTTCCCTCGGGCATTTCGACCAGTGAAGTGATGGTGGCTAGTGCATCAGCGAAACGGTTCTTGTCCCTTGGCAGGTATTTGAAGGTGATTTCTTGAAACTGTTCAACCAACTCCTCGAGATGTTGACCATACCGTTGTAGATTTGATTCTTGAATCTTCCATTTTCCAGATTTCTGATTGATGATGTGTAAGGAATTGCCAAATACCTCTAAGATCGTGACATTTCTCTCGAGGGCCGCTTTGAGCCCTGCTATGCATGCTTCGTACTCGGCAATGTTGTTGGTGGCCTCAAATTCGAGGCGGATAGCAATTGGAGTATAGATGTCCTTTGGATCGACAAGTAACATCCCTATGCCATATCCATGCTTATTGGCCGCGCCATCGAAAAAAAGTTGCCACTTATTTTCCTCTGTTGTAGCGCAAATTAAATGCTCATCGGGGAACTGTACATCTTCCCCCTTCACTTTGTCACATGGAAATTCAGCAAGCTGATCACTGAACACTTTCCCCCTGATGGATTTGAGTGTGACGTAAGTGATATCGTAGCCGGCGAGCATGAAGTACCATTTGGATATTCTTGTTGACATGAAGGGCTTCTCGAAGATGTAGCGGAGCGGGTCCACTTTTGCTACCAACTTGATTGGGAAGGCCTCCATGTAATGCTTGAGCTTTTGAGTATCCCAAACCAATGCCGCACAAGACTTCTCTAAGACAGAGTAGTGCTTCTCAGCTCCTTGAAACCGGCGGCTGACAAAGTAGATAGCATTCTCTTTTGTGGAGTCTCGTTGTTCTTGTGCTAACATAGCCCCTAGGGCTTCATCATTGACAGTGAGATAGAGCAAGAGAGGCTTCTCCTTGTGCGGTGGAACCAAAACTGGAGGGCATGTAAAGTAATGCTTCACTTGGTCGAAGGCTTCTTGGCAAGCATCGGTCCATTCTAGAGCCACATTCTTCTTGAGTAGCTTGAAGATCGGCTCACACATGGAAGTGATTTGGTGCACAAACCGACTGATGTATTGAAGTCTGCACATGAAACCCTTGATTTCTTTTGCATCTTTGGGGGAGGCATGTCAATGATTGCCTTGATCTTGGAGGGATCGGCTTCAATTCCCCTCTCAGTGACCATGTAACCGAAAACCTTTCCTCTGATGACCCCAAAAGTGCACTTTGCGGGATTGAGTCGCATGTTGTGTTGTCAGAGTCGTTCAAAGAACTTGCGAAGATCGATCAAATGTTGACGGTTGGTTCCCTTTGAATGGATGATCATGTCGTCTACATAGACCTCGATCTCTTTATGAATTATGTCATGGAATAGATCCGTAACAGCCCTTTGGTAGGTAGCCCCAGCGTTCCTTAACCCGAACGACATGACTATGTAGCAGAAAGTACCCCACGGTGTTGTGAAAGATGTCTTGTGTTGGTCCTCTTTGGACATGAGAATCTGATTGTAACCGGCAAAACCGTCCACAAATGAGCGTACTTCATAGTTGGCAGTCGAATCGACGAGCATATCGATGTTTGGTAGTGGAAAATCATCTTTCGGGGAAGCTTTGTTCAAATCCCATAAGTCCACACAAACTCGAACCTTTCCGTTTGCCTTTCTGACTGTCACAATGTTGGCTAGCCAAGTCAGATACTCGATGACTTTGATGAAACCCACATTGAGGAGATTTTCAATCTCTTCTTTGACTTGTAGGGACCATTCTGGTTTGATCTTTTTGAGCTTTTGCTTTACTGGCTTGGCGTCCTCTCTGATCGGAATTCTGTGCTCTACGACCTTTCTGTCCAAACCCGGCATGTCTTTGTACGACCATGCGAATACATCCACAAATTCTTTGAGCAGTGCAGTCAATCTGTCTCTATCTTCTCCCTTGAAGAAGCTGCATATCTTCGTTTCTTTCGGCTCTTCGTCGGTACCCAGATTAACAACATGCAATTCCTCATCAGCCCCTGGACCATTTTCACCATGACAACAAACCTGTTGAGCCAGTTCATTTAGGTATGTTATGTTTTCGTGGTCTAATTCATCATAATTTGAATCGTTATCAACTTGTTCATTAAGTTCGTTATTAGTTAATTCATCATTTATGATGTTTGCAATCTCAGGGTACTCAGAAATATCGAATTTTTCATTAGCAAAGAAATGAAACACACGCTCGGCTATGGCCTCCATATCCTCTTAGGTGAGGGTATTAGAAACACTCTCGGACTCGAAAGCAAGTGTGAGCCGCTCTTCCTTTGTTGCTGTGCGGGGTATGCAACCCATTTCTCAGACTTAAAATTCCTCGGATACCATGGGTGGCCCCTTCGTAGAGTACCGGTTGTTGATTGGCTCGGAGCTTGGCTTGATCTTGCTGATAGATGGACTCTCCATTTCTGTGTCGTTCATGTTTACTTATAATAATCTCTGTCCCTAGTACTTGTTTGGTATTAGTATAAAGTCTAAATGATCATGGGATGATCATGTTATATTTATGGGTACTTGTTAAGTACCGGACATGACCCTCTTTATGAGATCTATATCATGGTCAATGTCACATATATATCTCATATTAGTTATGTCATTTGAATCCTTAGACATGTAGTTATTATAGTCTTCCACTTGATGAACATTATGTTTGACATATTCAAACGTTACCTTTAACCGGGTAGTTATAAAAGGTATGATTGGCATAATCGGATTCATGTAGGGAAGAATAATAAGCTATGATGGATTTGTCCCTCTTCGGAGAGATGTCAAGCTTAGGCCTCTCGTAGGAATGATGTTGGTGAAAATGTTCGGCCGGACTCAAATGAATTGATTGGATCAATGTCGTTTGGACTATCAACATATTCGGAATCGAGAAAGTATTGAACAAAGACAAGTTGACTTGTTAACCATGACTTGTGTTCAATGACATCGTGGACAAAGGGATTATGACATGTTTTAAATGGAATGCGAACTTGTATCTAGTTATACTATCTGGGTAGGTATGACGGTTTGCTAGAACCTAATCATATCTTATGGATTTATGATTGAACCCATTGCCAACTTAGTGTAATCCTATAGTGTCACATACATTAGAACGAATCTAAAAGGGCTTAATTGGAATTATGGTTCAAAGGACTTTTAAGGGTTTTTAGGGTTTTAGAGGAGAAAACCGGAAAAACTGGAAAAGGGGAGCGCCCGGTCGGGCAGCCTTGTGTACCCGGTCGGGCTATATGCTGCGCCCAGTCGGGCACATTGCTATACCCGGTCGGGCAAGGCGGTTTTGGGCCAGAAACTTCCTGTTCCGTTTTCTTGCGGGTTTGACCACTTGTTTCCTATTTGGAATTGGTGTAACAAGTATAAAACCTAGCTCTAATTGCCCTAATCAGTCCTAGCAATTGTGATAACATTATGAGTGCCTCCAAAGAGTTTTGAGAGGATTATTTTTCTTGTTCTAAGAGATCTCTAGATTGAAGAACAAGAATATCATCACATAATTCCATATAGTCAAAATACAATTGAGAAAGCGTGTTTCTCAATTTGGTCTAGCAACCAAGATCAAGTGTTCTCGATATTCGTTCGTGGTGTGGATACCGATAGAGGGTGAAATTTATCATCTTCGAAGTTCGTGTTATTACTTGCTCGTGATCAAGCTTCGAATTCTCCACCAAGATTAAACACCAAATTCAAAGGCATCAAGGGTTAGTATTCTAGTATTCATATTGTATATATTTGATATAATAATATGAGCGGATCTATGGCTTTGGGTTTCATAAAAATTTTAAATGCTTTATTCCTCTGCGCATGTTACTACGAAACCCAACAGTGGTATCAGAGCCCCGTTCATGTTGATTATTTCAATACTAGATCATGTTGTGTGTATATAAATTGTTTGTTTATGTGCCTAGCATGATGCGAATATTGGATTATGATGTTTATGTGTTATATGATTTTATGTGGTTTATTGTTTTATAAACTTTAATCGCACTATTCAATCTCAATAAAAATTATGGTGGATTTAAAATTGTTTGGATTATCAATTTTTGATTGGATCAAAGTTTTGATAATTCAAGGATTCATGAATTGTTCATTCAAGGTTTTGATGATCATGGTGATTGGATCACCAAGAACACCAAATCCTAATTGAATCGGGAAAAACAATTTTGAGATAAATTTTGGAACTTTAAAAATCTAGGATTTTCAGAGAGGTCCGACCGGACCCATTCCTTGACCCGGCCGGACCTAGGGTTTGGCTCGGGGGCGGGATTTAGGTTTTGGGTGTGGATTTTGGCTTTGATTTTCCTATTTGTTTTAGTCTTGTGATTCTAAGATAGGTTCAAAGTTTGGATGGCTAATCTACGTTCATCGAGATTGTGTTTCCCAAATTTGATCGCAATCAAATTTCAAAGATAAAACGAAGTTAGAATTATGAAGAGTTCATGATTGCTAAAATTGAGAAACAAAGTTCTTGATTCAAAGATTGGAGATCCATGTGGAATTGTGGATGTAATTGGCCTACGTTCATCGAGAGCATCTATTGCTTAGTTTCGGCCACATGGACTACTTTCTTGGTTTCTTGAATTAGTGTGGAATTGTGGTTGCCTTATGGCTTAGTGTCGACCGCACTTCTTGTTGTCTTGATTTGGAGATGATAACCAAAGTTCAATGAGTCTCATCCTCATAATTATAGAGAAACTAATGACACATAAATATTATGCTTAAATTAATGATGATTAATTTAGTGGTTAAACTTGATACGTAACATGTTTATATTATGTGCTCATAAATGTGTTGTATGCTATATGTGATAAACCTTCAAGAAAGTTTTAAGTCCTTTTTGCCATGCCATGATTAAAACACTTGTAAGTACATGGGTGAATTCATGTGGCTCACCTCCGCGAGGTGCATTAATTTTATTCATGAATGAGCAAGATGAGGTTCATTAATTTAATGTGGGTTCGCCTTCGCGAGGTGCATTAAATTGAATGGTTCCTATACGTTTAAAATGATTTGACTTAATTAGGTGTCAAAACAGTTTTGGGCCTAGGCAAAGATGAGATTTAACATGCTTTTTGAAATTGGATTTCTTAAAGAATCTCAAAAAAGAATCTAAGAGTCATATGGGTTATGATTGACATGATTATCTACCTTATTAATTTAGTTTTTAGCGGTCCGCCTCCGTGGACTCAAAGTTAAATTAAAGTTGGATCTTAGCCCATTTAAATTATATCATACATTGGATGTATAAGAAGGTTGTATAATTTAGTGGGAGTATTTTTTAGAAAAATACATTATAAATTTCTTTAATGAAAGATGGTACTTATTAAATTTTAAAATTTTGCATAATTATAGATAATTACTAACAACACTCAATCAATTTCGTTGCGATCGATCCTTGAGAAGGATAAGCTCCAAGAGAATGGTACGAACTTTATGGATTGGATCCGTAGCCTAAAAATAGTTCTTAGGCAAGAAGATAAGTTCTACATTCTTGATGGGCCTCTTCCTGTTGAACCAGAAGCCAATGCCCTTAGGGCATAAAGAGACAGTTACAAGAAACATCGTAATGATTCTAGAGATGTAAGTTGTCTCATGCTTGCTATTATGTGCTCAAAACTCCAACAAAGTTTGGAATATTTGGAAGCCTATGAGATAGGCGTGGAGTTAAGAGCCATGTTTCAAAAGCAAGCTAGGAAAGAGAGGTACAAGACCATTGTTGCATTCACTTCTTGCAAAATGAGTGAAGGGCAACAAGTGAGTCCTCACATGCTTAAAATGAAAGGCTATGTAGAGCATCTTGAGAAACTTGGCTATCCAATCCCATTGGAGCTAGCCACGGATCTCATTCTTAATTCATTGCCTAAGTGTTATAATCAGTTTGTGATGAATTATAACATGCATGGAATGGATAAGAATCTCTCCGAGTTGCATGGTATGCTTAAAACTGCGGAGATAAAGATTATGGAGAAAGGTTCTCCTGTGCTCTTGGTTCATGATGGAAAGAAGGCTAGTGCCAAAGGAAAGGATAAGAAAGTTGTCAAACCCAAAATAAGCAAGGCAAAGGTTGCTAAGGCTCCAGAGGCAAAACCCAATTCACAAAAGGATGCAATTTGTTTCCATTGTCAAGAAATTGGTCATTAGAAACGTAATTGCAAAGCTTTTAAGGAAGAGCAAAAGAAGAAGAAGAGCAGTGGGACTGCGTCGACTTCAGGTATCTATATGATAGATATTCTCCTTTCTACCACTGATTCTTGGGTATTGGATACCGTATGTGGTTCTCACATTTGTTTAAATGTGCAGGCACTAAAGAATATGAGACTGCTTAAAGAGGGTGAAGTGGACCTATGAGTGGGAAATGAAGCAAGAGTTGTTGCATTAGCCGTAGGAACTTATGAAATCACTTTACCTTCCGGTTTAATACTTGTTTTGAACAATTGCTATTATGTACCGGATTTAAGTAGAAATATTATTTCAATTTCTTGTTTGGATAATGAAGGTTTTAAGTTTCTTATTCAAAATAAGAAATTTTCTATTTATTTAAATGATGTGCTTTATGGTATTGCTAATTCATTTAATGGCCTTTATGTCTTGGATGTCAAAAATGAAAATAATGACAATGTCTATCATGTAAATAAGAAATCTAAACCTAATGATATTAATCATACTTACTTGTGGCATTGCCGTCTTGGTCATATCAATGAGAAGCGTATCTCAAAACTCCATGGGGACGGTCTTTTGGGTTCATGTGACCTTGAGTCATATGATACTTGTGAGTCGTGTCTTCTTGGAAAAATGACTAAGACACCTTTTACCAAGCTAGGTGAAAGGCAAGCGACTTATTGGGGTTGATACATTCTGATGTATGTGGACCATTAAGTAGCAATGTCAGGAGAGGATTTCAATACTTCATAACCTTCACTGATGATTATAGTAGATTTGGGTATGTTTACCTAATGAAACATAAAAGTGAAGCCTTTGAACTATTTAGAATATTTCAAAATGAAGTAGAAAAACAACTTGGCAAAAGTATTAAGGCACTTCGATCGGATCGAGGTGGAGAATACTTAAGTCATGAGTTCGATGATCATCTAAAGAATTGTGGAATAATTTCACAATTAACTCCACCCGAAACACCACAATAGAATGGTGTGTCCGAGAGGAGGAATCGAACTTTGTTGGACATGGTTCGATCAATGATGAGTCGAGTTGATCTTCCTTTATCCTTTTGGGGTTATGCTCTAGAAAGCGCTGCTTTCACACTAAATCGTGTTCCAACAAAATCGGTTCAAAAGACTCCATATGAGATGTGGAGTGGAAAGAAAACTTGTTTGTCTTTCATGAAGATTTGGGGTTGCGAAACTTTTGTCAAAAGACTTGTCTCCGACAAACTTGCACACAAATCTGACAAATATATTTTCGTGGGATATCCTAAGGAAACTAGAGGATATTACTTTTACAACCGAGAGGACACAAGATATTTGTTGCCCGAACTGGTGTCTTTCTAGAGAAAGAGTTTCTCTCCAAAGAAATCAGTGGGAGTAAAGTAAATCTCGAAGAGGTTCGAGACCCAAAAAATGACATTGAACCAATGGTGGAACAAGAACAAATCCCACAAGAAATTGTGGAACCTGTTCAAAGTACACAAGTAACTCGCAGATCTGGTAGGTTACGGTACGAGCCCGAGAGATATGGTTTTCTCGTAACGGATAGTAATGAGGTAGAGATCATTGATAATGATGAACCAACCACCTACCAAGAGGCGATGTCTTCTCCTGATTCGAAGAAATGGCTTGGAGCCATAGAATCCGAATTACAATCCATGCAAGACAATCAAGTTTGGAACTTGATTGATGCGCCCGAAGGTGTAAAAACCATAGGATGCAAATGGGTCTTCAAGAAGAAGACTGACATAGATGGGAAGGTGCATACTTACAAAGCTAGACTTGTAGCGAAAGGTTATAGGCAAGTTCATGGTATTGACTATGATGAAACCTTTTCACCCGTAGAAATGATCAAGTCTATAAGAATTTTGCTTGCCATTGCTGCATATCATGACTATGAAATATAGAAATGGATGTCAAAACCGCTTTCCTAAATGGAAAACTACAAGAGGATGTGTATATGACACAACTAGAAGGTTTTAAACAAAATTCTAAGGTATGCAAATTGCAAAGATCCATCTATGGATTGAAGCAAGCTTCTAGGAGTTGGAATCTCCATTTTGATAAATCGGTCAAAGAGTTTGGTTTCATCAAGAACGAAGATGAACCTTGTGTTTACAAGAAGATTAGTGGGAGCATAGTGCTATTCCTTATTCTATATATGGATGACATATGCTCATTGGAAACGACATTCCGACACTTCAGTCTGTAAAAACTTGGTTAGGAAAGTGTTTTGCAATGAAAGATATGGGTGAAGCCACATATGTACTTGGCATTAAGATTTACAGAGATAGATCTAGGAAGCTAATTGGTTTAAGCCAAAGTACATACATTGACAAGGTCATTAGAAGATTCTGCATGGAAAATTCTAAGAGAGGAACCTTGCCAGTGTTACATGGAATTTCTCTAAGCAAGACTCAATGTCCTAAGACAAAAGATGAGCGTGAAAAATGAATAATGTTCCATATGCTTCGGCAATTGGGTCCATCATGTATGCCATGATTTGTACTAGGCCGGATGTATCTTATGCTTTGAGCATGACAAGTAGATATCAATCCGACCCCGGTGAAAATCACTGGATGGCTGTACAAGCGATTCTTAAGTACTTGAGAAGGACTAAATATTCGTTTTTGGTCTATGGAGGAATGGAAGATGATCTCGTTGTAAATGCTTACACGGATGAAAGTTTCCAAACCGACAAAGATGATAGTCGGTCGCAATCGGGTTTTTTGTTTATGTTAAATGGTGGAGCTGTAAGCTGGAAGAGTTCCAAGCAAAGTACAACCATTGATTCTACAACGGAAGCTGAGTATATTGTTGCATCGGATGCTGCAAAGGAAGCTGTTTGGATTAACAAGTTCATTACTGAACTTGAAGTGGTTCCTAGTATTGCTAATCCAATAGACCTTTATTGTGATAATAATAGTGCTATTGCTCAAGCAAAGGAACCAAGGGCACATCAGAAATCCAAACACATACTTAGGCATTTTCATATCATTCGAGAGATCGTTGATAGGGGAGACGTGAATATATGCAGAGTACCAACTAATGACAATGTCGCGGACCCGCTAACAAAGGGACTTCCACAAGCTAAACATGATGGTCATGTTAGGTCCATGGGTATTAGATACATGGGAGATTGGGCCTAGGGAAAGTGGGAGATTGTTGGTGTTGGTGCCCTAGGCACGTTTAATAAATGTTGTAATTGTTATCATTTATTTCATATTAATAAAGAGATGTTTTGATTATTATTGTCGTTCATTTTTATTTATAATAATCTTTGTCCCTAGTACTTGTTTGGTATTAGTATAAAGGCTAAATGATCATGGGATGATCATGTTAGATTTATGGGTACTTGTTAAGTACCGGACATGACCCGCTTTATGAGATCTATATCATGGTCAATGTCACATATATATCTCATATTAGTTATGTCATTTGAATCCTTAGACATGTAGTTATTATAGTCTTCCACTTGATGAACATTATGTTTGACATATTCAAACGTTACCTTTAACCCGGTAGTTATAAAAGGTATGATTGGCATAATCAGATTCATGTAGGGAAGAATAATAAGCTATGATGGATTTGTCCCTCTTCTGAGAGATTCAAGCTTAGGCCTCTCGTAGGAATGATGTTGATGAAAATGTTCGGCCGGACTCAAATGAATTGATTGGATCAATGTTGTTTGGATTATCAACATATTCGGAATCGAGAAAGTATTGAACAAAGACAAGTTGACTTGTTGACCATGACTTGTGTTCAATGACATCGTGGACAAAGGGATTATGACATGTTCTAAATGGAACGCGAACTTGTATCTAGTTATACTATTTGGGTAGGTATGACGGTTTGCTAGAACCTAATCATATCTTATGGGTTTATGATTGAACCCATTGCCAACTTAGTGTAATCCTATAGGGTCACACACATTAGAACGAATCTAAAAGGGCTTAATTGGAATTATGGGTCGAAGGACTTTTAAGGGTTTTTAGGGTTTTAGAGGAGAAAACCGAAAAACTGGAAAAGGGGAGCGCCCGGTCGGGCAGCCTTGTGTACCCGGTTGGGCTATATGCTGCGCCCAGTCGGGCACATTGCTATACCCAGTCGGGCAAGGCGGTTTCAGGCCAGAAACTTCCTATTCCGTTTTCTTGCGGGTTTGACCACTTGTTTCCTATTTGGAATAGGTGTAACAAGTATAAAACCTATCTCTAGTTGCCCTAATCAGTCCTAGCAATTGTGATAACATTAAGAGTGCCTCCAAAGAGTTTTGAGAGGATTATTTTTCTTGTTCTAAGAGATCTCTAGATTGAAGAACAAGAATATCATCACATAATTCCATATAGTCAAAATACAATTGAGAAAGCGTGTTTCTCAATTTGGTCTAGCAACCAAGATCAAGTGTTCTTGATATTCGTTCGTGGTGTGGATACTGATAGAGGGTGAAATTTTTAATCTTCGAAGTTCGTGTTCTTACTTGCTCGTGATCAAGCTTCGAATTCTCCACCAAGATTAAACACCAAATTCAAAGGCATCAAGGGTTAGTATTCTAGTATTCATATTGTATGTATTTGATATAATCATATGAGCGGATCTATGGCTTTGGGTTTCATAAAAATTTTAAATGCTTTATTCCGTTGCGCATGTTACTACGAAACCCAACACCTACATCCTAATGAAGGCTAATCCTGATGCTGCTACCAACAAGGACAATCCTACCATCAAGAAGCCCAAGGAGGAATGGACTGATGAAGAAAAGAAATGTGTTGGTTATGATGGAAGAGCAAGGAACATCATCCTAAGCACCATGGACCTCTCTACACACAATCAGATTGTGAGCTGCGCAACTGCAAAAGAGCTATGGGTTGCTATTGAAGGCTATGTGAATGGAGACAAAGTTAGCAAGGAAAATAAAAGATTTGTTGTGCAAAGAAAATTCAACTGCTTCATGAAGATAGATGGTGAAACCCTTGGACAAAATTATGATCGCTAATGTGCTATTGTAAACTCTTGTATATCTCTGGGAAAGACTTTCACCAACAAAGAAATCAATGATGAATTCTTAGATGCGCTTGGTTCTAGATATGTGCACAAGGCAAGTCATCTGGAAGATTCTAGATTTCTGGATACTTGGCCTCTGCGCAGTTTATATGCAAATTTGAAAGTGTTCGAGTTAAAACTTGATCGAATTGATGAAACAAAAGGAAAAGTAAAAGCAATCCCAATGATTGCTCAAAAAGAACCTGCGCATGCTCAAACCTTAGACAAAGTCTCTACTTCATCCTTACTTGAAATGGATGATGATGACATCGCTATGTTTTTAAAGCGATTTCCAAAATTCAGGAAATTCTCAAAACCTGGATCCTCAAGTAAAGCTCCAGCAAAGTTCTCTCGTGGAAGAGACTCAAATAAAGATTATGACTTGGTTTCCTACAACTGTAGAAAGCCTGGTCATTTTGCATCAAAATGCCCTACTCCAAAATTTGAGTACATGAAGAGGAACGGTGCGCAGAGATCCTCTAAGTAGCAAGGAATGGTTGCTGAAGAAGACTGCGCAAACAAGGAGCTCAAGACCTGGATAGAGACAGACACTGGAGACAGTGATGGTGATGACTCTGAGGATGGACTGCTCTGCTTGATGGCAAATGCTGATGATTATAGCGACTTAGAAAATGATGTTCCTGATATGAACGCACCGAATGAGCCAAGGAAGATTGCAAAGAATAAAGGTCCCACTATCACTGAACTGGTAGAAATGGGACATCTAACTCCAAGCAGACAGAATGGCAAGTACTTATTTGCCATAGCAGACCTATCAAAGAAATTTGTAGCAGCGTCTCCGCACAAAGAATCTCTTGAAATTCCTGCTGAAATTCTAAAAGTGAATGACTCTGCTGCTGAACGCGAGTCTGTATTTCAACAAGCTGAAAAGGTAATCAAAAGATTTAATTCTATGAACGAAGCAGTGGACTTATCAATTGGATAAATTTCACAGCTTAAGACGGAGAAAACTCTTTTAAAATCTGAAAACACCCTCCTTAAGGAGAAGATTAAGATCATGACTCCTCTTACTGAAAAGAACCATTTCTTGACAGATCAAAATGCGTTATTTAAAATAAGAAACGAAGAGTTGGCTGCTCAAGTAGCTGATCTCACAAAGATCACTGATGAGTGGACCAAATCTCGTGTCACTATGGATCAAATTCTAGAATCCCAAAAATCCAATGGAGATAAGGAAGGCTTGGGGTTCTCAACTAGTGAAAACTTTAAATGCGCCGTTTGCTCTGAAAGAGAAAAGGATTTTACACCCCCCCCCCAACAAACTGTTGAAATTCCTAAAGCAAAGCATTCTTAATCAATGGGTAAAGGACAGGAGAAAGTCCAGAGACAAAATTTCCATTATGTCTACCCAAAGAAGCAAACTGGGAAAGCCAAGGGTAAGGCTAAAGTTGAATCTGCGCATGACAACTCATATTTTGACTATGGTTGCGCTTCTTCTTCAAATGTCAAATCTGCGCAAAAGGGACATGCGCATGAAAGCCACGCGCCTCAACGCCAGATGCGAATTCTTAAGAAAAGCGCACCCAAACCTCAGAAAATGATATTTGTCAAAGCTAGTTCAACTACTCCAGTTCAGAATGCTAAGCCAAAGAAAAGTAAAGAGTTTGTAAAAACCCAATCTATAAGTGGCTTACATCATTGTGTTGTGTGTGATGGTTTAGGTCATAAGGCTGCAGAATGCCTTTTGCGATTTGCTCCTAATGCCAAGGGACGTAAAAATCCTAAAGTTAGACAGGAGTGGGTTGTCAAAAGTTACTAACTTTAGGACCCAAGGATAAAGGGGACCTGCGTTTTTAATGTCTATCTTTCAGGTCTCCTGTTTCACTGCACACTCTTCACAAGCTAAAGCGCATATATGGTATCTCGACAGTGGATGTTCTAGACACATGACTGGAGATGCCAACAACCTTGAAGATGTGCATGAAGGAAGAGGTGCCTCAGTAACTTTTGGGGACAACAACAAAGGGCACATTGTTGGATATGGAAAAATCAAAAAGGATAAAGTGTGCATAGAACCTATCTCGCTCGTAGAAGGCCTCAAGCACAACCTTCTCTCCATATCACAATTTTGCGATAAAGGTCTGGAATGCCGTTTCACTTCAACGCACTGCTATATCAAAGATGGCAAATCCGGACTCACTTTGATCATAGGGACTTGTAAGGCAAATGTTTATATCATTGATCTTACTGCTATAAATTCTATCACTAATCTCTGTTTTGTAGCAAAGAATGTAAGTGAAAGCAGCTGGCTAGGACGGGAAAATCTTGTCAAAGGACTTAGCAAAGTAGCTGACCATCATGACAGAAAATGCGCAGCATTCCAGCTTGGTAAACAACCTAAGCAGTCTTTCTCCAGCAAGATTGCTTCTTCAACTTCCAAATGTTTACAACTGCTTCACATGGATTTGTTTGGACCTGTCTCTAGCGCGAGCATTGGAGGAAACAAATACACCTTAGTTGTGGTGGATGACTACTCAAGATACACATGGGTTGAAATGATGATATCCAAAGATGACTGCTATGATATCTTGACTACTTTCTTTCGAAGGGTCCAAACTCAAAAGGAAGATGACATCGTGAGCATTAGATCAGACAATGTTACTGAATTCAAGAACAATGGTGTCGCTCAATATTGTGATGACCACAGAGTAGATCACAACTTCTCTGCTGCTGGAGTTCCTCAACAAAATGGCGTTGTGGAAAGAAAGAATCGCACGTTGATTGAGGCTAGAAAAACCATAATAGCAGAAGCAAAGCTGCCAAAGTATTTCTGGGGAGAAGCTGTCAACACTGCTTACTTTACTCAGAATAGATCCCTCATCAACAAAGCCTACAACAAAACTCCATATGAGCTATGGAGAGGAAGAGCGCCCAACATCGCTTTCTTCAAGATTTTTTGCTGCAAATGTTATATCCTCTACAATGGAAAAGACCATAGGGGTAAATTCGACGCCAAAGCAGATGAAGGTATTTTTGTTAGGTATGCCAAACATTCTAAAGCTTTTTGTGTTTTTAATAGAACTACTCTAGTTATTGTAGAATCTGTACATGTTACTTTTGATGAGCATTCTCTCCTTGAGACACATTTGGCTCCAAATGATTCTGATGATTCTGCTGAGAATGTTGAGATAGGTACGCAGCCACAAACTGCACATGCGCAGAATGATAATCAAGCTGATCACAATCAGAATCAAGCAAGTCCATCCCATGCGCCAACTCCGGATGCTGCGCCAGAAGTGACGACTCCTGATGCGCAGACACCCCCTCCTGCGCACGATGTTTCTCCGCTTCAGCAAATCACTTTTGATGATCTTGATGCTGAAGCAAATGAAGTTCCTATTAAAGATCTTCGTATTCCTACTACTCTACCAAAACTTACCTCCCGAGGTTCGTGAAGTAAGAGATCATCCAACAACAAATATCATTGGTGATATCAATGTAGGGGTTCGTACTAGGAGAGCATCAAACTTTGATGCGTATCATTCCTTTATCTCTCAAATCGAACCAAAGAAGATTGATGAAGGGCTCCAAGATTCAAGTTGGGTTATTGCTATGCAAGAAGAGCTTAACCAATTTGAGCGCTGCAAAGTTTGGACTTTAGTACCCAGACCTCATGACCAAAGAGTTATTGGTACAAGATGGGTATTCAGAAACAAGATGGATGAGAATGGAAGCATCACCAGAAACAAAGCAAGGTTGGTGATGGATGTGTTTTTACCCATCCAAATTATATACTTCTATGACTTATTAGATGCTCAATCTTGGGTGTTTTGATGGTTTTTTGAGTGTTTATGAGTATAGGGAAGGAGCAAAAGAATGCATGGATTCATGTACATAAAAGTGCGAAAAAAAAGGATAAAGAATGGACCAGAACATAAAGATAAAGAGATGTGACCACTGATTAATCAATTCCATTGGATATTACTCAAAAATATATTTCCAACGATAGTTTATACGTCCAAATCGGAGTTCGTATGAAGAAGTTATGGCCTCCGGAAGATTGCACGTAAAATGTACAAGCCGCGAAGCAAGGGGTGCGTACGCACACCAAACTTAGGGCGCGGGCACCCACACCAGATGAGACCTCCCAGCCTTCTGTGATGAATGTGCGCACGCACCAATCCAGCCAGAGCGCGCGCACTACCAGGGACCATAGGGGAATTTGGCCAGGGACCTTAGAGGAATTTCCAAAATATTATGGGCTTTTTTGTAATTTCCAATGAAGAAAGTCTCCCTCTAATTAAATTACCTAGCAAGTGTACTAGTTACCGGTGTAATAGTATGCACAAACAAGGGTCGAATCCACAGAGACTTGAAGGATTAATAAGAATGCAAGTAAAACAGAAAAATAAATAGTGGGGTTTTGGTTTTTTGATTAATTTAACTACTAAAACAATAATTAAAATTAAACTAAGAAACAAATAAAAGCAAGATTAACGAATAGATTCACGAATTGGGTTCACAAATACTTTCACTCTATGCTATGCTCCTAATGAAAAGATTAATCTCTTTCTTGGGTTCGTTCACAAAAGTAAGAATTGGGACGGTGAGGCGGCCGGATTGCAATCTATTTCTCTCTAACTTTAAAGGGTTATTACGTTCTAAAGAACAGATAAACCTATACCCACTTGATTTCTATCACGGCATCAAATAGATATATTAATTAAAATAGTGGTCAATGTATCAATGCCCGAGTCACTGTAACAATAGATACCCAGAAATTCTAAAGCCAATTTATATCTTAACATATAACTGAAACTAAAGAATTTAGAATGAAGAATATTTTGATAAACAAGAATAAGAAAGAATGGAAGAATTAAATCTATAGCATAGTGTAGATACCCCGATCTCGCACCCCTTATCAAACCCCTTTTATTGGTCTAAACCTTAAAATTGACCTAGGACCTCGATATGGCTATGCGGGAGTGCCGTAAGCCTTATCGGTGCATCGAATGGATGAACGGACTTCAAATTCATGATCGGAACGAAAAAACGAGTAAACAGGCATGTTTTCAATTTTTAAGCTGCGGGACCCGAAACGGGGCCCGCACCCTTAGAACTGCTTGTTTTAATCCATTCTGTGCACTTAAAAATATATTATTGTCATCCCTTACTCATTAACATATTTCAGATAGACGTGCGTGACCACAAGATTATTTCAAGAAACTTTCATGTTGGGACCGCGAACAACCGGGACACCATTGTGCGCACACACGGACAAAACTTGGATTGTTGCGGAACCAATACCAGAAGCAGCATTTGCAGTCACTCACGTCTAAAAAAGTCAAAGGAAGAAATGATGATGCCCAACCACTTTTCAGAAAGTGGCAGAAGTAGGTTGGCCAATCAAATAGGCCATGGTCCAACCAGAGCGCGACACGTGGCAAAATCAGATCCCCCTGGCAGCCAGATCCAACCGTACGGCTGGTTTGGGAGGATCAGACCTGCAGTATGTTCTTCAGCAACTTGGCCATTTACATCAACTTGATAGACTTTCCAGCTGCAAATGGACGGGAAAACTGACCCCTAAAATGACCTCTAGACCTAGACAAGGGTAGTAGATGATCATTACAACCTCCCTCCTCCATATACTTACCTCCCTCATCCATTATTCAAGAAGAGAGCAACACACAACTCACACATTAGCTACACACACATTCAGCCCTTTTGCTCTCTCTCTCAAACATCCACAACACCCTCAAATCTCAGTCCAAACACCACCATATCACCACCATAACACCACCCTAAACACACACCAAACACAAGCAAAAACAACCCACTCAAACACTCTCTCAATCACAAGGCAAACACCTTAAGAAAAGCAACAAAAAAGTCTTCCCTTGGAAGCAAAGGAAGCACATCTAGGTAATCTATTGTTCTTGTAAAGGTCACCTATGTAAGATGTAGTTGATTATGTAATTTGTTGAGAGGTCTAGCCACCATGTTAGGCTAGACCTCCATTTGATGTCCAAAGATACAATGTAGATATTCTTGTTGTTCTTCTCTCTAAATGATGATATACCATGAGTAAATGCTCAAATGTCTGTTGTTTTGTTTTTCTCACATATAGACATATGTGTATCCAAAGTTTCATGTTCATAGCGTCTCATTTGAGTGAGTTTTCATGGGCGTTTTCATCCCTTTTGTAGATTTCCAGCAGACTGTCCATCTGCACCTTTCTGTCTTGTTGCTCTATTTGTGCATAGATAACTTGGGTTTTGGTCTTAGACCAAAAAAGGTATTTTGTTATAAACAAACAGAGGAATATTATAATGTAAATATCTTATTTTTACCCTAAGTGGAAGAGGTTTTTTCCATTTTTTGTTCCAACTCTCTGTTCTCAGATTAGCATACTTCTTGTTCTGACACTAAAATGTCAGAAGTGTTTTGTGTGACTTAAACTTGCTGGATGTCCCTGAAACTTTCCATATCTAAACTATGAGATGTTAGGAACAACTTTCATGTTTCGTATTTACCATTATCCCCTCGTTTTCATGATGCAAAAAGTGAGTCTTTTATGGATGCATGAATGTCTGTCAGATCTGGCTGTTGAAAGTTTTATCTTGCATGCCTTGTTTGGACACCTTAACATGCTCCTAAAATCATAGGAAAATTCATGGTTGATACTAAATGTGTTAGGGACTTTTCCTAATATTCACTTTCCATATTGTGCAAGCATAAGAGAAGGTACACAAAGAAGAAGAGCACAGCAGTCCCTAAAATGTTTGGGGACGGAGTTTGGACTTCTTTTTTTATGGGATTTGTTTCCCTTTTTTGTTCACCATTGTAAACATTAATCCCCCACCCCTTTGTGTATTTCCTTTACTGGATGTGAATGCTAAACCATTTTCAAAACCAAGTGTGAGTCCACCCAAACCGACTCTCATTTGTGAATTAAAGCAAATACACCTAGATTAGGGAGACCTCCTCATATATTAATCACCATTTTTGTTAGGGCATAAAACCAAGGCATAAAATTGAATCTACGTGGCATGCATACTAGAGACCATCACGGGTGAGGAGAGTGCCTAACCCCTTCTCTTCTCGTAACTTAGCCCCCGAACCCACTTTCTCTAAAAAAAGGTTTTATCTTCGTTTTTCCTAAAATAAAATGAGGTGGCGACTCTTGACTGTTTTGATTCCATCGAGAGGAAACCATTGTGTTGGAACCGAGCGCATTTCCAAAAGCGCATTAGCACGAGGCATCACCCGAATCGCTTTCACGAGCGATCATTTCGGTGCGGTTTGTCTTCGAGCGCGGGCTCTCACAGCGGCGACTCTGCTGGGGAAGATCTTAAAAGTGGGCTAGACTCTAATCTTTTTGTGTGCCATGCTTTACTTGCATTGCTTGGTTTGTATATATTTATGCCCTAACCTTCGTTTTGTAGGGGCATTCTTTTTCCCTCACCCTCTTATTTATATATATGCATGCGTGGTGGGTAATTCCCTTTAAAAAAAAAAAAAAAAAAAAGAAAAAAGATTTTCTTGTTTTCTTTACTTGCTTTCAAAATCATTTTTCAAATGTATAGATACCTCACACACATGCACGTTTTTGAAAATAACGTTTCGTAGAACCGTACAAACCCGAGAAGGTAACCCGAGGGTATAAGGGAGCTCATCGACTTCCCTATAGGGCCCGCGGTGTACATTCCCACCCCAAAGCGCGCCTATTAGTCGTTGCGATGGGTGTAAGCCAATCTTCCCATTACCAAGCCACGATGTCCAAATTTTTCAAAAAAAATGACACGTCCCAGACTTCATGCCGGATTTTGTCTAGCAATTTCACCTCAATCCTATGCATTTCCCAAAAAGGTCATAAACAACCTACATTGTGGAAGTTCATTGAAATGCTCGGATTGACTTTAAATTGTCAAGACCCTCCCTTAGACCGTAACCGAATGGTGGATCCCCGAAAGAGTATAGCCCTTCGCTAGGGGCTTGGACGGCCAATAGTACAGGTGCAAAACGTTGGTCCTATACTTTGGAGATGGTATCCACTATTCCAAGATTTCATGCGAAAATGTGTCAGAACAAAGCAAGGTGCTTGTCCGGCATTCATAGGTTTGTGCGTTGCTTGCGCTTCAAATTTTGAAAAAAAAAAAGGAGAAAAAACAAAAAAATTTAGCTTCTTTTGTACATAAAGCTTCATTCCCCGAGAATCTAAAATAGGTTTCATTTTTCATTCATCTTGTAGCGGGAGAATTCTTCTTGTTCTCTAGCGCGACATTCAAGGTCCATTTCAAGCGCCACTTTGATCAAACCTTACTCCGATTATCCTTCAAGCTATGACAAAGAAAGGAAAGGGATCTGCAAATCAGAGTGGGAACTCAGGCTACTTTGGGCATACCTTTGCAATGGAAGAGTGGTTAAAACTGCGCTTGGAGGCCCATATCAGTGCGAAGATGGCTAATTTCAAACCCGATCCTCAAATGGAACAGTGGTGGAAACAATGTTTGGAAGCCCGAATCAGTGCAAGGATGACTAACCTTGAACCCAACCCTCGAATGGAACAGTGGTTGAAAGAGCATTTGGAGGCACATACAGATCTTATGTTAAGGTTCTTGTTGGTCCCAAAGGGCAACAAGGATATGAAAAATAGCTAGACGGGGGGTGAATAGCTGTTTTAAAATTCTTTTCGTACCCTTGAAAAACTCAATTGCAAATGCGCACTTTATCAAGTAAGCGTTATGATATGCGCCTAAGTGAGTGAGTGAAATGCACAGCAGAATTTAGTAATGTAAATAGGCGCAAAGTATGATAAAGGGGGCGCACACACACTCTAAGTATTTTGGCTCAAACTGGGTGAAATAAGAAACTAAGGAAAATGATATAACAAACACAACACAGTTCAATCAATCAATCTACAATGAATAAACAATCAAATAGTTAGATATGATATGACTTGAAAGAAAAAGGCAAGATAGTAAGTACGCGCTATTTGGAGAGGTTCGATCGGAAAAATGATCTACGTCCTCTACCAAGATGGTTAGTCTTGGATTTCTAATGAAGATCTTATATTATGAGTAAGTGTTACAAATTACAATCGTTTGATCTTATACACTAACTCAAGATCTATTTCTATGAAAGAACAAATCCTAGACAATAACCGGTGTATCTCTAATAGAAAGATCTAAGTGATCAAACTTAAAGAGGTGCGTGTGTGATTTTAGATTCAAGGCTCTTTAGATCTTTGAGATTGAGAGCACAAGAAAACTAAAGTGTTTTTGCTTGAGGATCTGGGCTAATGATGAAGTTATGAAGATGTTCTTGAGAATTCTGGTAAATCAAAGGCAATCTTCAAATCTTCAACAAATGCTTGAGAAAGAAAATCGTGAAATGCTTAGCAACTTCAAATGGTTGAAGTTATGGGGTTTTTATAGTAGAGCCTCAAAAACTAGCCATTGGAAATCCATGGTGAGTCAGAGAAAGGACGGATGTACTGTCGCTCATTGAGTGGAGCACGCGTCCTTTATAGCCGTTAGACACATAACACAAATGTGACCGTTTTGGACACGTGTCATCAGATGAGGCACATACGTATCTTTTAACCACCGTTGGATCATTGGCGAGGTTTGAATCTTCTAAAGTCTTTGAGTCTTCATTAAATCATTGAGTGTTGAATTAACACTTATGCGCGTTTGAGCCAAGGGGCGCGTAGACATAGCGTGCGCTGAGCCATCTGGGGCGCGTGTGTCACGCCCCGGAAATCTCAAAATCCCTAAATATAAAATTTACATAATATACATCTCCAAATACAAAATACCAAACACGGGCGCGTGAATTCAA
Organism: Campanula takesimana; assembly: GCA_026119855.1. Taxonomy (NCBI): domain Eukaryota; kingdom Viridiplantae; phylum Streptophyta; class Magnoliopsida; order Asterales; family Campanulaceae; genus Campanula; species Campanula takesimana. The sequence continues at coordinate 341,956 of JAOWBW010000853.1, forward strand.
CTATGAAATCTATACCATCAAGCAACACCTCAACGAGATTATAACTCGGAGACTATAAACAAACGCGGAAGCAAGAACAACTATTAACAAAAATACCCAAAGTACAACCGTATATACAAAACACTGAACGACTACGAACCCACAATAATATGCGTAAAGGCTCCGAAGGGCAACTATCCCCAAATGCGATCAACCTGCTCAGAAGATTCTGTTGGTAGTGGTGCCCTAGGCACGTTTAATAAACGTTGTAATTGTTATCATTTATTTCATATCAATAAAGAGATGTTTTGATTATTATTGTTGTTCATGTTTACTTATAATAATCCCCGTCCCTAGTACTTGTTAAGCACTAGTATAAAGGCTAAATGATCATGGGATGATCATGTTAGATTTATGGGTACTTGTTTGGAACAAGGTACTGGACATGACCCGCTCTATGAGATTTATGTCATGGTCTATGTCATACATATATCTCATATTAGTTATGTCATTTGAATCCTTAGACATGAAGTTATTATAGTCTTCCACTTGATGAACATTATGTTTGACATATTCAAACGCTACCTTTAACCGGGAAGTTATAAAGGGTATGATTGGCATAATCGGATTCACGTAGGGGAAGAATAATAAGCTAAATGGATTTGTCCCTCTTTGGAGAGATGTCAAGCTTGGGCCTCTCGTAGGAATGATGTTGATGAAATGTTCGGCCGGACTCAAATGAATTGATTGGATCAATGTCATTTGGATTATCAACATATTCGGAATCGAGAAAGTATTGAACAAAACAAGTTGACCGTTTGACCATGACTTGTGTTCAATGACATCATGGACAAAGGGATTATGACATATTCTAAAGGAATGCGAACTTGTATCTAGTTATACTATTTGGGTAGGTATGACGGTTTGCTAGAACCTAATCATATCTTATGGTTTATGCTTGAACCCATTGCCAACTTAGTATAATCCTAGAGGGTCACACACAATAGAACGAATCTTTAAAAGGACTATATTGGAATTTTGGAAATTCTGAACATTCTGGGGAAGTGGGCGACCGCACAGTATGGACTGGGCGGCCGCACACTTAGCTCAGTTTTTGTACCAGTTTTGTTTCAGATAGTTGTGCGACCGCACAGAGGCTTTTGGGCGGCCGCACAGTACTGTCGGGTGGCAGATTCCTAATTTGATTAGGAAACGAATTTTGGACGGATTTTAATGCAAGTTTCCTATTTGGAATAGGTCATACTTGTGTATAAAAGACCAAATTCGGCCAGCACTCTAATCTAATGATTTTGTGAGTCTCAAAAAGTTTGAGAAAGGGTTTATTTTGTTCCAAGACATTCTTGGTTGAAGAACAAAATAATACACAAAATAAATTCCATATAGTTCTTTTGATTGTGAAAAAGTGTTTCACAATTTGGTCTAGCAACCAAGATCAAAGAAGCTCTTTTGATATTCGTTCGAAGTGTGGATACCGCTAGAGGGTGAAAATCATCATCTTCAAAGTTCGTGTTCAAGCTTTGTGATCGTGATCAAGCCTTCAAACCTCCACCAAAGACCAAGAGAATTTGATAGCCATCAAGGGTTAGTTTATTCCTTTATTCTTATGTTGTATTTGATTTAATCATATGAACGGATCCATGGCTTTGGGTTTCAAAAATTTAAATTGCTAAATTCCGCTGCGCATGTTACTTGGAAACCCAACAGTGGTATCAGAGCCCCGTTCATGTTGATTATTTCAATACCTAGATCATGTTATGTGTATATAAATTGTTTATGTGTCTTGCATGATATGAATATTGGAATATGTGATTTTATGTGGTTTATTGTTTTACAACTTTAATCGCACGATTCAATCGCAATAAATGAATTATGGTGGATTCAGAATTGTTGGTTATTAATTTTTGATTGGATCAAAGTTTAATAATCAGGGAAAAACAATTTTGAGACAAAATTTTCGAACTTAAAATTCTGCACATTCTGATTGAACCGGGCGACCGCACGGAAGATACTGGGCGGGCCGCACGGTTTTTGGGCGACCGCACAGGTCTTTTGGGCGGCCGCACGCCAAGATCAGAATGTCTGATTTTGCTCAAAAATCAGAATTTGGAATTTTCGAGAGGTTCAACAAAACCAGTAACAGAACCAATCCAGACCTGCTGATCTGGAATGGGTTTTGGGTAGTTGGTTTGTGTGTGGATCTTGGGGTTTGATTTTCCTATTTGTTTTAGTCTTGTGATTCTAAGATTGGTTCAAGGTTTGGATGGCTAATCTGCGTTCATCGAGATTGTGTTTCCCAAACTTGATCGCAATCAAAGTTCAAAGATGAAACGAAGTTAGAATTATGAAGAGTTCATAATTGCTAAAATTGAGAAACAAAGTTCTTGATTCAATGTTTGGAGATCCATGTGGAATTGTGAATGCAATTGGCCTACGTTCATCGAGACCATCTATTGCTTAGTTTCGGCCACATGGACTACTTTCTTGGTCTCTTGAATTAGTGCGGGATTGTGGTTGCCTAATGGCTTAGTTCGACCGCACTTCTTGTTGTCTTGATTTGGAGATAATGACCAAAGTTGAAATAGTCTCATCCTCATAATTATAGAGAAACTAATGACACATAAATACCATACTTAAATTAATGGATATTAATTTAGTGGCTAAACTTGATGTGTAACATGTTTATATTATGTGCTCATAAATGTGTTATATGCTACATGTGATGAACCTTCAAAGAAAATTTTAAATCTTTTATTGCCATGCCATGATTAAAACACTTGTTAGTACATAAGTGACTCTAATGTAGATTCGCCCTAGCGAGATGCATTAAATTTATTTATGTATGAGCAAGATAGATAATGTGGGCACGCCCTAGCGGGACACATTAACTATGCGTTTAAAATGGTTAGACTTAATTGGGCGTCAAAACAGTTTTGGGCCTAGGCAAAGATGAGGTTTAACATGCCTTTTGAAATTGGATTTCTTAAAGAATCTCATAAAAGGAACTAAGAGTCATATGAGATATGATTGACAAGAGTTGTCTACCTAATTAATTTGATTTTGTGTAATCCGCCTTAGCGGACTTGAAATTAAATTAAAGTTGGATCTTGGCCCAATTAAATTATATTATACATTAGATTTATATGAAGGTTATATAATTTAGTGGGAGTATTTTGTTTGAGAAATACATTATTTATCTCTTTAATGAAAATCGGTACTTATTGAATTTTGGAAATTTTGCATATTTGTAGATAATGACTAATAACACTCAATCAATGTCGTTGCGATCGATCCTTGAGAAGGATAAGCTCGAAGAGAATGGTACTAACTTTATGGATTGGATCCGTAGCATAAGAATCGTTCTTAGGCAAGAAGATAAGTTGTACATTCTCGATGGGCCTCTCCCCGCTGAACCACCGCCTACTGCCCCTAGGGTAGAAAGAGACAATTACAAGAAACATCGTAATGATTCTAGAGATGTAAGTTGTCTCATGCTTGCTGCTATGTGTTCAAAACTCCAACAAAGTTTGGAACATTTGAAGCCTATGAGATAGGCGTGGAGTTGAGAACCATGTTTCAAGAGCAAGCTAGGCAAGAGAGGTACAAGACCATTGTTGCATTCACTACTAGTAAAATGAATGAAGGGCAACAAGTGAGTCCTCACTTTCTTAAAATGAAAGGTTATGTAGAGCACCTTGAGAAACTTGGCTATCCAATCCCATTGGAGCTAGCCACGGATCTCATTCTTAATTCATTGCCTAAAAGTTATAATCAGTTTGTGATGAATTATAACATGCATGGAATGGATAAGAATCTCTCTGAGTTGCATGGGATGCTCAAGACTGCAGAGATGAAAATTGTGGAGAAAGGTTCTCCCGTGCTCTTGGTTCATGATGGGAAGAAGGCTAGTGCCAAAGGAAAGGGTAAGAAAGTTGTCAAACCCAAAATAAGCAAGGCAAAGGTTGCCCAGGCTTCTGAGGCAAAACCTGATTCACAAAAGGATGCAATCTGTTTCCATTGTCAAGAAATTGGTCATTGGAAACGTAATTGCAAGGCTTTCTTTGGAAGAGCAAAAGAAGAAGAAGAGCAGCAAGGCTGCGTCGACTTCAGGTATCTATATGATAGATGTTCTCCTTTCTACCACTGATTCTTGGGTATTGGATACCGGATATGGTTCTCACATTTGTCTAAATGTGCAGGGACTAAAGAATAGGAGACTGCTTAAAGAAGGTGAAGTAGATCTACGTGTGGGGAATGGAGTAAGAGTTGCTGCATTAGCCGTAGGGACTTATGAAGTCACTTTACCTTCCGGATTAATTCTTGTTTTGAACAATTGTTATTATGTTCCGGATTTAAGCAGAAATATATTTCAATTTCTTGTTTGGATAATGAAGGTTTTAAGTTTCTTATTGAGAATAAGAAATTTTCTATTTATTTAAATGATGTACTTTATGGTATTGCTAATTCATTTAATGGCCTTTATATCTTGGATGTCAAGAATGAAAATAATGACAATGTCTATCATGTAAATAAGAAATCTAAACCTAATGATGTAAATCATACCTATTTATGGCATTGCCGTCTTGGTCATATTAATGAGAAGCGTATCTCAAAACTCCATGGGGACGGACTTTTAGGTTCATGTGACCTCGAGTCATATGATACTTGTGAGTCGTGTCTTCTTGGAAAATGACTAAGACACCTTTTACCAAGCGGGTGAAAGGGCAAGCGACTATTGGGGTTGATACATTCCGATGTATGCGGACCATTAAGTAGCAATGCTAGGGGAGGATTTCAATACTTCATAACCTTCACTGATGATTATAGTAGATTTGGGTATGTTTACCTAATGAAACATAAAAGTGAAGCATTTGAGATATTTAGAATATTTCAAAATGAAGTAGAAAACCAACTTGGCAAAAGTATAAAGGCACTTCGATCAGATCGAGGTGGTGAATACTTGAGCCAAGAATTTGATGATCATCTAAAGAATTGTAGAATAGTTTCACAATTGACTCCGCCCGGAACACCACAATGGAATGGTGTGTCTGAGAGGAGAAATCGGACTTTGTTAAACATGGTTCGATCAATGATGAGTCAAGTTGATCTTCCAATATCCTTTTGGGGTTATGCCCTAGAAACCGCTGCTTTCACACTAAATCAAGTTCCAACTAAATCGGTTCCAAAGACTCCATATGAGATGTGGAGTGGAAAGAAACCTAGTTTATCTTTCATGAGGATTTGGGGTTGCGAAGTTTATGTCAAGAGACTTATCTCTGACAAACTAGCACACAAATCCGATAAATGTATTTTCGTGGGATATCCTAAAGAAACTAAAGGATATTACTTTTACAACCGTGAGGACAACAAAGTGTTTGTTGCCCGAACTGGTGTCTTTCTAGAGAAAGAGTTTCTCTCCAAAGAAATTAGTGGGAGTAAAATAAATCTTGAAGAAATTCGAGACCCAGAAAATAACATTGAACCAATAGTGGAACAATAACAAGAACCACAAGTAGTTGTGGAACCTGTTCAAAATACAAAAGCAACTCGCAAATCTAGTAGGTTACGATCCGAGCCCGAGAGATATGGATTTCTCGTAACGGATAGTAATGAGGTAGAAATCATTGAGAATGATGAACTGTCAACCTACCAAGAGGCGATGTCTTCTCCTAATTCGGACAAGTGGCTTGGAGCCATGAAATCCGAATTGCAATCCATGCAAGACAATCAAGTTTGGAATTTGATTGATGCGCCGAAGGTGTAAAAACCATAGGATGCAAGTGGGTCTTCAAGAAGAAGACTGACATGGATGGGAAGGTGCATACTTACAAGGCTAGGCTTGTAGCGAAGGGTTATAGGCAAGTTCATGGTATTGACTATGATGAGACCTTTTCACCCGTAGCAATGATCAAGTCTATAAGAATTTTTCTTGCCATTGCCGCATATCATGACTATGAAATATGGCAGATGGACGTCAAAACCGCTTTCCTGAATGGAAAACTACAAGAGGATGTGTATATGACACAACCAGAAGGTTTTGAACAAGATTCTAAGGTATGCAAATTGCAGAGATCCATCTACGGATTGAAGCAAGCTTCAAGGAGTTGGAATCTCTGTTTTGATGAATCGGTCAAAGAGTTTGGTTTCATCAAGAACGAAGATGAGCCTTGTGTATACAAGAAGATTAGTGGGAGCATAGTGCTATTCCTTAATTTATATGTGGATGACATATTGCTCATTGGAAACGACATTCCTACACTTCAGTCTGTGAAGACTTGGTTAGGAAAGTGCTTCGCAATGAAGATATGGGTGAAGCCGCATATATTCTTGGCATTAAGATCTATAGAGATAGATCAAGGAGGCTACTTGGTTTAAGCCAAAGTACATACATTGACAAGGTCATTAGAAGATTCCGTATGGAAAATTCTAAGAGAGGCACCTTGCCCGTGTTACATGGAGTTTCTCTAAGCAAGACTCAATGTCCTAAGACAAACGATGAGCGTGAGAAAATGAATGATGTTCCATATGCCTTAGCAATTGGGTCCATCATGTATGCCATGATTTGTACTAGGCCGGATGTATCTTATGCTTTGAGCATGACAAGTAGATACCAATCCGACCCTGGCGAAAATCACTGGATAGCTGTAAAAGCGATTCTTAAGTACTTGAGAAGGACTAAAGACTCGTTTTTGGTCTATGGAGGAATGGAAGATGATCTCGTTGTAAATGCTTACACGGATGCAAGTTCCAAACCGACAAAGATGATAGCCGATCGCAATCGGGTTTTGTGTTTATGTTAAATGGTGGAGCTGTAAGCTAGAAGAGTTCCAAGCAAAGTACAACCGCTGATTCTACAACAGAAGCTGAGTATATTGCTGCATCGGATGCTGCAAAGGAAGCTGTTTGGATTAAGAAGTTCATAACTGAACTTGAAGTGGTTCCTAGTATTGCTAATCCAATAGACCTTTATTGCGATAATAATGGTGCTATTGCTCAAGCAAAGGAACCAAGAGCACATCAGAAATCCAAACACATACTTAGGTGTTTTCATATCATTCGAGAGATCATTGATAGGGGAGACGTTAAATATATGCAGAGTACCTACCGATGACAATGTTGCGGACCGCTAACAAAGGGACTTCCACAAGCTAACCATGATGGTCATGTTAGGTCCATGGGTATTAGATACATGAGAGATTGGGCCTAGGGCAAGTGGGAGATTGTTGGTAGTGGTGCCCTAGGCACGTTTAATAAACGTTGTAATTGTTATCATTTATTTCATATCAATAAAGAGATGTTTTGATTATTATTGTTGTTCATGTTTACTTATAATAATCCCCGTCCCTAGTACTTGTTAAGCACTAGTATAAAGGCTAAATGATCATGGGATGATCATGTTAGATTTATGGGTACTTGTTTGGAACAAGGTACTGGACATGACCCGCTCTATGAGATTTATGTCATGGTCTATGTCATACATATATCTCATATTAGTTATGTCATTTGAATCCTTAGACATGAAGTTATTATAGTCTTCCACTTGATGAACATTATGTTTGACATATTCAAACGCTACCTTTAACTGGGAAGTTATAAAGGGTATGATTGGCATAATCGGATTCACGTAGGGGAAGAATAATAAGCTAAATGGATTTGTCCCTCTTCGGAGAGATGTCAAGCTTGGGCCTCTCGTAGGAATGATGTTGATGAAATGTTCGGCCGGACTCAAATGAATTGATTGGATCAATGTCATTTGGATTATCAACATATTCGGAATCGAGAAAGTATTGAACAAAACAAGTTGACCGTTTGACCATGACTTGTGTTCAATGACATCATGGACAAAGGGATTATGACATATTCTAAAGGAATGCGAACTCGTATCTAGTTATACTATTTGGGTAGGTATGACGGTTTGCTAGAACCTAATCATATCTTATGGTTTCATGCTTGAACCCATTGCCAACTTAGTATAATCCTAGAGGGTCACACACAATAGAACGAATCTTTAAAAGGACTATATTGGAATTTTGGAAATTCTGGACATTCTGGGGAAGTGGGCGACCGCACAGTATGGACTGGGCGGCCGCACACTTAGCTCAGTTTTTGTACCAGTTTTGTTTCAGATAGTTGTGCGACCGCACAGAGGCTTTTGGGCGGCCGCACAGTACTGTCGGGTGGCAGATTCCTAATTTGATTAGGAAACGAATTTTGGACGGATTTTAATGCAAGTTTCCTATTTGGAATAGGTCATACTTGTGTATAAAAGACCAAATTCGGCCAGCACTCTAAGCTAATGATTTTGTGAGTCTCAAAGAGTTTGAGAAAGGGTTTATTTTGTTCCAAGACATTCTTGGTTGAAGAACAAAATAATACACAAAATAAATTCCATATAGTTCTTTTGATTGTGAAAAAGTGTTTCACAATTTGGTCTAGCAACCAAGATCAAAGAAGATCCTTTGATATTCGTTCGAAGTGTGGATACCGCTAGAGGGTGAAAATCATCATCTTCAAAGTTCGTGTTCAAGCTTTGTGATCGTGATCAAGCCTTCAAACCTCCACCAAAGACCAAGAGAATTTGATAGCCATCAAGGGTTAGTTTATTCCTTTATTCTTATGTTGTATTTGATTTAATCATATGAACGGATCCATGGCTTTGGGTTTCAAAAATTTTAATTGCTAAATTCCGCTGCGCATGTTACTTGGAAACCCAACAGATTCCCGCTACAATGGACCTCACAACGCTACCACTTGCTTTCCTGGAGGGGGGGGTTAAGGAAAAACAATTTGAAACAAGAAACGGGGTGAGATAAAATCTCAGTAAGTTACTAAATGCATCTACATGGCATAATATCATGCAAATCAATTATATAACTGAGAAAGTAAATCATATAACAACAAATGAGAAAGCTCCCTATCGCCAACCGTCCCATACCAGTTGGAAATAACGACTAACTCATCATGCAGCACATAAGACTGAAATAAACACGTAACAAAGGATACTGAGCCAAGGTTTCACCAAACTGATAGAACAATCGCTGCGCAGCTTCAACCGATCAACCAATCAACAATAGCAGTATAACAACTGAAGAGAACCCCGGTCAGAACCGACCAATCAATCAATCAACCCATCAAGCCATCTTCATAGTAGCATAAAAGCTGAAGAGAAAACCCCCGGTACCGGAATAATAACCAAATGAAGTGTCACAAGGGACGGGAGACATGCCACAAAGTCATGCTCCAAGTAAAGCTAAAATGCACACAAAGGAGCTATCTCTTCTCACATCCAAGGCCAATCTGGAGGAGGGTAATAATGGGGAAAAACAATGGTCAACATCACAATGGACTTGGCTGTGCCATCATAATGTTTCGCATCGCCCAAACACACACAAAATACCAGCTGGACTTTCAAGTAAAGGCTAAGTAATAAAATACTAGCACAATAAACAACCATTGATTCCAAAGTAGGGAATCATACCAATTAATCACCATAAAAGATGCAAACGATTACTCAAGAAGAGTTCAACAAAAATAGCACAAGGAGTTTCTCATAAAAGAGTCCAACAACATTGACCATTAAAACATAATGATTCCCAGATAAGGCACGTACCAAATACATCCTAAATATGATACCCACAAGTTAATCATAAAGAGCACAACCCAAACGGTCACTCGCAAATGGCACAATGACTATTACCAAAATGACCCTAAACATTTACTCATAAAGATATACTAGGACTATGAACTCAGCCATCTCATCATACCTGGAATTCCAAAGTAGGAAATCAGAATGAATACACCTTAAGGTTAATCAAACCGTAAGTACCCAATTGCCAATTCACGCTTTACCTCCGTCCATAACGAACCAATTCTAAACACCCCAAACGAATCCAAAGGTTACCCTTATTAGAACATGATCACGACCAGACTAAACCCTACACTTTGGTGTTCAATAACCACCCTCTAGGTACTATAGGACATCGCCTAAAACCTAGACCAAGTCTTACTCGAACATCAATTCGATTGGAACAATCACGAATACATCATAAGATGCCCAAACATTCCCAAACAATACTTGATCAAATTACATAACATCATTGTTCACAAAGGAACCAATTTCAATTACTAAAGAGTTCCACGGTTCCCAACTAAGTCAACTAGAACAGTACTACGGAACCTAGACCGAGACTACACATTGATCTTAAACCTCAACTAAAAGACAACCATTATTATCTGTAACCATGCTTCCAATATAACCATTTCATAGTACTCGAAAATAGCTTTCCAACGATAGTTTACACGTCTAAAACGGAGTCCGGACGAAGAAGTTATGGCCTCCGGAAGATTGAGCGAAAAACGGACAAACTGGAAAAAGAGGGGTGCGCGCGCCTCCCAAAAAAGGGTGCTCACGCCTCCTTTGATCAGTTTGGAGGCTTTTGAGTGCACTAGAGGGTGCGCACGCCTCCCCTAAAGGGGTGCGCGCGCCCCGACCCCCGAATCAGCTTTTTGGCCTTCCAGAAATGCTAAAATTGCATAAACTCATCCCATACCAACCTAACCTCCATTCTTACTTCAAAACACAATTAAAACTCCTACTTTGGCTCTATAATCACTTCTAAAAACTAACTTAACTAAGAGTTTCAAACACAACCAAACCCGAAATTCCCAATTTGTTTCTTGGGTTCATTTACACTCAAAATTTGAGAGTAAAACTCTCCCAAACAAACCCATCAACATAAAACTCACCCAAGACACAACCTAAATACATCCTTGACCTCTAAATACAATTCTAAACTCCAAAACACCAATTACCAACATCAAATCCAAATTCATCCATGACTTCAAATCAAGATTTAAATCCCAACATTTCAAAATCACAAAAGATGAACAAAAATACAAATAAATTCCAAACTCAACCAAAATGGCATATATATGAACTAAAGCATTACATAAACTAAAGATGAACATTTTAGCATAAAAATGAGGGAAAAGTAACTTACCCGGATTTTCTCAAAGGTGACGAAACTCGAAATTTCTTGGCTTCCTACGATCCTATCGACGATCTAAACATGTTTCATGTTTTAAGAAATGAGAAATAATGAGAGGAAGAGGACTAAAAAGAAGAGAGAAGGAGAAGAGAAACTTACCTCAACCATGGAGGAGAGAGAGAGAAAAGGAGTGTGCTGGAGAGAGAGAGAAAAGTGAGGGAGAAATGAGGGAGGAGAGGGGGGATGGAGGGAGTAAGTAGGAATATTTAGGAATTTACACATAGACCCCCTCCCCTACACACTAACTCAATCATCTTATATTCCCCACTAACATTTAAGACTCAACACTTCTACACTAGCACAAATGGCCCAAATAAAATCCTAGGCAAAAATTATTAAGAAACACAAAATGCACACATAATTATTTAAATAAATAAATAATTTAAATAAATAAATAATTTAAATAAATAAATAAGAAATAAATAAATAATTAAATATTTATTACTACGAAAATAGAGGCGGGTTTTCGGGTCGTTGCAATCTACCCTCCTTAAAAAGAATTCGCCCGCGAATTCACTCATCAAAATCACAACGCGCGGTCATAATGAGGCGACAAAATATCAATTCGCATAAAGCACTCATAACCTCTATCAAGTACCAATTAAATATTTCATACATCGTCCCCACGACTCAAATAAACCAACACATTTGAACACATACGCATCTCAAGTATACTCGTATCAAACATTCTAAAGTTAACTTCCTCTTTCATCCCGAATTTCACATTCTCAAGACTATCACTTGTTCACCAATTCTAAGACATAGCTGATTTGATCCTAATTAGCATTACGCTCTCCATCAACCCTTAAATCATCAACATCCATACGTTTTACTTTTCCGGTTCATCCGCACGCACTGACGAACTGTACATCAACCCACGTAATCATACTACTACCCGAATAAATAAGGGAAGGAATAGGACTAACGATTACTGTCACCCAATAACTCAATGATATAAAAAAAAAAAAAATCTAATGTTATCAACTATCCGCTCAAATGAGATTCCACTACCACACTCACTTTCCTTATAAGATAAAAAATAATACAGTCATAACCTTTGAATTCCTCAACTACTAGCATTACCTCATACTTAGTTTTCTAAGGAAATATATCCATCAACTTTTGATAGTCCGATATCATAACGTTTCAACTTGGTCCCAAAATAAAATATAATATAACCCGCTAAGGTAAAACCACTAAAATCACAACCAATTCCAAGTCACAGATAGCTCCACTTATCAAGCGTTAATCCTCAAAATATATGCAAATACTTTATCGCCCAAAAATCGCAGAATCCAGATTACTCCTAAACACAATTCTCGAGATACTACAAACTCGTCTTATTCACACCCTTAATTATACCGCAAAGATACTTCCATTAGAAAATCGCATACTTAATATCACTTCCCAGAAATTCAAAACATTAAACAATTTCAAGCTTACACAACTTCTTAAACTATGAAAAGCTAAAGAAATTTCTCATCCTTCAAATGTTCACCGCGTGACTATATCTCTAAGGATTACCATTAAAGTAGCAACTGTAACGATCCGAACTTTTCATAATCTTTATTTTCATAAATATCAATATATTACAACTTACAACTCTAAAAGATATTACAAATGATCACTAATAATCCGAAATATTCAATAAACTGCTCTGTCCCAATACAGAATCATAGTATCCTTTAATATGCCAAAGTATCTATACTCAACTTCCTTTACAAATCCTTAATCCAAACGAGAACGCCACTAAGAAAAGATTCAGAACCAAGTGACAACTGTTTAACTAAAACCCAAAAATGCCTTTAATATTGCTCGAGAATTTCTTACTTTCTCAAAATATGTCTAGACCTTTAAACTTAACGTGCTTACCATCATTGATGATTATAACTCCCACCATATACTCATAACTCATTTTGCTTTAACTCAACTCCAGTCATGTACTAAAATGATTCCAAAAGTATCATAACTCAACTTCTTATTATGACCCATAATAAATTAAGTATTTCCTCATACTAAACAATTCCGATGCACTCACGTAGATGTACTAAAAGTAAAGAAAAACTCCTATCAAGAAATTTACGAATTGAATCTTTAACTCTTTTAACCCAACCGATACTATATGCTCACTGATTCACCCATCAGTATTATAGCCCATATCAACTCATCATATAACCCAAGTTCCCTATCGGTCAAGCGACATATCGCACCTAGTATAAATTATACTCAAGGCTTCAACATTAGTATTGCCAACTGAATAAGCTAAATTCCCAGCACAACCTTATAATAAATATTTTCAAATTTTCAATATAGAACCTGAACATAATATATATACTTAGTATGCTTCTAAACAAAGTCAAACATACTAATATAGAAGTATTCACCACCTATCGATGGCACCCAAGAAATTCGTAACACATTGAAAGCTAGGCCATACTACTTAACTCGTCAATATCCTGTATAGGTGACACAACTAAATCACCCCATACATACCAGCAGCAATCACGAAATTTCGTACTCGAGAATACACCTCAACATAAATCACTTAATAAGAACAAACATATGAATATAGCACAAGACATTTCCACTTTACGAAATAGGTACGTCCAAGTCTTCAAAACTCGCACTCTCGATTCCCAAACCAACTAACCCCAAGGGAACCATTACTATTAACACCAATCTATACTTGATATACCACAAGAGAAGAAACACTCGGCGTCAATATCACGACTTATAACTCAACCAACTTCCACCTTAACCTCATTCTTTCAAGAAAACTTAGTTTCTAAACCACTCAAATTCATAACACCCAAGTATTGAAACCTACTCAATATCAGAGTTCTTATTCTCTTTCAATATCTAAAACCATTGCTCTGATACCAACTGTCACACCCTGGAAATCTCAAAATCCCTAAATATAAAATTTACATAATATACATCTCCAAAATACAAAATACCAAACACGGGCGCGTGAATTCAACTATGAAATCTATACCATCAAGCAACACCTCAACGAGATTATAACTCGGAGACTATAAACAAACGCGGAAGCAAGAACAACTATTAACAAAAATACCCAAAGTACAACCGTATATACAAAGGTGACGAAACTCGAAATTTCTTGGCTTCCTACGATCCTATCGACGATCTAAACATGTTTCATGTTTTAAGAAATGAGAAATAATGAGAGGAAGAGGACTAAAAAGAAGACAAAAGGAGAAGAGAAACTTACCTCAACCATGGAGGAGAGAGAGAAAAAAGGAGTGTGCTGGAGAGAGAGAGAAAAGTGAGGGAGAAATGAGGGAGGAGAGGGGGGATGGAGGGAGTAAGTAGGAATATTTAGGAATTTACACATAGACCCCCTCCCCTACACACTAACTCAATCATCTTATATTCCCCACTAACATTTAAGACTCAACACTTCTACACTAGCACAAATGGCCCAAATAAAATGCTAGGCAAAAATTATTAAGAAACACAAAATGCACACATAATTATTTAAATAAATAAATAATTTAAATAAATAAATAAGAAATAAATAAATAATTAAATATTTATTACTACGAAAATAGAGGCGGGTTTTCGGGTCGTTACAGCGTGAGCCAAGCTAGGCGCATTACTCATGCACGCGCCTAAGGAGACGCATGGCGCATGGGAGAGGCGCATGGCGCGTGGCTTCAAACTGAACTTGTGAATTATCTTGAATCTTGATCTTCTTGCCCTGTTCCTAAGCATATTCTATTACAATGGACAACCTAAAAATGAAGTATAAATACTTCTTACATGTGGGTCTAAAGTCCATGAAATAAAACTTAGGTGATGGATCAATCAAATCTAATCAATCCTATTACATTGAAACTGAGATATATTTGGGCATACCCAACAATCTCCCCCTATTTGATTGATACCATTACCTACTATATCAAGGATAGACATTATACTTGATAATAACATGTTCAAATAAATGACTTTGATAAATCATGTCTCAAGTTAATGCACAGACTAGTCCGAGATATAGATTTCTAATCTATTCCAATAAAGATAAAACATTACAAGTGGAAAGATAGAAACAACAGTTTAACACATTCAAAATGATATATGAGTTTTAGTTTTGAAATGTGTTTAAACAAAGTTTAAACTCAATACATGAAATATGAAACAATTCAAATATGATGCATATGATTTTAAACAACATTCATTGTTCTACAAACAAGTAGTTTGAGTGAACAAGGTTTGATAATAAGTGGTGCATTGTTCTCATTAAAACTTGAAATATAAGAGTTGGTGATTACAAGTTTTTAACAGAACAAAAAAAAAGGTGCTAAAACACATAAGCACTAAATCACTAACAAAAGGTAGTTCTAATCACCAAAATATTTCTAACAACTTACAATCAGAAAAGAACTAACTAAGGGTTGGGAGGAGGAGGAGGAGGAGCGTCATCTTCTCTCAATCCTTCTTCGATCTCGCTCACAGACCGCTGAATTTGCTTTGAAAGTTGATGGCAACGGTTCACAAAACCATGAGTGTCAGTGACACAAGTATGAGTTTCAGTGACACCGTCTCTGATGTAGCGCAAATGATCAACATTGATGTTTTGGTACTCATCAATGGTGCGTTGAGTAATGGCTTACTGTTGAGTTAGGTTTTCAGCAACAAATTGAAAGTTTGCTTCAATAGCAGCTTGCGTGGACACAATATCAGAGGAAGTCTTTTCTGCGCGCCTATCAGCACTGGAATGAGCAGCACTGAAATGAGTGACAATCAATTCCTTCAAAACATCAAGTTTTAAGAGTAAGGAGCTTGAGTCCACGGGTGCACTATGGGCGCTCAAAGTAGGCGCGGGAGTGATAATGGGCGCGTGAGTTAACCTCAGAGATTCCAACTCATTTTTGACTTGCTCCATTTTGATCACTATACTTTGCAATTTCTGGCTATCACCTTCTGTTAACTCGAAAATTTTCTTCATGACTGATGAAATGCTTGTCTCCATTTCTTTTATAGCATCAGCAAAATCTTGAATATTTGAGAGTTTGATTCCTCCATGGATGAGATCATAAATAGAAGTGATTGCCTCTTTGAATACACCATTCATTGATTCTATTGCTCCTTTCCATTCTTGAGGAGATAAGAAAATTCTGTCCTTGATAACAGCATCTATGCGTAACATCTCCCCCTTAATGGTAGCAATCTCTTTGGACTGATCAGAAAGTATAGACTCAATGCGTGTCTGTCCCTGCTGTAAGTTTTGGAGAAGAGAGATTACCATTGACATGTCAGAACTGGGAGTAGGTAGAGGCGCAGAGTCTGGTGGAGGCGCATCAGAATGTAGAGGTGCATCATACTGTTGAGGCGCAATGGGAGAAGGAATGGAATGTTGAGGCGCAGAAAAAGATTTGCGCTTCTTCAATGATTCTTGCTCCCC
This sequence comes from Campanula takesimana, assembly GCA_026119855.1. Classification (NCBI taxonomy): domain Eukaryota; kingdom Viridiplantae; phylum Streptophyta; class Magnoliopsida; order Asterales; family Campanulaceae; genus Campanula; species Campanula takesimana. The sequence goes on from JAOWBW010000853.1 coordinate 358,426, forward strand.
CTCAACTAGATCATCACCTAGATCACCAAATAATTGAGCAGAAAGTTTGGCTCTGAAAAGTTGTTGTTCAAGAGTAGGAGTAGAGGATGGTGCAATAGTAACTTTCTTTTTCTTTCTAGGAGCAATTGTTGGAGGCTTTGGAGGAGGCGCAGTAGAATGAGGAGGCGCCTGAGGAACGAGGGGCGCAGAAGGTGCAGGTGCGCTTTCATCAGCGCTTGAGCCTGCGCCTTTAAGCGTCTCCAAATTTGCTAAGGCAGCAGCTTGCTTGATCGGATAGTCTTCATCTCATTTCCTTTGAGCTTCAAGCCTGCTAGCTTCCTGTGCCTTCTTCAAATCACGATCTTCATCAGAATCTCTTCTTGAGCGCTTAGATGGCCTTAGCGCTTGAACAGTTTCTGCAATCCCTTTGCCTTTGACAGAATCCCCTGCGCCTGGTTGTGCGCTAGTTCCTTCATCAATATCCACTTCAGATCCTTTAGTAGCTTCTGCGCCTTCACCTTCCGAATCTGTGGCTTCATCAATTAACACACCTCCTTTAATCCTTAGTGTGCGCTTTCTGCGCTTTTTCACCACCAAACTGTCTAGTCCAAAAACTGGAACATCATTCAACTTGTGATCCTCATTCTCATTGAGGAAACGCTCAAGAATAGGGTAAGTAAGGAAGATTTTTGTGAGAATGCGACAGTGAGTTTTAAACTTCGTTTTCCCTTCATTCTTGTTCTTTGTATATTTGTCTATCTGTTCCATCAGAGTTCTCAACAGAATTTGAGGCCAGTTCAAGATTTCTTTGGCCATAAGTGCTGCAGTTAATTCCCATTGCTCAATGGTAAACCGGTTCACATTTCCAGTTTTGAAAACAATTGAAGTACCAACCAAATGAGCAAGATGAGCCAACAACTCTCCACCATCCCGAATCTCAACAGACTTAATGTTGTTTTGAAGAGTGGGAATATCCAAGAGCGTGCGCGCAATGATATTCTGTGATTCAACAGAGTAATTATTTGCACGTCCTATAACATTGTCAGGCCCAGTGGAGCAGAAACCAAGTATGTTTCTTATAGTGGCAGAAGTAATGATAATATCCACATCATGTACAGTAGCAGACACTTTGTATCTCGTGCGCCCAGCAGATTCAGTCTCAATAATTTGAGCGCTTGAGAAGAATTCATCCACAAGAAGAGGAGAATAGAATGGCTGATCCATTGTAAATAACGGAGTGAGACCATAGGTGCGTATGTACTCGATAATGTCCAATCCCATCGGAACTGAGGATAGCTCAATGAGATCTAAAGTCTCACCGGGTTTAAAATTTGCTAGGTCCTAAAAAAAAATTAAACATAAATTGAATTAGGAGTGAAAAGGGGCGCATAGAAACATACTAATGAGCAAGGAAATATTAGGCGCAAGGTTTGATTAGGAGAATATCATTAATAAACACTAGAGGCGCAAAAAAATAAGAGGCGCATAATCAAATGAGTGCATAAGATAACAAGGCGCATTAAGAATGGTTCTATGTAGAAACTAAGGAAAATTTAAACAACGAAATTTGACTAAGTACAAAGTTAGGCGCATACAAGTTTTAGGCGCAGAATAACTTAGGCGCATAACAAATGTTGAGGCGCATAAGGCATTCAGGTGCATAAAAGGAATAAGGCGCATAAGGGTGTATTTAGGCGCATAACATGAGTAAAATTTTACTTAGTAAAAAAAATACAAAAACACACAAACAAGTAAAGACATAAACATGCAAGCAAACAAGATCAAACATAAAAAAAATTTAAAAAAAAAGTTTTGAAAGTTGAAACCCAAGTCATGCAAAAAATAACGAAGAACACAAAAAACATGTCTTGAGTGCTCGAAGAACACCAAGAACACATAAAACGTGAAACTTCACCAAATCAGGCAAACAATATATCAAAACGACCACACGAAGATGAGGATAACAAATATGTAAATCAAAACAAGTAAAAATCAACAACAAATCCAGAAAATGGATTCAAAGATCCAAAAATTTGAAAAGTTCAAAAATGGAGATTTTTCAGATTTGCAAAATACAGTGCATGGATCGTCGAAAAGTTGGTTTCAAAAGATTCGAAATCACTAAATGAACAAAACCTAACAAACGATTTTGAAAACGGAGAAACGAAACAAGATTAATCAAAAGAAAAGCCATATTCGGTTAATGAAGAACCCGAAACTCAGAATAGTAAAAAAAATGCAGAAAATAAAGGAGTTTTGGGTTAGAGATCCATACCATTTCGTCTTGTGATGATTTGGTTGTTATCTTTGGACCCATTAATGAATTAAGAAATAAGAGAGAAATATATAGAGAGAAAGAGAGAGAAACCGAGAGAGATAGAGAGATGAAGTGGGTGAGACTGAGAGAGAGAGATGACGGGAAGGAGTAGCGGGAGAAGAGAGAGTTGGTGAGGGTTTTGTAGGGTAAATGATTAGAAAAGAAAAAAATAGAGGGGGGTGTAAGAGTTTATATAGGTTTAGGGTTTAAGAGAGAGAAGGTGAAAAGACAAGAATTAATGGTGATGGACAAGGAAAGGACAACCATTAATGAGGGGTATTTGAAAATGATGGCTATTAATGGCTGAATGACACAAAGAAATATTGATGTGACATTTTGGGTTAAGAAAAAATGCTCCACTTCCCTTATAAGTGTATGAGCAAGTTTGACTAATTTTTGCACAAACTCTAAAAACATCTGTTTTGGTGTAAGTTTGGGGTGCAAGAAATATATCCCCAGAAAATAAATTTTTTGAAAAATGAAAAACGAAGGAAAAATTAATTGCACAAGTACCCTTGAACAATTATGGAATGTCAAAAGACAAGAATTCCTATAATAAATGAATAGCATTTACATACCTGGTACTTGTGACAAATTTAATACGTTCAATCATTGAAATAAATTTTGAGCATTGATTGAGCCGCAAATATTTATGAGCGCATGAGGGGCGCATGATCTTTTCTAAGCGCGCGTAAGGATTTGGGAAATTAAGAGTGCTAGGCGCGCATAGAGTGGGGCGCGCAGGGATTTAAGTTGGCGCGCAGAGAGTTTCCTTGAAACTTTGAAATTTATCTAACATCTAAAACTTAGAATACTCATAACTCAATAAAACATAAAATCATTAGTATTGACAAACTATATTGAATTTAGTTGAGTTCAAGCATACCCATTTCACCTCTAAAAAATATGAACCATTTCGCGTCAAGTGCTTTCGTTAGAATGTCGGCGATTTGATAGTCGGTTCCCACGTGTTCCAAATGTATATTTCCTTTCTCCACGTGGTCTTTGAGGAAGTGATATTTGATGTCGATGTGCTTGGTTTTTGAGTGCATGATAGGATTTTCAGAAACCGCAATTGTTGATGTATTGTCGCAGTAGATGGGACAATTTTCATCAATAATATCATAGTCCACCAATTGTTGCTTCATCCATAGTATTTGACAACAACAACTTATCGCTGCGATATATTCAGCTTCGGTTGTTGAGACAGATACTGAAGCTTGTTTCTTACATGCCCATGACACAAGTCGATATCCGAGGAAATGACAAGTGCCACTTGTGCTTTTCCTATCAATTGTGCACGCTGCATAATCCGCATCTGAATAACCTACAAGTTTAAAGTTCGAATCTTTGGTGTACCAAAGTCCAAGGTTAATAGTACCGGAGAGATATCTTATAATACGTTTTACAGCAATTAAGTGTGCTTCTCTAGGGTCAGATTGATAACGAGCGCAAACACAAACACTAAACATTATATCAGGCCTACTAGCAGTAAGATAAAGGAGTGAGCCAATCATACCTCGATAGAGTGTTTGATCAACACGTTTACCTTTTAAATCTTTGTCGAGTTTGTTGCCGGTAGCCATTGGAGTATCGTATGGTTTAGCATTGTCAAGTCCAAACTTCTTGATTAAGTCCTTTGTATATTTAGCTTGATTGATAAATATGCCTTCATTCATTTGCTTGATTTGAAGCCCGAGGAAGAATGTGAGTTCTCCCATCATGCTCATTTCAAACTTGCTCTTCATTAGTTTCTCAAAGCGCTTGCACAACAATTCATTAGTAGAACCAAATATAATATCATCAACATAAATTTGAACAAGTAATTTATGACCATTATGTTTGGCTATGAAAAGAGTTGTATCGATTTTACCGCGAGTGAAGCCTTTTTCGATGAGAAACTTGGATAGTGTATCGTACCAAGCTCTTGGTGCTTGTTTGAGCCCATACAAAGCTTTCTGGAGTTTGTACACATGATTTGGAAATTGTGAATCTTCAAACCCAGGTGGTTGAGCTACGTAGACTTGTTCTTAGAGTTCACCATTTAGAAACGCGCTTTTCACATCCATTTGATATAACTTGAAGTTCTTGTGAGCTGCGTAAGCTAGAAATAATCTGATAGCTTCAAGTCTTACTACGGGCACAAAAGTTTCATCGTAATCAATTCATTCTTCTTGCCTATAGCCTTGTGCAACCAACCTTGCTTTGTTCCTTATGATGGTTCCATTCTCATCCATCTTATTTCTGAACACCCATTTCGTACCAATAACTTCTTGATCATTTGGTCTTGGAACAAGAGTCCAAACTTTGCATCGTTCAAATTGATTGAGTTCTTCTTGCATAGCAACAACCCAATTAGGATCTTGGAGCGCTTCATCAGCCTTCTTCGGTTCAATTTGAGAGATAAAAGCAGTGTAAGCATCAAAGTTTGTAGCTCTCCTTGTACGAACACCAACATTTAGATCACCAATGATATTATTGATTGGGTGACCTCTAACTTCATGAATTTCAGGAGGTAAGTTAGGTTGAGTCGTAGTAACTTGAAGGTCTTCAATTGGTACATCTTCACCAGATTCTAAATCATCAAAATTTGGGGGTTGAATTGGTGTAGCGTTGAAACTTGGGTTTACACCAGATGCAGCAGTAGATATAGGTGCGTGAGAGGAATCAAGAGGCGCAACATGTGAGTGAGGCGCAGTTGGTGATCCATTTGGCGTGCCATATGAGGAGTTAGAAGCAACTGGTGTGGATGGATTTCCTTGAGTTGATAAATTCTGATTTTGAGTAGGCGCAACATGAATAGGAGCACCTGTATCATTTAGCTCAATAGAATCATCAGAATCATTTGGAGCCAAATGTGGTTCAAGGAGAGAATGTTCATCAAATGTAACATGTGTAGATTCAACTATCACTAATGTAGATCTATTAAAAACACGAAAAACTTTAGAATGTTTGGCATACCCAACAAAAATACCTTCGTTGGCTTTGGCATCGAATTTACCTCTATGTTCGTTTCCGTTGTAGAGGATATAACACTTGCAATCAAAAATATTGAAGAATGCAATGTTGGGAGTTCTACCACACCAAAGTTCATACGGAGTCTTGTTGTGAAGTTTGTTGATGAGGGAACGATTTTGAGTAAAACATGCTGTGTTGATAGCTTCTTCCCAAAAGTACTTGGGCAATTTAGCTTCAGCTATCATCGTCTTTCCTGCTTCAATCAACGTCCTATTCTTTCTTTCCACAACACCATTTTGTTGAGGAACTCCAGCGGTTGAGAAGTTGTGATCTATCCCATGATCGTCGCAATATCGAGCAACACCGTTGTTCTTGAATTATGTTCCATTGTCGGATCGAACACTAATGATGTCATCTTCTTTTTGGGTTTGGAGCAGTCTGAATAAGGTGGTAAAAATATCATAACAATCATCTTTTGAGATCATCATTTCCACCCATGTATATCTTGAATAGTCATCCACCACAACTAGAGTATACTTGTTCTTTCGAAAACTTGCGGTGGTAACTGGTCCAAATAGATCAATGTGGAGCAGTTGCAAACATTTAGAAGTTGAGGGATTGGTCTTGCTGGAGAAAGATTTCTTCGGTTGTTTGCCAAGTTGATACACGGCGCACTTCTTGTCATGATGATCAGCAACCTTGGGAAGTCCTTTAACAAGGTTATTCCTCCTGAGTTTAGATAGATATTTGAAGTTCAAGTGACTTAAGCACTTGTGCCATAGCCAACTATTTTCGCTCACACTTTTAGCTACAAAACAAAGATTAGTACTAGAGTTCATACTATAGAAATCAATAATGTAAATATTTAACTTACGATATCCCGTGAGTAATGTAGCTCTAGTTTTGCCATTCTTGATAAGACATTGAGTTGAGGTGAAATGGCATTCTAATCCTTTATCGCAGAATTGAGATATGGATAATAAATTGTGCTTGAGCCCTTCGACGAGAGAGACTCTTTCAATGCACACTTTGTCTTTCTTGAGCTTTCCATATGCAACAACTTGACCTTTGTTATTATCACCAAATGTTACTGAGGGACCTCTTTCTTTATGGACATCTTCTAATAAGGATTCATCTCCAGTCATGTGTCTTGAACACCCACTATCGAGAATCCATTCATAATTTCTAGCTTTTGAAGATCCAGCCATGAAACAAAGAACCTGAAATATAGACATTTAAGCAGGTCCCCTTTATTCCTTTTGGGTCCTAGAGTTAGCAACTTTTGACGACCCACTCTTGCTTGACCTTAGGATTTTTACGTCCTTTGGCATTGGGAGTGAATCGCAAAAGTCATTCCACGGCCTTGTGTCCAGAACAATCACAAATGGAACAATGATGAAAGCCACCAATCACATGAGTTTTCACAAACTCTTTACTTTTCTTTGGGATAGCATTCTTCTTTGGGTCAGATGGACTAGCATTAACAAAATCCTTCTTTTGATATTTTGGAGCGCTTGATCTAGGAGGGCGCATAGGGCTAGGAGGCGCACGGCGATGAGGCGCGTGGCTCCTAGGCGCATAATGAGCACTCGGAGAAGGAGCGCGCTTTGTTTTAAGAGGGATTTTGCTAGAGGATGATTCATCTGTAGCTATATCTTTCCCATTAGCTTTCCCAAATTGCTTCGTTGGGTAGACATAATGGAATGTTTGTCTTTTGACTTTTTCCTGTCCTTTTCCCATTGAATTAGAATGTTTTTCCTTGGGAATTTCAAAAGTTTGTTGTTTTGTAAATTCACTATCTCTTTCAGCACAGACATCACACTTAAAGTTGTCACTAGCTGATGAGAATCTCAAGCCACTTTTATCACCACTGACTTTTTGGGACTCAAATATATTCTCCATAGTGACACGAGAATTGGACCACTCATTTGTAATCTTTTTAAGATCAGTAATTTGATCAACCAATTAATCGTTTTGAACTTTAAGAAGTGAGTTCTGTTCTGTTAGAAAAGTGTTTTTAACAGTAAGAGGAGTTATGCTCTTTATCTGCTCCTTAAGGAGGGTGAGTTCAGATTTAAGTAGAGATTTCTCGGTCTTAAGCTGGGAAATTTCATCACATGATAGTGCTAAACCTTCCTTCATTTTGCCAAATTTACTAATTACCTTTTCGGCTTCTAAGAATAACTTTTCTTGTTTGGCAATGTCCTCATCGTGATTGATTGTAGGAATAGGTGCAACTTGAGGTCTAACATATTCACTCTTTCTGAGCTTGCTTCTAGCACTCAGATCACATCTTGAAAATAACAATCCACCATCGCTTTGAGCAGGAGTGAGAAATCTTTGTTCAACGAGCTCGCTGATGGTTGGTCCTTTCTTCTTCTTCACTTCTTGAAAACTTACAGATTTCTTGATAGGTTTATTCAAGGTATTCATATCAGGAACATCTTTGGCGTAGTCATCATGATAATCATAAGTATCATCTTCATCATCATTTGCCACCAAACAAACGAGTCCATCATCGGAATCTTCATCGCTCTCATCTGAGTCTGTTTCAATCCAAGTGTTCTGCTCATTTGCTGGTGATTCTTCTTCAGCAACCATTCCCTTGTGACGAGTGAATTTGGGAGTGAACTTGGGAGTATGGCTGCTTTTCTTCTGCATATATTCAAATTTTGGAATTGGGCAGCTTGAAGCAAAGTGTCCTGATTTCCTGCAATTAAAACAAACAAGGTCTTCTTTACTTTTTGAATCACTGCTCCTCGTGAACTTTGGAGGAGCTCTGCTGGTAGATCCTTGAAATTTGCTGGTTGAGCCGGGTCTTGAGAATTTTCTGAACTTTTGAAATTTCTTCACAAATAAAGCGAAGTCTTCATCATCCATGTCTAATAGCTCAGAGGTAGAAATTTTGGGATCGGAACTTTTCTCTTCTTGAACCGGCGCAGGCGCATGCGCTTCTTCTCTATGCGCCACCATTGCTATGGATTTTGACTTTCCTTCAGTTTCACTGATTCGTTGGAGTTTGAGCTCATAAACCTTAAGATTTGCATAAAGGTTCCTTAAAGTCCATACATCTAAAGTTCCGGCGTCTTCAAGAGCGCTGGATTTATGAAGATATCTTGAGCCAAAAGCTTGGAGGAAATTTACATTCAAAACTTTGTTTGAAAACTTCATGCCAAGTGAAATACATAGATTTATAATTTCACAGTAGCGTTCATAAGTTTTTCTTAAGGTTTCACCGGGAAGATGGGAGAAATTGTTGAATCTCTTTTGTACTTCATATTTCTTGTTCTCCTTACAAACAGTATCTCCTTCTATATGCTCTTCAATAGCATCCCATAGATCATTAGCAGTAGCACAATGCATGACTTGTTGTTTCATAGCCGTGCTTAGAGTGCTTAGGAGAATGTTTCTTGCTTTGCCATCATTTGCAACTCTTCTTGTTTCTTCCTCAGTCCATTCTTACCTTGGTTTCTTGATGGTTGGTTGAGAAGCATTGGTGCGCGGATTTGGATTCGCTTTCATAGGGATGTAAGGTCCATAAACCACGGTGTCATGAAGTCTTTCATCGATTGAAGTGAGATGAGTTAAGATGCTGAATTTCCACACGTCAAAGTGATCTTCATCAAAGACTGGAACATGTGTGTAGTTAGCAGTTGCCAAAGGTTTATAGTTTGCCATTTAGAATCGGCACCCAAGCTGTTAAGCTTGAAAAACAAAAGTGTTTTATAAAGGTGTTTGCTCTGATACCACTTGTTGGTCCCAAAGGGCAACAAGGGTATGAAAAATAGCTAGAGGGGGGTGAATAGATGTTATAAAATTCTTTTCCTACCCTAGAAAAACTCAATTGCAAATACGCACTTTATCAAGTAAGCGTTATGATATGCGCCTAAGTGAGTGAGTGAAATGCACAGCGGAATTTAGTAATGTAAATAGGCGCAAAGTATGATAAAGGGGGCACACACACACTCTAAGTATTTTGGCTCAAAGTGGGTGAAATAAGAAACTAAGGCAAATGATATAACAAACACAACACAGTTCAATCAATCAATCTACAATGAATAAACAATCAAATAGTTAGATATGATATGACTTGAAAGAAAAAGGCAAGATAGTAAGTACGCGCTATTTGGAGAGGTTCGATCGGGAAAATGATCTACGTCCTCTACCAAGATGGTTAGTCTTGGATTTCTAATGAAGATCTTATATTATGAGTAAGTGTTACAAATTACAATCATTTGATCTTATACACCAACTCAAGATCTATTTCTATGAAAGAACAAATCCTAGACAATAACCGGTGTATCTCTAAAAGAAAGATCTAAGTGATCAAACTTAAAGAGGTGCGTGTGTGATTTTAGATTCAAGGCTCTTTAGATCTTTGAGATTGAGAGCACAAGAAAACTAAAGTGTTTTTGCTTGAGGATCTGGGCTAAGGATGAAGTTATGAAGATGTTCTTGAGAATTCTTGTAAATCAAAGGCAATCTTCAAATCTTCAACAAATGCTTGGGAGAGAAAATCGTGAAATGCTTAGCAACTTCAAATGGTTGAAGTTAAGGGGTTTTTATAGTAGAGCCTCAAAAACTAGCCGTTGGAAATTCTTGGTGAGTCAGAGAAAGGACGGATGTGCTGTCGCTCATTGAGTGGAGCACGCGTCCTTTATAGCCGTTAGACACATAACACAAATGTGACCGTTTTGGACACGTGTCATCAGATGAGGCACATACGTATCTTTTAACCACTGTTGGATCATTGGCGAGGTTTGAATCTTCTCAAGTCTTTGAGTCTTCATTAAATCACTGAGTGTTGAATTAACACTTATGCGCGTTTGAGCAAGGGGCGCGTAGACATAGCGTGCCCTGAGCCATCTGGGGCGCGTGAGCCAAGCTAGGCGCATTACTCATGCGCGCGCCTAAGGAGGCGCATGGCGCATGGGAGAGGCGCATGGAGCGTGGCTTCAAACTGAATTTTTGAATTATCTTGAATCTTGATCTTCTTGCCCTGTTCCTAAGCCTATTCTATTACAATGGACAACCTAAAAAATGAAGTATAAACACTTCTTACATGTGGGTCTAAAGTCCATGAAATAAAACTTAGGTGATGGATCAATCAAATCTAATCAATCCTATTACATTGAAACTGAGATATATGTGGGCATACCCAACAGTTCTTCCAAGAATGTCAAAAGGAAATGGCTGACCGGGTTGTGGCTCTTTTATCTGACCAACCGAAGTTTAAGAATGCTATGCAGACTTGTCCTGGTCCAAAAGCACCGAAGGAAGGAGCCTCGTTTGAAATACCTAATCAAGATGTGAAGAATGACGAGTCACCTCTTTCAGAGATGCAACCAATGCTTAACAATCATATGGTGATTCATTCCCCTCCAACCATCCTAGAAACATCAAGACTCAGTACCACAATGGTCCCTTTTGGCCATGATGCACTCCCAGAATGAATTTCAGATCCAAAAAACCACCGAAGGCTCGGTGGCCCTCTGCCAATTTGTTGCCCAATCGTCACTCAAGAATTCGTAAAACATGTGTTTCTTCCAATCACGCTCCCCAATCAAGATGATGAGACAAAGCATGATGCATCTCCCAAGTTTAAAAGCCAGCAGGGGCTCATTGATCCCCTATCAGATTGCTCTGTAGTCGAATTGACGAAGGATGAGAATGTTTTAGTCATGTCCCCTTATCAAGAATCCGATCGCGAAGGGGTGGATCCTCTTATTCCAGAAAATTATATAAGGCTCAATGACCCTCCAGTAAGTTCTCCTGTAGTTCCAAGAACAAGAATTATCAGCCTCAAGGGTAGTTCATCCATAAGCAAGGAGTTACAACAGAGGCTCAGCAAACCTCTCAAGATGACTGGGCGTGTTCCTACTTCCCCTCGAGCGGGTAAATCTATTTATGTCAACGATAGCTCATCATTTTCCTCTAAGGGCAGCCCAATGGCTACCGCCGATGTATTTTCCAGATTGAAAGATGCCCCGGGTATTTCACGAATGAAAAGGTAAAGAAATGATCAACACTCAAGCCATGTAGATGTTCCATATGGCATGTCGTCCCAAAGGCTAACGGTGCCACTTTTTAGAATGGGTCCTGATGGGGTCCTGTGGCCTATACAAGAATGCAAGATTCTCCGCCCATCACATCCGGCACCGTACCGTAGCAAGTATTGTGAATATCATGGAAAAGCCTCACATGCTACTAATGAATGTTACACTCTCAAGGATAAAGTCCGTAATCTTATGGGGGCTCAGAAGCCGAGCCAGATATTTGATCCATGGGGCTCACTTGACTCCCACGGCCACTGCTTTTCACTCCGATGGCGTAGGTAATAAAAGGACAGACTTTTGGTTTGCTAGCTTGCAAGGCTGCAACACTTTTGCTCACTTTTGGATATTTCTAGCTTCCAGTGCCTAGATCTCTTTTTGCTTGTGACTGGGATCACCGCCCACTCCTATTCATGTCCCCTTTTGCGTATCGCTTAGTAATGTGCTCACACATCTTCTTTGTCTTCTAAGTCTAAGAGTGTGTAGTTGTCTTCGTGCTTTTATTTCATTGCTTGTCATGTAATATATGTTTTCAGTCAATGAACTTGTCATATAACCAAGTGCCTTCTAAATCGCGTATCCTGTAGATCTGGACCCGCAAACAATTAAATCTCACTTAATTAAAAGCAATCAATGAAATTTGAACAAAAATTAGACTGTGATTAAATGAGATGGGAACTAGGGCCGAAGGCAATCAGCGAAGTTCACGGAGGCGATCGACAAAGTCACCCGACGAACGAAGATTTCAGGGTGCAATCAAGGGCATGATCAGAGAGGCCAATCAAATGGCAAAGGTTGAAGACTATCACACTGATGTAAGTGCAAGTGTCGGCGATTTTCCTTTAATGTATGATGCATTGTAAATTCTCGTATATTCTATGTTTATGTTTTTGTAAAACTTGTTGTATTCCGCATGCTATGATGTTTCTTCTTGAGTGCAAAAAAAAAATCGAAAGAGAGCAAAAAAAGGGAGGTCAAAAAAAAAAAAAAAGAAGAAGCATTATTCATTCATTTTGGTACATGTTCCATTTGCTTTATTGTTTAATTCAATTGTTTTAGAAAGGATATCGCGACACTGCAAATTCATGTGTGTGCCTTCAACGACGGCAGTTGGCAATTAATACCGAAGACTTCATCGCTCGAATCACAAAGGCGAGACATAGACCGAGGGTCAGACAATCTTATGTGACATCATCAGCTTCAAGGAGCACTGCGCATGCGAGGCCAATCTGCACTAAAGAAGATCTCGATCTTTCAACTTTGGGCAAAGCACCATCAACGATGACAACTGGTGGCTTTTGTTGGAGACCAACGTGCTCTACCAACTCCTTACACTGAGGTAGACCAAGAACCAAAAAATCGTGCAGCCTCCAAATGGTGTGATCAAAATCAGGAAAAGGAGACAACGACGAAGGCCTCTCACCGAATGAGGTCAAGCAGCGGCGCGAATCATATCTCTTGCCCAACGATGTTCTCATGTCGATTTGTCACGGTCTAACTTGTGTTCAAATGATTTGTCAATCTTATTTAATCAGAATTAAAATGCTAATCCATTTTTAGAAGGGTCCATTTGATTTTGAGGCACTTGACCATTAACGCTTGTTTAAGTCTTGAGTCTTTGATTTCAATGTGTGAGCATACTTTTCTCGAGTCTAGGGGCTTCCCCCTACTCTCGTCCTGCCGTCATTTCATTTCTACGCAAACACGATGTCGGAGATCCCACTGGGATTTCCCTTTGCTTTCACAAAATACTGGCCTCGTGCCTTCCCCTACCAACTCCTGGAAGCTGTCATAGCAAAAGAAACAAAGGAATGCTATTCTTTATATCTCAGAATCTCAAATGCCAGCAAGAGATGTAGAATTAATGAATACCAAACTGGGGCTGCATGTCAGAGTTTTGGGTTTTGTTTCAAGAGCAATGATGTGGTTGCATAACAATATGATTTTGAGAATGGTTGCTCCAGGTAACACGAAATTCAGATGGCAAAATTCCAGGGTACAAGACAACTCTCATTGACAGTTGATCCTTTGAAGGGACTCAGAAATGCAAAGATTAACTTTTGAGAATCATCATCAGTTTCAGTAACTCTCAAGATCGAGAACATCAAGGATATGGGACAACTCTCATAGACAGTTAGCTCCCTGAATGTGTGGATCAGTGGAAATGCAGTGCCATCTCGGATTAATAGTATGGCCCACTAAACTCAAAGCTCGTTCTTCGACAACATCAGGATTGTGTCCCGCCGAACAACTCTCAAAGACAGTTGACTCCCTACCGATTGGGTATCGCATGTTAGGAATTGTGAATTGCCTCAGACAAAGAAGCATCGAATGATTGAACAACTCTCAAAGACAGTTGACTCCCTACCAATTAGGTATCACATGTCAGGAATTGTGAATTGCCTCCGACAGAGAAGCATCGAATGACAAGACAACTCTCAAAGACAGTTGACTCCCTACCGATTGGGTATTGCATGTCAGAAATTGTGAATTGCCTCCAACAGCGATACATCGAACATTTGAATAACTCTCAATGACAGTTAGAGCCCCCAAAGGTTGAAATGCCAAAACATGAAGTGGTCTCCATATGACAGTTTGGATCAACATGAGATTCACCCTTCAAGTGAAACAAGAGCTTCATATGCCAGATTCAGGGGCTTGTCCTATAACATGACTGGGGCTTCCGTAGCCAACATCTGAGTTTGATATTTAAGAGACACTGGGGCTTCACCAGCGAGAAGGTTAGGGGAATGATGTCAGAAAGAACAAGTGGGGCTTCTTCAGCCGATGACTGGGGCTGCCCCAACCATAGCATCCGGAGATATACCATTGAGTATTCTTGATCAAATGGGTTTTGGAATTGACCTTTTGAGTGCTCGCGCTAGGCTTTCAACTCTGCTTCACCATACACATCTTCATATTCCTCATTTTCACAAAAATGCAAAAGTAACAATAAAGTGCATAATCCAGTTCATTCATGATTCTCCCACTAGTCATTCATAAACTTTCAGTCATTAATTGATAAAAAACAAAGTTTGAGATGCGAGCAATGCACATGTGTCAAATAAAAAAAATCAAATGCAAAAAAAAAATCAAATGCAAAATGAAATTTGACGTTCATCCATCAAAGGCAAATGGTTGCAAAATGAGAAGAGAATGTATTCTTGTCTCAATCTTTCTCCAAATCTCTTGATCTTAAAGATTTCAATCCATGTATGTGTTCTAAAACTTTTGTTGCACATGAATGACACTCTCGAGCACATTAATGTCGAAGATATATTCTGCTTGCTCTTGAAAATCTCTTGTAGGTACATGTCATCCACCCTGCCGCATCATGGTCCTCATAAGAGGGTCCTCATCAATATCAAGATATATGTTGCTTGCTCTTGAAAATCTCTTGCAGGTACACATCATCCATTTTGCCACATCATGGTCCTCACAAGAAGGATCCTCGACGAAGTCGACGCTCATGTTTCTACGTAGGGAATGAAATTTCCTAATGACCTTTTGAAGAAAATCTGTTCGAGTTGCCAAAGTCGAACTACGTTGGTCTGATTCTCGAAAGAGATACGTAGGCAGCCTAAATTTTCAGGCACGACCACATACTTGCAAAAAATCTTATGCAGGTACGAAGTTGGAACCACACAACGAATCACATCTTGGTTTCACAAAGAGGTTGCTCATTGAAATCGATCAAAATCCCACAACAATGGCAAAACCAAAGAGCTAACTTGCAGGTCACAACAATGTTAATCGTGTCATTTCTCCTGATATACGTGAGACTTCAGTCAAAATTGAATGATTCCAACCCGGTATCAATTGCCAAGAGTCGCAGCAACTCCAAAAGCAGAGTAGCTTGATTGTGAAAGAATCAGAAACCCTTTTAGGGTAAACAGGGATCCAGAATGAAGTTGCAGCACTCAAAACGGTGCCGACGGACCACGCAAAGTAATGTTTCAGCAACTCTAGAAGCGGAGAAGCTTGACTGTGAAATAATCAAAAACACTTTTAAGGTGAACGAGAATCTAAAATGAAGTTGCAGCACTCAATACAATGCCAAGAGGCCACGCGAAGCGATGGTTCGGTGCTTAACAAAGCACAAAAATCTCATCACACAGCAAAGCGAAAGCCGAAGGACCGGGACACAGCTCAGCATGCAGCGTATCCTTGAAATTATCTTCATGATAGTAGTCTTAAAGTTCTCATAACCAAAATCACTTCAGGCCGAGACGCCTCTTAAAGCTCTCAAAATCAATTTCGGCTTGAGAAAATTTAGATCTCGCCATCAAAATTATGATTGTTCCTTCCCCCAGAGTCAGATGCGACTCAACTTGATGTTGAATTAGGTCACCTCCTAGATTTTGAAGTGTCCTCCCCTGAAGAGTTAGATGTGACTCATATTGATGTTGAATTAGGTCATCTATCGGATTTTTAGATGTACCTCCACTCGGATTGTACCTTGCGTCAATCCTTAAGTAATGTTGATTTTGAACCTTCTCTTGATGTTGAGTCGGGTCCTCCCAGAACTACGACTCGACTTGATTCCCATGGAGGGATACGTAGGTAGTTTACCCTGGTGAACTCAGTCGCCCGTTCTCTTAAAATATTGGTCAGTTCCAATCCCCAGAGTCAGAAGTGCGACTTGTCTTGATGTTGAAATTAGGTCATTTCCTGGATTTTGAGATGTACCTCCACTCGGATTATACCTTGCGTCAATCCTTGAGTAATGTTGATCTTAAGCCTTCTCTTGATTGATTGAGTTGGTTCGAGTCAGAACTACGACTCGACTTGATTCCCATGGAGGGATACGTAGGCAGTTCACCCCGGTAAACTCAGTCGCCCGTTTTTACAAATTGTCGGTCGAAGACCGATCCCCAGAGTCATATGCGACTCATCTTGATGTTGATTTAGGTCATCTCCCGGATTCTGAGATGTACCCCCCGCTCCGATTGTACCTTGCGTCAATCCTTGAGTATTGTTGTTCCACCTTGGTCTTCTCGCCTGCCCGAGTTGTACCTCCCCCGAACTACGTTTTGACTTGATTCCCATGGAGGGATACATAGGCAGTTCACCTCGGTGAACTCAGTCGCCCGTTCTCATAAATATTTTCTCATGTCAATTTCCTCCCCAGTAAAGAGACCACACATCTCAATGCAAGCCCCAGCAAAGAGACAACGCATCTCAATGCACCCCTCTGCATTTTAAATTTTAATAAACTTGAACTACGATTGGTCTGATTCTCGAAAGAGATACGTAGGAAAACCGGTAATCCGGGGCCGACCATTGTTTTTGTTAGTTTGATTGTTTGTTTGAGTTAGAACTACGGAGGCTTGATTCTCAAAAGAGATACGTAGGAAGTCCTACTTTGGACCCAGCCGTTACACCCTAGACGATATTTTTTGTCTCTTAGTGAATCGTAGAATCCCCTTTACATTACAAGGAGATTCGATGAGGGGCTCTGTAGATACCCCGATCTCGCACCCCTTATCAAACCCCTTTTATTGGTCTAAACCCTAAAATTGACCTAGGACCTCGATCTGGATATGCGGGAGTGCCGTAAGCCTTATCGGTGAATCGAATGGATAAACGGACTTCAAATTCATGATCAGAGCGAAAAAACGAGCAAACAGGCATGTTCTTCAATTTTTGAGCTGCGGGACCCAAAACGGGGTTCGCACCCTTAGAACTGCTCGTTTTAATCCATTCTTTGCACTTAAAAATATATTATTGTCATCCCTTGCTCATTAACATATTTCAGATAGACGTGCGTGACCACGAGATTATTTCAAGAAACTTTCATGTTGGGACCGCGGACAACCGGGACACCATTGTGCGCACACACGGACAAAACTTGGACTGTTGTGGAACCAATACCAGAAGCAGCATTTGCAGTCACTCACGTCTAAAAAAGTCAAAGGAAGAAATGATGATGCCCAACCACTTTTTAGCAAGTGGCAGAAGTAGGTTGGACAATCAAATAGGCCATGGTCCAACCAGAGCGCGACACGTGGCAAAATCAGATCCCCCTGGCAGCCAGATCCAACCGTACGGGTGGTTTGGGAGGATCAGACCTGCAGTTTGTTCTTCAGCAACTTGGCCATTTACATCAACTTGATAGACTTTCCAGCTGCAAATGGACGGGAAAACTGACCCCTAAAATGACCTCTAGACCTAGACAAGGGTAGTAGATGATCATTACAACCTCCCTCCTCCATATACTTACCTCCCTCATCCATTATTCAAGAAGAGAGCAACACACAACTCACACATTAGCTACACACACATTCAGCCATTTTGCTCTCTCTCTCAAACATCCACAACAACCTCAAATTTCAGTCCAAACACCACCATATCACCACCATAACACCACCCTAAACACACACCAAACACAAGCAAAAACAACCCACTCATACACTCTCTCAATCACAAGGCAAACACCTTAAGAAAAGCAACAAAAAATTCTTCCCTTGGAATCAAAGGAAGCACATCTAGGTAATCTCTTGTTCTTGTAAAGGTCACCTATGTAAGATGTAGTTGATTATGTAATTTGTTGAGAGGTCTAGCCAACATGTTAGGCTAGACCTCTATTTGATGTCCAAAGATACAATGTAGATATTCTTGTTGTTTTCTTCTCTCTAAATGATGATATACCATGATTAAATGCTCAAATGGCTGTTGTTTTGTGTTGTTCACATATAGACCTATGTGTATCCAAATTTTCATGTTCATAGCATCTCATTTGAGTGAGTTTTCATGGGCGTTTTCATCCCTTTTGTAGATTTCCAGCAGACTGTCCATCTGCACCTTTCTGTCTTGTTGCTCTATTTGTGCATAGAGAACTTGGGTTTTGGTCTTATAACAAAAAAAGGATTTTGTTCTAAACAAACATATTAATATTATCATGTAAATATATTATTTTTACCCTAAGTGGAAGAGGTTCTTTCCATTTTTTGTTCCAACTCTCTGTTCTCAGATTAGCGTACTTCCTGTTCCGACACTAAAATTTAAGAAGTGTTTTAAGTGACTTAAACTTTCTGGATGTCCTTGAAACTTTCCATATATAAACTTTAAGATGTTAGGAACAACTTTCATGTTTGGTATTTCCCATTATCCCCTCGTTTTCATGATGCAAAAGGTGAGTCTTTTATGGATGCATGAATGTCTGTCAGATCTGGCTGTTGAAAGTTTTATCTTGCATGCCTTGTTTGGACACCTTAACATGCTCCTAAAATCAGAGTAAAATTCATGGTTGATACTCAATGTGTTAGGGAATTTTCCTAATATTCACTTTCCATAATGTACAAGTATAAGAGCAGGTACATAAAGAAGAAGAGCACAGCAGTCCCTAAAATGTTTGGGGACGGAGTTTGGACTTCTTTCTTTATGGGATTTGTTTCCCTTTTTTGTTCACCATTGTAAACATTAATCCCCCACCCCTTTGTGTATTTCCTTTACTGGATGTGAATGCTAAACCATTTTCAAAACTAAGTGTGAGTTCACCCAAACCGACTCTCATTTGTGAATTAAAGCAAACACACCTTGATTAGGGAGACCTCCTCATATATTAATCACCATTTTTGTTAGGGCATAAAACCAAGGCATAAAAGGCATAAAATTGAATCTACGTGGCATGCATACTAGAGACCATCACAGGCGAGGAGAGTTCCTAACCCCTTCTCTTCTCGTAACTTAGCCCCCGAACCCACTTTCTCTATAAAAAGGTTTTATCTTCGTTTTTCCTAAAATAAAATGAGGTGGCGACTCTTGACTGTTTTGATTCCATCGAGAGGAAACCATTGTGTGGGAACCGAGCGCATTTCCAAAAGCGCATTAGCACGAGGCATCACCCGAATCGCTTTCACGAGCGATCATTTCGATGCGGTTTGTCTTCGAGCGCGGGCTCTCACACAGAGAGATCAAGTATTGTTACTACCAATTCATGAATCTAAGAAATTAGCTACTAATAAGAATAAAATCAAGAACAAGAAATAAATTAAAGAACATCAAAACCTGAATTAATTGATAAATCCTTGATTACAATCCTTCAATCTTGACTAAAAGTATGCACAAAGTATGAATCAAATAAATTGGATGGAGTGTTATATTTTTTTTATTATTATTTTTTATTTTATTTTTTCAAATTTAATTCATAGTTGAACTCAATACATAATCATCAGCAGAAGCGCCTAAGAGACAAATCCTAGGGAGAGAAAAACTTCTCTCTAACTTCTGGGGGGAGGGGGGATCGAACCCATGACCTCCAGGTTGGAAGCCATGAGCTCTGGCCACCAGGCTAAAGCCTGATGGTTGGAGTGTTATATTTATACTAGGGCTAAGGAGGTGTAAAAATAGGAAGAAAAAAAACCTAAGATTCCTTGTTGAAAAAGGATAAATAAAGTGCTGGAGGCCGGAATTCCCCAGGAGCCCTTGGTATTTTTGAGTTTTCAGAAAAGTCCTTGAAAAATTCCCCAAATGTCCTCCAAAAATTCCAAAAAAGCCCTTGGAATTTTGGAAATTACTGAAAAGCCCACAATATTTTAGAAATTCCTCTAAGGTCCCTAGCCAAATTCCCCTATGGTCCCTGGTAGTTCGCGCGCTCTCGCTGGATTGGTGCGTGCGCACCTTCATCACAGAAGGCTTAGAGGTCTCATCTGGTGTGGGTGCGCGCGCCCTAAGTTTGGTGTGCGTGCGCACCCCTTGCTTCGCGGCTTGTACATTTTACGCGCAATCTTCCGGAGGCCATAACTTCTTCATACGAACTCCGATTTGGACGTGTAAACTATCGTTGGAAATCTCTTTTCGAGTAATATCCAATGGCATTGATTAATAAGTGGTCACATCTCTTTATCTTTATGTTCTGGTCTGTTCTTTATCTTTCTTTTTCGCACTTTTATGTACATGAATCTATGCATTCTTTTGCTCCTTTCCTATACTCATAAACACTCCAAAAACCATCAAAACTCCCAAGGTTGAGCATCTAATAAGTCATATAAGTATATGATTTGGATGGGTAAAAACACATCCATCAAATACTCCCAAACTTATCTTTTGCTCGTACTCGAGTAAAACAAAACAAATATAAAAGTATAAAACTATAAAAACTAAAAACAATAAAAAAAAATATTTTTGGGATGTTCTCTATACATATGGGAGTCGTTAGCCAAAAGTCTCAGGGTCCCTCACACAAGTGCCATTAAATAGGTACCATTGAAAAACCATATTGCAACACATACACACTACTAACTCGTTTGATTTTCCACCGCAGGATGATAGTGTAATAACCCGAACTTACCTTTTTTTTATTTATTTTAAACTCTTAATTATTAATGGGCCAAACATTAATAATTAGTTTAGTTTAGTTATTGGGTCAAAAGTAGAAGGCCCAATTCATTAACTAAGAAGGATTAGGAATCCAATTTAAATTAGGAATTTGGGAAATATAAATACCCTCTCTTAAAACCTAAACCTATTATTGTTTCCTCCGCAAAAATAAAAGAACGGAGAGTGCGAGAGAGAGAGCAGGGCGCCGCACAGGAAGAAAGATCGGAAGAGGGAAGGGGGCGGCGCTGGAACAGATTCGCAGAGAGAGAGAGGGAGAGAGCCGGTGGAGGAGAAGAAAAGAGAGGGAGGATCGATTTCACAAAGGTAATCCTAGAACCCTTAAACCCTTCTCTTCATCTTTATTAATCAAACTGTTAGATTAAGAAACCCTAAGTTAGTGATTGTTCAACTAGGGCTTTGATCAATTCGGGGTAGAAATTAAGAAGCTGTGGTGTGTACGTGTGTGTGTGCTGAGTGTGTGTGTTCTGTGTGTGCGTTGACTGGTGTGTGTGCGTGTGGAGGCAGTGGCTGCCGAGTGTGTGTGTGTGTGCATACATGGGCTGTGTGTGCGTGTGTGCGCGTTATGTGCTGATGGTGGGTGTGTGTGTGTGGGCTGATGGTGGGTGTGTCTGTCTGAAGTTGTGGGTGTGTTCAGAGTGGTGGGTGTACCAGAGTGTGTGTGAATCAGAGTGGTGGGTGTGTCTGTCAGTAGGTGTACTCAGTAAGTGTGTGCAGAAAGTGTGAAATCAGTGTGTGTAATTTGTGTAGTGAAATTGAGAATTGGGGATTGACTAATAAAAACCCTAGGGGTGTTGTAGTCATTCTTAAAGTTTTTAGTTAACTAGGAAAGAGGTGATAGATGACTAAACCATGGAATTAATCGAGTAAAAAGAAGTAAATTGGGACGGAAGTAAAATAGTATTTTTCTCATGTCTAAGGCTAGACTATTTCATGTTGTAGATTGTCCAAGCGGGGTAAAGCAAGCTAGTAGAACACGAAGCTAAGGTAAGGTATTACGCTCTTAGTTGTGTATTGATTCTTAATCCTTTGTTAGGATTCCCAATCTCTGTTTTATAAAGTAAACTATCTGTGTGGCTAGATAGTCTTTTAATAACTATTCCGTTCTGCGAATTGTTCCGTCTTTTGTTATCCACCCTATTGATATGGTTATTGTTCAATAGGGTTATCATGTGTATGATTGATTTTGTAACCTTGGTGTCCAAGTGAGATGTGTATCTTTTAAAAAGTGATCAAGTAAAGTTTGTAAAGTTAAGCTTTGTGTTGTAAAAGCTCTTTAAAATGAATTCTTATAATAAGTAAAGTGACTACAGTTATCCATAATCCCGAAACGGATAAGTGGACCCCTTACAGTTATCCATAGTTCTAAGTTGAACATGTGGACCCCTTTGTGTTGCTTGATGAAGTAACGTAGGTTATCATGATATACCGATTTTTGGGTGCGGTCAGTAGAAACCCGAGCCCTGGGTACAGCACGTGCTTAATCCCTAAATGAAGTAAAGTAAAGTAAAGAAAAGTAAAGTGTGAGTAAAATGTTGTGTTTTGGAAACTGCCTCTGAAGCCACGTGTTTTCAAGTAATGAATTGTTTTTCATCAAGTAAATGTTTCTTTACAAACTGAGTGTTAGTTTGATCCTTGAGTTATATCCGTTCATTGTGATTCATTGTTACCGTTCGTTTCGGTCATCTCCTCTTAGTACCCGAGGGGATACCGTATGAACTTACTGGGCATTGTTCGCTCATTCCTTTCATCCTTTTTCTCTCTCCAGGTTATAAATAAGTAGATCAAGAGTCGCAAGGTTTGGCGGCTTAGGAGTTATCCTTTAATAAAGTTAATTAGTGGTTATGTTTCCGTTACGGTTAAGTTATAAACTTTACTTTCCGTTAGTTACCGTTTGAGCTAGTAGTTTGTACTAGCCGTTGTGGATTTGAACGTTGGTTAAAGTTTGAATTGTGGTTATTTGTAGTCGTTGGGCATTCTGATTTTGGGATTTATTCGTATTAAGTTATTATTTAATTGTAGTGAAAAGTTGGGGTGTTACAGTTGGTATCAGAGCCCCGGTTTAAGATTACTTGGGAGACTCAGACTTAGAAGTTAAGACTATTGGGAGAAGTAGTACTTAACGATGTTCGGCTTTAGAACTCTGATAAGAACAAAGTATTTTGAGAAGCACTAATGGAGGAAACCTGCTATTTAGGGAAACTTTCCATTTTGGGAAACTTTCCTTTTATAGAATCTGGCTATTTTAGGAAAGAACCTAAGATAAGATTTCCTCAAGGAATGTAAGTGAACACTTTGGGAGTGACACTTGGAGGGTTACACTAGAACGTTATTTTTTTTTTAGTTGCTTATGCAATTGATGATAATAGTCATATACCTTTGAGTTATATGGTATTGATAATGGTTATATCCTAATTGTAAGTTAATTACGGACTTAGAAGAAGCCGGAAGATGAAATTGAAGCAAAGAACAATTAAGAAAAGAGTGATTCAGAGATATGCACTCAAGATTCAAAAGTTAACTGAAGACTTAGAAGCTGAAAAGACCAGAGTAAGCTTTACACTAGAGGAGCGGATGCAAGATAGGAAAGCATTACTAGACACTTCAAAGAACTGGAAGAAGTAAAGGATACCATGAATCAAAGTGAGAAGTACTATCATGAAACCAGAGAAGGAGCTCACCAATGGTTTTGTGAATTGAAAGATTTGAAGAAAACTAGAACTAGAGAGTAGGAACCGACAACACTCATAGGTAATGAAGCGCCAAATGAGGAAGAATTGGTGGCTAAAAAGGAAGTCGAGGACGTAGGAATTAACATTGGGGACAAGGAAGTTACCCCAATCATTATTGATGATGGTGAAGAACTGGAACAAGAGATGGTACCGGTTCGTAGGCCAAAAGGTTCTAAGGGAGTTCCAAGGGTGCCAAATGGAAGGCCTAGGGGAAGCCTAAGGGAAAGCCTAGGGAGGTGTTCCATGATTGAAAAGTGGGACATAGAGTTCATTCTTATTTATAGTATTGATAGTTAGTTCTAGTTTAGAGAAAAAAAATACTAGAATTTTGTTTTGTTAACTTTTATTCCAAGAAGATCCTCGTAGTAAAAGTTATAATTCATTTAAGCAAATAGCTTTGTTAATTGTCTTGTTCTTAAGCTTTATGACGGGTGAGCTATTTAGAACAAAGAAGTACTGGTCAAGTGAAAGGACCATGAGTATAAAATGGCTTATTGAAACGGCCAAAGTGAAATTAGTTTTGGTCTAGTGAAATGATCGAAACAAGAATAAAGTGACCTATTGAAACGGTCAAGTACAAAAGTAAATGGCTTATTGAAACGGCCAAGTGTGAATGAGAGTAGGTCTAGTGAATCGGCCTGATAGTAAGTAAAGTCTAGTGGAATGTCTTCGCTAAGTAGAGTTGGTCTATTGAAACGACCAGACACTTAGTAAACCGATCGTTTGTAAAAGTTACGTCCTTTGGGGACGGCCTATTTATGTGAAAATATTAAGCATAGTAGCAATGCTTGTGTTGGCATGAGCAATAGTGTTAAATGTGAGAGTTAACCTGGAATAGGTAAGATTGGTCTATTGAAATGACCGATGAAGATAGTAACGATATAATGAAACGACCAATAAGTCTAGTAAAGTTGACTAATGAAGATAGTGACAGTTTATTGAAGCGACCAGTGGTTTAGTGAATGACCTATAAATTGAACGTTAGTCTGTGGAGACGATCTATAGTGTGAGAGTGCGTGAAAACGTTTCGTATTCATGATACTAATGATAGTATCATATTATCCGGCCAGTGTTCGAAATGCCAGAGTGTCTGAGTTTATGATGCTAACTCAAGGAAGTACGAAGGTGGACGACTATGGTGCTAGATTCACCGAATTGTTAGAATATGCCCAATGATCTTCGATGATGAAGAGCAGAAAGCCCGAAAGTTTGAATATGGTTTGAACGACCGAATCAGATACAGAATTACTCCGTTAATGCTATCAACCTATGATCAAGCATTGGATAGGGCAAGGATAGTGGAGGAAGAAGTAGATAGTTATCGCAGCTGTAAGCGAGAAGATAAGAAAATAATCAACTGAGAAGGAGTCGACTGGATCTAAGGGAAGTTAGAACCGCGATGGGAATAGCAATAAGCGGAAAGCTACTAAGGGTCGTGAAAAGGACAGTACTGCTAGTAAGTACCCGAGTAAATGTCATGGAAACCAAATGGATGGTAATAAGAACGACGCCAAAGGGCGAAGTTCTGATGAGAAGTGCCAAATGATTGCTTAGCTAAGAAAATGAATTTAATTCCCGAGGCGTTAAAGAATTCTTTAGTGATAGATATTCAAACTAGAGAATCGATCCCTATTACGTCTATATATAGGAAGTGTCCTTTGAAAGTGGACGGGAAAAAGCTTGAGGTTGATCTCATTAGCTTGGAAATCGAAGAATTTGATGTGATATTAGGAAGGGATTGGTTAGCTATATATCATGCCAAAGCAGACTGTTTTAAAAAGGAAGTAAACTTCGAATTACCCTCTAGAGAAAGATTCTATTTTTTTGAATGATCGAAACCGAGAGTTCGGACTGATCTGATTTTGTAATGAAGGCTCGTAAACTGTTAAGGAAGGGTTGTGAGGGCCTTCTAGCGTAGGTTAGTGAGTCAAGCAAGAAAGAAATGACCATATAATCTCTTTCCATAGTAAGGGATTTTAAAGATGTTTTCCCTGAGGACTTACCGGGAAAACCATCGGAGCGAGTAGAGTTTTCAATAGATTTAGCACCTGAGACTGCACCGATTTCAAGAGCACCATATAGGATGGCTCCGCCGGAACTTAAAGAGTTAAAGGAGCAGTTACAAGAACTTTTGTACAAGGGCCTGATTAGACCGAGTGCATCACCGTGGGGTGCGCCGGTATTATTTGTAAAGAAGAAGGATGGGTCGATGAGACTATGCATTGACTATCGGGAGTTAACCGTGTGACAATTAAGAATAAGTATCCTTTGCCAAGGATCGATGATTCGTTTGACCAACTTCAAGGTGCATGCTATTTCTCTAAGATTGATCTACATTCTGGTTACCATCAGTTAAGAGTGAAAAAGGAAGATGTAGCAAAGACGGCTTTTAGGACAAGGTATGGACACTACGAGTTCCTAGTAATGCCGTTTGGGCTGACAAATGCGCCTGCTGTGTTCATGGAGCTTATGAACGGAGTATTTCAGGAGTATTTGGATAAGTGTGTAATAGTGTTCATCGACGACATCTTAGTGTATTCGAAGTCAAAAGAGGAACATGAAGAGCATTTGAAATTAGTACTACAGATTTTAAGGGAGCAAAAGTTGTATGCCAAGTTCAAAAAGTGTGAATTCTGGCTTGAGGAAGTGGCGTTTTTTGGACATGTGGTATCTAAGAATGGGATAGCAGTTGACCCTGCAAAGGTTGAGGCTATATTTAATTGGGAGAGACCAACTTCTGTTAGTGAGATAAAGAGCTTTTGGGGTTTAGCAGGGTACTACCGTAGGTTCGTGGAAGGGTTTTCGAAGTTATCTCTACCATTGACCAGGTTAACCACAAAAGGGACAAGATTTGTGTGGTCAGACGATTGTGAGAAGAGTTTTCAAGAATTGAAAGGGATATTGGTGTCTGCGCCTGTCTTACGTTACCAACAAGCAGTGATGGCTTCGTGATCTAAAGTGATGCTTCATTGAAAGGTTTGGGTTGTGTGTTGATGCAAAATGATAAAGTGGTGGCTTATGCGTCTAGGCAACTCAAGAACCACGAGAAAAACTATCCTACCCACGATTTGGAGTTAGCGGCCGTGGTGTTTGCATTGAAAATTTGGAGACACTATTTGTATGGGGTACCTTGTGAAATTTACACCGACCATAAAAGTCTTAAGTACATTTTCACTCAGAAAGAGCTGAATATGAGGCAAAGGAGATGGCTAGAGTTACTTAAAGATTATGATTGCAAAATATTGTATCATCCTGGGAAGGCCAATAAGGTGGCAGATGCGTTAAGCAGAAAGAACCATGGAACATTCGCGACTATGATTTCTAAGGGGGTAAGTGAATTGAGAGATAGTGAAATAGTAAAGCTAGAGGTTAAAGTTAAAGGCTATTTGGCTCAGTTGAGTGTCCAACCAACACTGTTAGTGAGAATCAAGGAAGCTCAGAATGTGGATGACGAGTTGGAAGCGATTCACAAGGTTATCAGTAAGAAGGGAATGGTAGACTTCCGTGTTAGCGACGACGGGATCATGAGGTATCGATCAAGGATTTGGGTGCCTAATAATGATAGTATCAAGAGGGAAATTCTTGAAGAATCTCACTGTTCAAGGTTTTCGGTCCACCCTGGGAGTACTAAGATGTATAAGGATCTAAAGGAATCCTTTTGGTGGAACAATATGAAGAGTGAGGTGGCGGAATTCGTTTCTAAGTGTTTGGTGTGCCAGCAAGTGAAAAGTGAACACCAGAAACCCGCGGGACTACTACAATCGTTACCTATTCCAGAGTGGAAGTGGGAACACATCACTATGGATCTGGTGATTGGACTTCCCAAGACGTTGAAGGGTCATAACGCAATTTGGGTCATAGTGGATAGGCTCACTAAATCGGCTCACTTTCTAGCAATCAAGGTGACTGATTCGTTGGAGAAGTTAGCTAAGTTGTACGTGGATGAGATCGTAAGGTTACATGGGATACCGGTCTCTATAGTGTCAGATCGAGATGCAAGATTTACATCGAATTTCTGGAAGAGTTTACAGAAAGCGTTGGGGACGGAGTTAACTATGAGTACGGCGTTCCACCCTCAGACAGACGGACAGTCAGAAAGGACGATTCAAACTCTCGAAGACCTACTGAGAGCAACGTCGTTAGATTGGCAAGGAGCGTGGGATGATCATCTACCACTAGTGGAATTTGCCTACAACAACAGTTACCATTCTAGTATTGGAATGGCGCCGTATGAAGCTCTTTATGGGCGGAAATGTAGATCGCCTGCGTGTTGGGATGAAGTAGGCGAGAGAAAGTTAACTGGACCCGAGATTGTTCAAGTAACGGCGGATAAAGTTCAACAGATTCGCAAGTGGTTCTTAACTGCGCAGAGTAGGCAGAAATTATATGCGGATAATCGAAGGCGCGATCTGGAGTTCCAAATAGGAGATCATTTATTCTTGAGGATCTCACCGACAAAAGGGGTCATTCGGTTTGGGATTCGTGGAAAGTTAAGTCCTAGGTACGTGGGGCCGTTCGAGATTCTAGAACAAATAGGAGCGGTAGCCTATAAGTTGGCTCTACCTCCTGTGCTGTCTGTGTGCACAATGTGTTTCACGTGTCGATGTTGAGGAAATACGTAGCTGACCCGAGCCACGTCATAGAGTACAAACAGTTACGTTTTCGTGAAGACTTGAGTTATGATGAGAAGCCGGTAAAGATTGTAGACCGTAAAGATCAAGTTTTGCGGAAGCGAGTGATTTCGTACATAAAAGTGCAGTGGAGCAATCACACGGAAAGAGAAGCCACGTGGGAGCTCGAAAGTGAAATGCGTGATATGTATCCCGCTTTGTTCAAAGATTAAGGTACGTTTAGTTTGGAGGACCAAACTCTTTAAGGGGGTAAGAATGTAATAACCCGAACTTACCTTTTTTTTTATTTATTTTAAACTCTTAATTATTAATGGGCCAAACTTTAATAATTAGTTTAGTTTAGTTATTGGGTCAAAAGTAGAAGGCCCAATTCATTAACTAAGAAGGATTAGGAATCCAATTTAAATTAGGGATTTGGGAAATATAAATACCCTCTCTTAAAACCTAAACCTATTATTGTTTCCTCCGCAAAAATAAAAGAACGGAGAGTGCGAGAGAGAGAGCAGGGCGCCGCACAGGAAGAAAGACGGAAGAGGGAAGGGGGCGGCGCTGGAACAGATTCGCAGAGAGAGAGAGAGGGAGAGCCGGTGGAGGAGAAGAAAAGAGAGGGAGGATCGATTTCACAAAGGTAATCCTAGAACCCTTAAACCCTTCTCTTCATCTTTATTAATCAAACTGTTAGATTAAGAAACCCTAAGTTAGTGATTGTTCAACTAGGGCTTTGATCAATTCGGGGTAGAAATTAAGAAGCTGTGGTGTGTACGTGTGTGTGTGCTGAGTGTGTGTGTTCTGTGTGTGCGTTGACTGGTGTGTGTGCGTGTGGAGGCAGTGGCTGCCGAGTGTGTGTGTGTGTGCATACATGGGCTGTGTGTGTGTGTGTGCGCGTTATGTGCTGATGGTGGGTGTGTGTGTGTGGGCTGATGGTGGGTGTGTCTGTCTGAAGTTGTGGGTGTGTTCAGAGTGGTGGGTGTACCAGAGTGTGTGTGAATCAGAGTGGTGGGTGTGTCTGTCAGTAGGTGTACTCAGTAAGTGTGTGCAGAAAGTGTGAAATCAGTGTGTGTAATTTGTGTAGTGAAATTGAGAATTGGGGATTGACTAATAAAAACCCTAGGGGTGTTGTAGTCATTCTTAAAGTTATTAGTTAACTAGGAAAGAGGTGATAGATGACTAAACCATGGAATTAATCGAGTAAAAAGAAGTAAATTGGGACGGAAGTAAAATAGTATTTTTCTCATGTCTAAGGCTAGACTATTTCATGTTGTATATTGTCCAAGCGGGGTAAAGCAAGCTAGTAGAACACGAAGCTAAGGTAAGGGATTACGCTCTTAGTTATGTATTGATTCTTAATCCTTTGTTAGGATTCCCAATCTCTGTTTTATAAAGTAAACTATCTGTGTGGCTAGATAGTCTTTTAATAACTATTCCGTTCTGCGAATTGTTCCGTCTTTTGTTATCCACCCTATTGATATGGTTATTGTTCAATAGGGTTATCATGTGTATGATTGATTTTGTAACCTTGGTGTCCAAGTGAGATGTGTATCTTTTAAAAAGTGATCAAGTAAAGTTTGTAAAGTTAAGCTTTGTATTGTAAAAGCTCTTTAAAATGAATTCTTATAATAAGTAAAGTGACTACAGTTATCCATAATCCCGAAACGGATAAGTGGACCCCTTACAGTTATCCATAGTTCTAAGTTGAACATGTGGACCCCTTTGTGTTGCTTGATGAAGTAACGTAGGTTATCATGATATACCGATTTTTGGGTGCGGTCAGTAGAAACCCGAGCCCTGGGTACAGCACGTGCTTAATCCCTAAATGAAGTAAAGTAAAGTAAAGAAAAGTAAAGTGTGAGTAAAATGTTGTGTTTTGGAAACTGCCTCTGAAGCCACGTGTTTTCAAGTAATGAATTGTTTTTCATCAAGTAAATGTTTCTTTACAAACTGAGTGTTAGTTTGATCCTTGAGTTATATCGTTCATTGTGATTCATTGTTACCGTTCGTTTCGGTCATCTCCTCTTAGTACCCGAGGGGATACCGTATGAACTTACTGGGCATTGTTCGCTCATTCCTTTCATCCTTTTTCTCTCTCCAGGTTATAAATAAGTAGATCAAGAGTCGCAAGGTTTGGCGGCTTAGGAGTTATCCTTTAATAAAGTTAATTAGTGGTTATGTTTCCGTTACGGTTAAGTTATAAACTTTACTTTCCGTTAGTTACCGTTTGAGCTAGTGGTTTGTACTAGCCGTTGTGGATTTGAACGTTGGTTAAAGTTTGAATTGTGGTTATTTGTAGTCGTTGGGCATTCTGATTTTGGGATTTATTCGTATTAAGTTATTATTTAATTGTAGTGAAAAGTTGGGGTGTTACAGTTGGTATCAGAGCCCCGGTTTAAGATTACTTGGGAGACTCAGACTTAGAAGTTAAGACTATTGGGAGAAGTAGTACTTAACGATGTTCGGCTTTAGAACTCTGATAAGAACAAAGTATTTTGAGAAGCACTAATGGAGGAAACCTGCTATTTAGGGAAACTTTCCATTTTGGGAAACTTTCCTTTTATAGAATCTGGCTATTTTAGGAAAGAACCTAAGATAAGATTTCCTCAAGGAATGTAAGTGAACACTTTGGGAGTGACACTTGGAGGGTTACACTAGAACGTTATTTTTTTTTTAGTTGCTTATGCAATTGATGATAATAGTCATATACCTTTGAGTTATATGGTATTGATAATGGTTATATCCTAATTGTAAGTTAATTACGGACTTAGAAGAAGCCGGAAGATGAAATTGAAGCAAAGAACAATTAAGAAAAGAGTGATTCAGAGATATGCACTCAAGATTCAAAAGTTAACTGAAGACTTAGAAGCTGAAAAGACCAGAGTAAGCTTTACACTAGAGGAGCGGATGCAAGATAGGAAAGCATTACTAGACACTTCAAAGAACTGGAAGAAGTAAAGGATACCATGAATCAAAGTGAGAAGTACTATCATGAAACCAGAGAAGGAGCTCACCAATGGTTTTGTGAATTGAAAGATTTGAAGAAAACTAGAACTAGAGAGTAGGAACCGACAACACTCATAGGTAATGAAGCGCCAAATGAGGAAGAATTGGTGGCTAAAGAGGAAGTCGAGGACGTAGGAATTAACATTGGGGACAAGGAAGTTACCCCAATCATTATTGATGATGGTGAAGAACTGGAACAAGAGATGGTACCGGTTCGTAGGCCAAAAGGTTCTAAGGGAGTTCCAAGGGTGCCAAATGGAAGGCCTAGGGGAAGCCTAAGGGAAAGCCTAGGGAGGTGTTCCATGATTGAAAAGTGGGACATAGAGTTCATTCTTATTTATAGTATTGATAGTTAGTTCTAGTTTAGAGAAAAAAATACTAGAATTTTGTTTTGTTAACTTTTATTCCAAGAAGATCCTCGTAGTAAAAGTTATAATTCATTTAAGCAAATAGCTTTGTTAATTGTATTGTTCTTAAGCTTTATGACGGGTGAGCTATTTAGAACAAAGAAGTACTGGTCAAGTGAAAGGACCATGAGTATAAAATGGCTTATTGAAACGGCCAAAGTGAAATTAGTTTTGGTCTAGTGAAATGATCGAAACAAGAATAAAGTGACCTATTGAAACGGTCAAGTACAAAAGTAAATGGCTTATTGAAACGGCCAAGTGTGAATGAGAGTAGGTCTAGTGAATCGGCCTGATAGTAAGTAAAGTCTAGTGGAATGTCTTCGCTAAGTAGAGTTGGTCTATTGAAACGACCAGACACTTAGTAAACCGATCGTTTGTAAAAGTTACGTCCTTTGGGGACGGCCTATTTATGTGAAAATATTAAGCATAGTAGCAATGCTTGTGTTGGCATGAGCAATAGTGTTAAATGTGAGAGTTAACCTGGAATAGGTAAGATTGGTCTATTGAAATGACCGATGAAGATAGTAACGATATAATGAAACGACCAATAAGTCTAGTAAAGTTGACTAATGAAGATAGTGACAGTTTATTGAAGCGACCAGTGGTTTAGTGAATGACCTATAAATTGAACGTTAGTCTGTGGAGACGATCTATAGTGTGAGAGTGCGTGAAAACGTTTCGTATTCATGATACTAATGATAGTATCATATTATCCGGCCAGTGTTCGAAATGCCAGAGTGTCTGAGTTTATGATGCTAGCTCAAGGAAGTACGAAGGTGGACGACTATGGTGCTAGATTCACCGAATTGTTAGAATATGCCCAATGATCTTCGATGATGAAGAGCAGAAAGCCCGAAAGTTTGAATATGGTTTGAACGACCGAATCAGATACAGAATTACTCCGTTAATGCTATCAACCTATGATCAAGCATTGGATAGGGCAAGGATAGTGGAGGAAGAAGTATATAGTTATCGCAGCTGTAAGCGAGAAGATAAGAAAATAATCAACTGAGAAGGAGTCGACTGGATCTAAGGGAAGTTAGAACCGCGATGGGAATAGCAATAAGCGGAAAGCCACTAAGGGTCGTGAAAAGGACAGTACTGCTAGTAAGTACCCGAGTAAATGTCATGGAAACCAAATGGATGGTAATAAGAACGACGCCAAAGGGCGAAGTTCTGATGAGAAGTGCCAAATGATTGCTTAGCTAAGAAAATGAATTTAATTCCCGAGGCGTTAAAGAATTCTTTAGTGATAGATATTCAAACTAGAGAATCGATCCCTATTACGTCTATATATAGGAAGTGTCCTTTGAAAGTGGACGGGAAAAAGCTTGAGGTTGATCTCATTAGCTTGGAAATCGAAGAATTTGATGTGATATTAGGAAGGGATTGGTTAGCTATATATCATGCCAAAGCAGACTGTTTTAAAAAGGAAGTAAACTTCGAATTACCCTCTAGAGAAAGATTCTATTTTTTTGAATGATCGAAACCGAGAGTTCGGACTGATCTGATTTTGTAATGAAGGCTCGTAAACTGTTAAGGAAGGGTTGTGAGGGCCTTCTAGCGTAGGTTAGTGAGTCAAGCAAGAAAGAAATGACCATATAATCTCTTTCCATAGTAAGGGATTTTAAAGATGTTTTCCCTGAGGACTTACCGGGAAAACCATCGGAGCGAGTAGAGTTTTCAATAGATTTAGCACCTGAGACTGCACCGATTTCAAGAGCACCATATAGGATGGCTCCGCCGGAACTTAAAGAGTTAAAGGAGCAGTTACAAGAACTTTTGTACAAGGGCCTGATTAGACCGAGTGCATCACCGTGGGGTGCGCCGGTATTATTTGTAAAGAAGAAGGATGGGTCGATGAGACTATGCATTGACTATCGGGAGTTAAACCGTGTGACAATTAAGAATAAGTATCCTTTGCCAAGGATCGATGATTCGTTTGACCAACTTCAAGGTGCATGCTATTTCTCTAAGATTGATCTACATTCTGGTTACCATCAGTTAAGAGTGAAAAAGGAAGATGTAGCAAAGACGGCTTTTAGGACAAGGTATGGACACTACGAGTTCCTAGTAATGCCGTTTGGGCTGACAAATGCGCCTGCTGTGTTCATGGAGCTTATGAACGGAGTATTTCAGGAGTATTTGGATAAGTGTGTAATAGTGTTCATCGACGACATCTTAGTGTATTCGAAGTCAAAAGAGGAACATGAAGAGCATTTGAAATTAGTACTACAGATTTTAAGGGAGCAAAAGTTGTATGCCAAGTTCAAAAAGTGTGAATTCTGGCTTGAGGAAGTGGCGTTTTTGGGACATGTGGTATCTAAGAATGGGATAGCAGTTGACCCTGCAAAGGTTGAGGCTATATTTAATTGGGAGAGACCAACTTCTGTTAGTGAGATAAAGAGCTTTTGGGGTTTAGCAGGGTACTACCGTAGGTTCGTGGAAGGGTTTTCGAAGTTATCTCTACCATTGACCAGGTTAACCACAAAAGGGACAAGATTTGTGTGGTCAGACGATTGTGAGAAGAGTTTTCAAGAATTGAAAGGGATATTGGTGTCTGCGCCTGTCCTTACGTTACCAACAAGCAGTGATGGCTTCGTGATCTAAAGTGATGCTTCATTGAAAGGTTTGGGTTGTGTGTTGATGCAAAATGATAAAGTGGTGGCTTATGCGTCTAGGCAACTCAAGAACCACGAGAAAAACTATCCTACCCACGATTTGGAGTTAGCGGCCGTGGTGTTTGCATTGAAAATTTGGAGACACTATTTGTATGGGGTACCTTGTGAAATTTACACCGACCATAAAAGTCTTAAGTACATTTTCACTCAGAAAGAGCTGAATATGAGGCAAAGGAGATGGCTAGAGTTACTTAAAGATTATGATTGCAAAATCTTGTATCATCCTGGGAAGGCCAATAAGGTGGCAGATGCGTTAAGCAGAAAGAACCATGGAACATTCGCGACTATGATTTCTAAGGGGGTAAGTGAATTGAGAGATAGTGAAATAGTAAAGCTAGAGGTTAAAGTTAAAGGCTATTTGGCTCAGTTGAGTGTCCAACCAACACTGTTAGTGAGAATCAAGGAAGCTCAGAATGTGGATGACGAGTTGGAAGCGATTCACAAGGTTATCAGTAAGAAGGGAATGGTAGACTTCCGTGTTAGCGACGACGGGATCATGAGGTATCGATCAAGGATTTGGGTGCCTAATAATGATAGTATCAAGAGGGAAATTCTTGAAGAAGCTCACTGTTCAAGGTTTTCGGTCCACCCTGGGAGTACTAAGATGTATAAGGATCTAAAGGAATCCTTTTGGTGGAACAATATGAAGAGTGAGGTGGCGGAATTCGTTTCTAAGTGTTTGGTGTGCCAGCAAGTGAAAAGTGAACACCAGAAACCCGCGGGACTACTACAATTGTTACCTATTCCAGAGTGGAAGTGGGAACACATCACTATGGATCTGGTGATTGGACTTCCCAAGACGTTGAAGGGTCATAACGCAATTTGGGTCATAGTGGATAGGCTCACTAAATCGGCTCACTTTCTAGCAATCAAGGTGACTGATTCGTTGGAGAAGTTAGCTAAGTTGTACGTGGATGAGATCGTAAGGTTACATGGGATACCGGTCTCTATAGTGTCAGATCGAGATGCAAGATTTACATCGAATTTCTGGAAGAGTTTACAGAAAGCGTTGGGGACGGAGTTAACTATGAGTACGGCGTTCCACCCTCAGACAGACGGACAGTCAGAAAGGACGATTCAAACTCTCGAAGACCTACTGAGAGCAACGTCGTTAGATTGGCAAGGAGCGTGGGATGATCATCTACCACTAGTGGAATTTGCCTACAACAACAGTTACCATTCTAGTATTGGAATGGCGCCGTATGAAGCTCTTTATGGGCGGAAATGTAGATCGCCTGCGTGTTGGGATGAAGTAGGCGAGAGAAAGTTAACTGGACCCGAGATTGTTCAAGTAACGGCGGATAAAGTTCAACAGATTCGCAAGTGGTTGTTAACTGCGCAGAGTAGGCAGAAATCGTATGCGGATAATCGAAGGCGCGATCTGGAGTTCCAAATAGGAGATCATGTATTCTTGAGGATCTCACCGACAAAAGGGGTCATTCGGTTTGGGATTCGTGGAAAGTTAAGTCCTAGGTACGTGGGGCCGTTCGAGATTCTAGAACAAATAGGAGCGGTAGCCTATAAGTTGGCTCTACCTCCTGTGCTGTCTGGTGTGCACAATGTGTTTCACGTGTCGATGTTGAGGAAATACGTAGCTGACCCGAGCCACGTCATAGAGTACAAACAGTTATGTTTTCGTGAAGACTTGAGTTATGATGAGAAGCCGGTAAAGATTGTAGACCGTAAAGATCAAGTTTTGCGGAAGCGAGTGATTTCGTACATAAAAGTGCAGTGGAGAAATCACACGGAAAGAGAAGCCACGTGGGAGCTCGAAAGTGAAATGCGTGATATGTATCCCGCTTTGTTCGAAGATTAAGGTACGTTTAGTTTGGAGGACCAAACTCTTTTAAGGGGGTAAGAATGTAATAACCCGAACTTACCTTTTTTTTATTTATTTTAAACTCTTAATTATTAATGGGCCAAACTTTAATAATTAGTTTAGTTTAGTTATTGGGTCAAAAGTAGAAGGCCCAATTCATTAACTAAGAAGGATTAGGAATCCAATTTAAATTAGGGATTTGGGAAATATAAATACCCTCTCTTAAAACCTAAACCTATTATTTTTTCCTCCGCAAAAATAAAAGAACGGAGAGTGCGAGAGAGAGAGCAGGGCGCCGCACAGGAAGAAAGACCGGAAGAGGGAAGGGGGCGGCGCTGGAACAGATTCGCAGAGAGAGAGAGAGGGAGAGCCGGTGGAGGAGAAGAAATGAGAGGGAGGATCGATTTCACAAAGGTAATCCTAGAACCCTTAAACCCTTCTCTTCATCTTTATTAATCAAACTGTTAGATTAAGAAACCCTAAGTTAGTGATTGTTCAACTAGGGCTTTGATCAATTCGGGGTAGAAATTAAGAAGCTGTGGTGTGTACGTGTGTGTGTGCTGAGTGTGTGTGTTCTGTGTGTGCGTTGACTGGTGTGTGTGCGTGTGGAGGCAGTGGCTGCCGAGTGTGTGTGTGTGTGCATACATGGGCTGTGTGTGTGTGTGTGCGCGTTATGTGCTGATGGTGGGTGTGTGTGTGTGGGCTGATGGTGGGTGTGTCTGTCTGAAGTTGTGGGTGTGTTCAGAGTGGTGGGTGTACCAGAGTGTGTGTGAATCAGAGTGGTGGGTGTGTCTGTCAGTAGGTGTACTCAGTAAGTGTGTGCAGAAAGTGTGAAATCAGTGTGTGTAATTTGTGTAGTGAAATTGAGAATTGGGGATTGACTAATAAAAACCCTAGGGGTGTTGTAGTCATTCTTAAAGTTATTAGTTAACTAGGAAAGAGGTGATAGATGACTAAACCATGGAATTAATCGAGTAAAAAGAAGTAAATTGGGACGGAAGTAAAATAGTATTTTTCTCATGTCTAAGGCTAGACTATTTCATGTTGTAGATTGTCCAAGCGGGGTAAAGCAAGCTAGTAGAACACGAAGCTAAGGTAAGGGATTACGCTCTTAGTTGTGTATTGATTCTTAATCCTTTGTTAGGATTCCCAATCTCTGTTTTATAAAGTAAACTATCTGTGTGGCTAGATAGTCTTTTAATAACTATTCCGTTCTGCGAATTGTTCCGTCTTTTGTTATCCACCCTATTGATATGGTTATTGTTCAATAGGGTTATCATGTGTATGATTGATTTTGTAACCTTGGTGTCCAAGTGAGATGTGTATCTTTTAAAAAGTGATCAAGTAAAGTTTGTAAAGTTAAGCTTTGTATTGTAAAAGCTCTTTAAAATGAATTCTTATAATAAGTAAAGTGACTACAGTTATCCATAATCCCGAAACGGATAAGTGGACCCCTTACAGTTATCCATAGTTCTAAGTTGAACATGTGGACCCCTTTGCGTTGCTTGATGAAGTAACGTAGGTTATCATGATATACCGATTTTTGGGTGCGGTCAGTAGAAACCCGAGCCCTGGGTACAGCACGTGCTTAATCCCTAAATGAAGTAAAGTAAAGTAAAGAAAAGTAAAGTGTGAGTAAAATGTTGTGTTTTGGAAACTGCCTCTGAAGCCACGTGTTTTCAAGTAATGAATTGTTTTTCATCAAGTAAATGTTTCTTTTCAAACTGAGTGTTAGTTTGATCCTTGAGTTATATCCGTTCATTGTGATTCATTGTTACCGTTCGTTTCGGTCATCTCCTCTTAGTACCCGAGGGGATACCGTATGAACTTACTGGGCATTGTTCGCTCATTCCTTTCATCCTTTTTCTCTCTCCAGGTTATAAATAAGTAGATCAAGAGTCGCAAGGTTTGGCGGCTTAGGAGTTATCCTTTAATAAAGTTAATTAGTGGTTATGTTTCCATTACGGTTAAGTTATAAACTTTACTTTCCGTTAGTTACCGTTTGAGCTAGTGGTTTGTACTAGCCGTTGTGGATTTGAACGTTGGTTAAAGTTTGAATTGTGGTTATTTGTAGCCGTTGGGCATTCTGATTTTGGGATTTATTCGTATTAAGTTATTATTTAATTGTAGTGAAAAGTTGGGGTGTTACAGATAGGATGAGTGAAGTGGTGATCAATGTGACCAAAATAAGATTAGTTTATAGGATCACTTAAGCTAATGCTCTTATTCCACAAATGATGATGAAGATACACGTAACCCAAACGCGCTTACCCCGGTTCCGGTTCCGGTTTGGCACAATCCGGTTCCGGTACGGTTCCGGTCCGGTTCCGGTCCCCCCCCTTTAAAATTATTGAAAGCAAGAGATTTTCGGTCCGGTTACGGTTCCGGTTCCGGTCCGATTCGGCATATATGTGACCCTGAACCAGCCCGGATGCCTTGCGGTTCCGGTTCGTCCGGTTCCGGTTTTCTCCCCGGTTTGCTCCGGTTCCGGGCTTTTCCGGTCTGGTTTTCCGGTTCCGGTTCGGTTTGTCCATCCCTATCACAGTTGTCAACCCGGTTACCGATATTGAAAGAACATATGGCAAAAAGTTTTAAGCATAACAAACGTACGAGGCTAGGTTCACGGTTACAAATTAAGGTAAGGACATACGAAGTTAAGAAAGTGGACTAAGAAGTCTTCTACAATATGTATATCCTCACCATATGATAAACTCTCCGCTCATCAAATTCCCACACTGTCTCACCCCCAAACTTAAACATTTATATAATTGCATGGGGTGAGACATGTTTCCCTATTTCGGTTGCCTTTCACAATCATCACTTCAATACATTAAGGGGACAAGCTTTTTCTGAATATATATATTTAAATAATCTTTCCCTTTTTTTTTTTTTTCAACTTCAACTTTACATAAGATAAAAGTGTGCTTATTTAATCACTTTGCACACTACTCAACGATCACACTTTTTTTTTTTGCCCCTTCCTTTCATTACATATACCCATTTCATAACTTTGGCCATAAACCATAATTCCCCAAATCATTCTCCCAATTTCTAACCATAAATTCCCATCATTGCCTAATCCACTTCCTCGTCAAGGTGGGTATAACCTATTCTTAGTACAAAATGGTAAGAAATCGGGTATCAAAAGAAGGTGAACGGCGGTCTTTAATGTGCCATTCTTTCATCCATTACTAGGCTCAAACGGGTGTTCTAGCGATGATTTTATTTAAGTGACTAGATAGACAAAATAATGCCAAGAAAAGGGTTTAGAAAGAAATGCCATAAATACTGAATAACCTATTGACTTGTTATTGACAACCATGCAACGATGTTCTAGGGTCCCCGAACATACACCAAGCGATCCCATAAATTATTCTTATTTTGATAACATGATCATGGAAAGAAAATGTAAGTGAGAGGTGGTGCAATCATGCCTTTAATAGTGTTAATGCACTCACAACTCTAGGTTAAACAATAGCACCCATAATGGCTAATAAAAACAAACCCTCGGATCATCTCCGACCATGGCCAACATCCCAAAATATAAAGAGAACAAAAAATTTTAAAATTTTTCTATTTTTTTGGAGGGTGGCAACTATATACACTCCCCTATAAACCCACAAACTCGGAGAGATGCCTACCCCCAAACTCCAAACATGCTATGTCCTCATAGCATAAGGAACTAAAGCATGCTTTGGGTTCAAATGATGGCATGACACAACAAAATGATAAAATGAAAGCAAAATAAATGTTACCTAGTTGGGTTGCCTCCCAACAAGCGCATTTGGTTAAGGTCGTTAGCCCGACCGTTGCCCAATTTGGATTTCACCTTTCTTCCTTTGGCCCACTTTGCATTCTCGCGGGTCCTTATCTTCAGCTCGAGCCCCATGTACATTCCCCTTTTTATTTTATCATTTAGTACCACAGGGAATTGTTGGCATCCTCGCTTCTTGGGCTCTTCCACTTGTGGCCTCTCACCACTTTTTCCACTATTACAAGATGGAAGGGGTACCATAATGATGATCACGTTTTCATTGGGACCGCTACGGGTAGTCTCATTCGTATCATGAACCTCCTCACTATCCCTCTTCTCATTACCATATAAAGCAAACTCAAACTCCTCAATGGCTATCTCATGCCATGTTTTCTCCACCGTTTTTGTTTCTTCCACATCCTCTGTACAACCACTCGCATCATCAAAAGAGGAACCATCTTTAGAGTCAACATTGGAGATTTCATAGACAAAATTCTCCTTTGCATCTTCCAAAGGTTTCTCTTCGAGTGACTGATCCGTAGCGGAAACATTAGAGATTTCATAGACAAAATTCTCTTCTGTGTCCTCCACGGTTTGCTCTCCATATTGTGGTAGTGGTTTAAAATATGGCTCAAAAAATGAGTCATAGACACACTCTTCCCCATCAGTATTTAGATATCAAACCAGGGTTGAAGGTTGCTCTTCCGCTTGAGTCTGTATATGAGTAGTATCCGGCTCACGGTTCCTCAACATCTCTAACATTGTGATCATGTGTTCCTCCATCTTTTCCATAGTCTCCTTCAATGCTTGTTTTAGAGGTTGTGGAGGTATTGGGGCACAGTATGTTGGCGCTTGATTATTCCAAGTCATGTTTGAATGATTTTCCCACCCTTGACTATAAGAGTATGGGGGAGGATCATATTGGGGTTGCCATGACTCGAAATAATTTAATGTTTGAACCTGTGGATAATACTCAGAAAAATATGCCCTAGACGGACAATAATTAGTAGCATGAGAATAAGACCCACAATTCTGACACGACTCATACATGTTGTACTGGTTCATTCTATGAGTCTTTGAGTATACAATAAAGAAATAAATACTAAAAAAACCTAACTAAAAAGATAAGAAAAACAAAAGAAAAATATTTACACTACCTAAACAAACTTGTTAACCTAATCAAGTCCCCGGCAGCGGCGCCAAAAACTTGATGAAGAAAATCTCCCTCTAATTAAATTACCTAGCAAGTATACTAGTTACCGGTGTAGTAGTATGCACAAGCAAGGGTCGAATCCACAGAGACTTGAAGGATTAACAAGAATGCAAGTAAAACAGAAAAATAAATAGTGGGGTTTTGGTTTTTTTATTAATTTAACTACTAAAACAATAATTAAAATTAAACTAAGAAACAAATAAAAGCAAGATTAACGAATAGATTCACGAATTGGATTCACAAATACTTTCACTCTATGCTATGCTCCTAATGAAAATATCAATCTCTTTCTTGGGTTCGTTCACAAAAGTAGGAATTGGGACAGTGAGGCGGCCGGATTGCAATCTATTTCTCTCTAACTAATCACACTTCGCAAATCAAGTCCATGTTATTGTTTAAAGAGTTATTACTTTCTAAAGAACAGATAAACCTATACCCACTTGATTTCTATCACGGCATCAAATAGATATATTAATCAAAATAGTGGTCAATGTATCAATGCCCGAGTCACTGTAACAATAGATACCCAGAAATTCTAAAGCCAATTTATATCTTAACATATAACTGAAACTAAAGAATTTAGAATAAAGAATATTTTGATAAACAAGAATAAGAAAGAATGGAAGAATTAAATCTATAGCATAGAGATCAAGTATTGTTACTACCAATTCATGAATCTAAGAAATTAGCTACTAATAAGAATAAAATCAAGAACAAGAAATAAATTAAAGAACATCAAAACCTGAATTAATTGATAAATCCTTGATTACAATCCTTCAATCTTGACTAAAAGTATGCACAAAGTATGAATCAAATAAATTGGATGGAGTGTTATATTTATATTAGGGCTAAGGAGATGTAAAAATAGGAAGAAAAAAACCTAAGATTCCTTGTTGAAAAAGGATAAATAAAGTGCTGGTGGCCGGAATTCCCCAGGAGCCCTTGGTATTTTTGAGTTTCCAGAAAAGTCCTTGAAAAATTCCCCAAAGGACCTCCAAAAATTCCAAAAAAGCCTTTGGAATTTTGGAAATTACTGAAAAGCCCACAATATTTTGGAAATTCCTCTAAGGTCCCTGGCCAA
The DNA here is from genome assembly GCA_026119855.1 of Campanula takesimana. NCBI lineage: Eukaryota > Viridiplantae > Streptophyta > Magnoliopsida > Asterales > Campanulaceae > Campanula > Campanula takesimana. The sequence goes on from JAOWBW010000853.1 coordinate 400,384, forward strand.
ATTCCCCTATGGTCCCTGGTAGCTGGATTGGTGCGTGCGCACCTTCATCACAAAAGGCTGGGAGGTCTCATCTGATGTGGGTGCGCGCGCCCTAAGTTTGGTGTGCGTGCGCACCCCTTGCTTCGCGGCTTGTACATTTTACGCGCAATCTTCCGGAGGCCATAACTTCTTCATACGAACTCCGATTTGGACGTGTAAACTATCATTGAAAATCTATTTTCGAGTACAATCCAATTGCATTGATTAATCAGTGGTCACATCTATTTATCTTTATGTTCTGGTCCGTTCTTTATCCTTCTTTTTCGCACTTTTATGTACATGAGTCCATGCATTCTTTTTCTCCTTCCCTATACTCATAAACACTCCAAAAACCATCAAAACACCCAAGGTTGAGCATCTAATAAGTCATAGAAGTATATGATTTAGATGGGTAAAAACACATCCATCAGTTGGTTGCGCAAGGCTATAGGCAAGAGGAAGGAATCGGCTACGATGAAACGTTTGCGCCTGTAGAAAGACTTGAAACTATAAGAATTTTCTTAGCTTATGCCTCTCACAAGAAATTCATGATTTATCAAATGGATGTGAAGAGCGCATTTCTCAATGGTGAACTCCAAGAGACGGTCTACGTTGCTCAACCACCAAGATTTGAAGATAACAGATTTCCAAATCACGTCTTCAAACTTCAGAAAGCTTTGTATGGACTTAAACAAGCTCCAAGAGCATGGTACGACACTCTATCAAAATTCCTGCTAGATAAATGCTTCAAGTGCGGTAAAATCGATACAACTCTTTTTATTGCTAAGTATAATGATCATTCTTTACTTGTTCAAATTTATGTCGATGATATTATATTTGATTCTACTAATGAGTTACTTTGTAAGCGCTTTGAGAAGCTCATGAAAAGCAAGTTTGAGATGAGCATGATGGGAGAACTCACATTCTTCCTCGGGCTTCAAATCAAACAATTGAATAATGGCATCTTCATAAATCAAGCCAAGTAGACAAGAGACTTGATCAAGAAATTTGGACTTGAGAATTCTAAAGCATACGACACTACAATGGCCACGGGAAATAAGCTTGACAAAGACTTAAAAGGTAAGAAAGTTGATCAAACTTTATATCGAGGTATGATTGGCTCTCTCCTTTATCTTACTGCAAGTAGGCCAGATATTATGTTTAGTGTTTGTGTCTGTGCGCGCTATCAAGCTGATACTAGAGAAGCGCACTTAACTGTTGTTAAACGTATTATTAGATATCTTTCTGAAACTGTTAACCTTGGACTTTGGTACACCAAAAATTCGAATTTCGATTTGCTAGGTTATTCAGATGCAGATTACGCAGCATGCACGATCGACAGGGAGAGCACAAGTGGCACTTGTCATTTCCTTGGAAATAGACTCGTTGCGTGGGCAAGCAAGAAGCAAGCTGTTGTGTCCATCTCCACAACTGAAGCTGAATACATTCCTACTGGAAGCTGCTGCTGCCAAATCCTATGGATGAAGCAACAATTGGTGGACTATGGAATTCATGAAGCAAATTGCCCAATCTTCTGCGACAACATGTCCACCATCGCAGTCTCCAACAATCCTGTCATGCACTCAAAGACAAAGCACATCGACATCAAATATCATTTCCTCAAGGACCACGTGGAAAAGGGCAACATCCATTTGGAGCACGTGGGCACGGATAATCAAATTGCAGATATCTTCACAAAGGCTCTTGACGCAAAGAGATTTATCTTCTTAAGAGGAGAAATGGGTATGCTTGAACTTAGCTAAATCTTGTCCATATGATTTGTCATTACTAATGATCTTGTGTTTACTTGATAATATTCTAAGTTAGGAAATGCCTCATGCGCCTGCGCATATGAAGCGCACAAGATGTTGCGCATAAGGCAAAATATTTCTGAGTTTTCAAAGAAACTCTACGCATTCTATTGCTATGCATGAACCTCGTGCGCATGCCACGTGGACCTCAGTATATCATTCCTCCGGTTTCTGCTCCCTCAGATCCCTCAGGTTCCTTTACTGACATGCGCCAAATCATTGTCATGCTTCAAACTATTCAAGCCAATCAGTTTGCTGCGCAAACCCAACACTTTCAGGTGGTCACTGCGCAGGCAAAGATTCAAGAGCAACTGGATGCGCAGGCTGCTAGGCTCGATGCACATGCCAGTATGCTACAGGCCATTGATTGTGCCATTAAGGGGGAGAGTAATCTAACAAAGGCAAAAAGTTTCGATTTGATACTCCCGCTTCTGATGAAGTGCGCAGAGCTCTCTCAAAGGTGAACACTAATCGTATAATGCATCATTGCTTTTCCCAAAACCTTGTTCAATTCAAACTTTTCGTTTGTGGAACAATGAATGCATTATTTCAAACTTCATCCGCATATACTTGACTGCTCATATTTCTACGCATGATGTTTAAACATTCATTTTAAACGCATACTTAAACTTAAACTCATATTATTTGTATGCGCTGAATGATATTTCTGTTTTTCCCATATTGTAAGTTCATTTCTTTTGGATAGACTAGAAATCTATAACACTGGCTAGTGTGTGCGTTGACTTGAGGCATGATTTACCATTTACATTCTTATGGACATGTTATTATCAAGTACAATGAATTGCTTTTGTTATAGTAGGTAATGGCATCAATCATTTAGGGGGAGATTGTTGGGTATGCTTATTTCTTAACCCTCCCAATTTATGTTAGAATTGATTGATACAATCACCTAAGTATATTTTATGGACTTTAGGATCCTATGTAAGAAGTTTTATAACTTCAATTTTTAGTTAAGTCCACTTTTTAGAATAGGCTTAGTGGTTAGGACTTATGCTTAGAATTGAGATTTCAATTACTGAAGACCAAGTATAATGCGTAGGACATTTCATGCGCAGAGCATCATCTGCTCATTTTTATGCGCAGTGAACACCTGCTCATTCTCCATGCGCAGAGCATCATCTGCTCATTTTCATGCGCAGTGAACACCTGCTCATTCTCCATGCGCAGAGCATCACCTGCTTATTTTCCATGCGCAGAGCAACACCTGCTCATTCTCTGCGCGCATAGCATTACCTGCTCATTTCCATGCACAGAACATTTTCTGCTCCCTTTCATGTGGAGAACAACACTTGCTTGGTTTCCATGAGCAGAACGTCTGCACATTCTCTATACGCATGACTTCTATGAGCAGAGCAGATTAACTTGGTCATTATGCTTATCTTTCAACAACATCATATTTTTGAAGCTTGGAAAGCGCTTATACTTAATTTCAAGATTTGAAGAAGACCAAGGAGCAAGCATGAAGACCATGGAAGATCATCATCTGCGCATCCATCACTTGCGCATGACTCCCATGCGCAGGTCCTTCAAACCTGGTCCTTAACACTTCAACAGCTCTCTTATCTTACAATTTGATTTTGAGGTCTCATGTGCAAATGTCTAAGTGTGATGCGCATGACTCCCATGTGCATTACCCATCTGCGCAACTCACTGCGCATGGCTTCCATGCGCGCGCAGATTTGCCTTAGTCAATTCTCTCATTTCCTGACCTCATTCTAGAAGCTTGGAAAGCATCAAGTCAAGCTACGCTTTTTGGAATGAGCCAAAGTACTGATGTGTACATACGACAAAACAAGCACACTCAGCATACACGTGGATGTAGAGACGCGCCTCAGTTTGAAATTCAAAATGAAGACAGCTGTCATCCTTCTAGAAGAAGTTTGAAGTTTGTCCACTTGCTCTGTCTCCAACGGCTATAAAGGACACATGCGCACCAATCACATTGTGCCAGCTCATTGTCCTTGCTCAGAGCTCCAACGGCTAGTTTTTGAAGCTCCTCTCTAAATAGCCCTGCTCTTCCTCATTTCCAAGCAGCTTGAGTTTTTGCTTCCAAAGAGAAACTTTGAAGATTTGAAGATTGCTTGCATATTTCCAGAATTCTCAAGATCAACCTTCATACCTTCATACTCAACCAAGCCCAGATCCTTTAAACCTTGTAACACCCAGAATATCTTGTTCTCTTCATCTCATAGATCTATAGAGCCCAGATTTCTGACACACACACACCTCTTGAAGCTTTGATCATTTAGATCTAACTTCTTGAGAAACACCGGTTTAGTCTAGGATTTGCTCTTCATAGAATAGATTTTGATTTGAGTTTTGAACCCTTGTAATCTTGTAAAAGCTCTTCATATCAATATAAATTTCATCGTTAGAAATCCAAGACTAACCATCTTGGTAGAGGACATAGATCTATCCGATCGAACCTCTCCAAATAGCTTGTCTCATTACTTTGCTTTTCATTCTACATTTAAGCTTTTCTGATATATTGTATTGTTTGATTTTGTAGATTGTCTTGCACTGTTTGAATTGTGTTTGTTTGCTTTCTGCCTTAGAACATTTTTGCGCCTCTCTTTAAGCCAAACTTAGTGCGTGCGTTTTACACTCCTGCGCATATACCTGCGCATCAGTGATTGCTTTAAGTTTCCACTGTGCATTTCACACTCTCATTGCGCGCTATACTTAGCCAAAATTAGAGCTATGCGCATTTTCCATTAATTTGCAAAAGTATTTGAAAAGAATTTCAAAACGCTTTCACCTCCCCCCCCCCTCTAGCGATTTTCATACCCTTGTTGCCCCTTTGTGACCAACAAAACCTTCATCATCACCACATTCAAGAAATACTCTAGACATGAGCTTTTTTAGAAGGTCGGCTTGTACCAAAACCTTCGCAACACTAGGTCTTGTGAGTGATGTAGTAGCTTGGTCAATAGCCAGGGGTTCTCCAAATATTTTACCAATAGAAAACAAACACATTTTGTTAAAAAGATGAATGGGAAGACCACGGAGACTAACTCATGACGGAAATAGCGAAGACTCTTGATCTCGGCGCCAAGGAGTCCAACGAAAAACTTTCATAGGAAGTCTGTCGACGAACCAAAGTTATTTTGCCAAATCCTATTAAAAGTTGCTTCGTGAGACTAACGGATAAGAAGGTGCTTCGAATCAAGATTGCCAAGTTGAAAATCAACCTTCATTCCAAACTTGAGAAAATAGCGGCGGGTATCTTCCATCGATGGCCTACCTTTTGCGAATTTCCCAACCAACGTATAAGTAAAAGGTTTCGCTAAAGTCTAAATAATTTCTTTGGGGAATTTTAACGTAGGTTCACCATGTCGAATGGGAGCAGGGATCATCGGGATCACCGGTGGAGCAGAGAAAGTCATGTCCTTAAGCAAACTAGCAAATGATTTGGTCGTTGTTGGGGAAGGCGACTGTTGTTTGTCGGTACTCGGGTTATCAAAAAATGGGATTAGAGCCGAGGAGACATGGCTGTCAAAGGCCGAGGCTATAGGAGATAGCCAACGGCCAACCGGCAGTTAGGACGGCGGCTATATGGTTTTAGTCGGAGAGAATAGGGTTCGCTGAAGATAGTTGTAAACCATCTACTATTCTATTTAAAGAAAAAATACTTTTCAAATACTTGGACAACGTTCAACATCTTGCAACAAACTTATTGATAAAGTTCAAACAAGTTATATTATGTCAAATTGATTACCTAATTTGATTCTTGAACAAAGAAATATCTGTATCACTCATCTAATATTATCTAATATTGTCATCGTGCCGTAAGCACAAGCAAAATATTAGTATGATGTAATTTCAAATAATTGTCGTGTTATTGTGAGCATGACATGTGTGCCCACATTAATAATGAATTCCCCCGTCCTAAAACAGCTAACACTATAATGGAGTTGCACGGAAATTAAAGAGATTATACATATTCAACAATATTGTGAGTGGGAAAGTGACCGTAAGTATGATGATTTGAAAATATGACGTACAATTTAAGTGTGTCACTATGACAAGTGTGGTAGGGTTAATAAAAAGGGTTAATGACAGATTAGGGCCTGAACTCCAGGGGGTGCGTCTAAAAGGGGCTTGGTTTTTTTTTTCGCTAGATCAGGGCTCAATATCTAAATTTTTCGGCAGTTAAGGGATTTTTGACGGAAATCGTTAGAAAAGTCAGTTAAATGCCATGTGCTGTGCACGTGATCGACTAAATTGATGGATTTGTAATGATATTAGTTAGTAAGGGTTTATTGAAATTTTTGAAACTTGAAGGGCTAAAAAGTTTCAATTAAATTATCATATACTCCCTCCCATCTCTCTCTTTGCTCAAACCCCCCCCCCCTCCTATCTGTTTTCTCCTTCACTAACGCCGGTGACTCCCAACTACCGGCGACTCCCAACTCTCTCTCTCTCTCTGTCTCTCTGTTTTCCCCTACCCCAATCCATCAACACCCCTTTCTCCAGATTTGTTGAAGCCGCACACCCCCTCCTCCCCTTTCAATCGACGACCGATCGGCCGCCGCCGCCTCGCTCGTTCCCCTCAATCGACGACCGATCGGCGACTCCCAACTCTCTTCTTCTTCTCCAGTCTCACTTTCATCTCCGACGAGCTTCCTCGTCCTAGATCGGCCAGATCTCATCACCGTCGTCACCGCCGGGATCGCCTAAGAAACTTAGGTATCCGGCTTTGTTTTTCTTCAAATTTCCCGATTCAATCAAATCCCCACCCAATTCTGATCCCTGTAATTCCACCAGTTTCTTCATCAAACCAGAATTTAGCATCGCTTCGATCGCCTTTTTTCTCCCGAAATACCTTATTTCTAGCACCCAGTCCATTGCCATTGTGCAGATTGATAGGTTTTCTGAGCTCAAGAAGCTGATGATTTTGGGGATTTCACTGTTTGATTCGATTTATTTCTAGCACCCAGTCCATTGCTGCAATGTTGTGGCGGCCGCCGGCGACTCCCAACTCTCTCCTTCTTCTCCAGATCTCATCTCCGACTCCGGTAAAAATGAAGAGCGTTGTTTTTGTGTTTTTGTGGGAGTGTGCGTGTGTGCGTTTCTGGGTGGTGAACGATGGTGGCTATGGGTGGTAAATGGTGTTTTTGGACACTCATTTTGGTGGTGCTAAGTGGTGGAGGTGTTAGATGGTGGTGAACGGCGGTGGCTATGGTGGTTTAAAGTGGAGGATGGGTGGGTGTTCAAGGAAGATGATGAAAAGGGAAATGTTTAATAATTTTTGTTAATACTACCTACTCCCTCCGTCCCATTTCAAATTGCAAATACTAGGTGTACACGGGAATTAAGAAAAAAGAAAAAAATGTGATGTGTTGTGAGTGTAGATAGTTGGGTAGGAGAGAGAAAGTGGGGTAGGGAATAGTAAGTGGGTTAGTTGATGTGAGTATGAGAAGTGGGACCCACTAAATAAAAAGTATTAAAAACTTTCCATTTAAAGATTTTGCAATTTTAGTTGGGACACCCAAAATGGTAAATTTTGCAATTTGAAATGGGACGGAGGGAGTATGTCCCTAAATGAGTGTCCAAATTTTATTTTAAGTGACATCTGAAAATGTCAACTTTTTGTACATTTTGGTAGCAAAGATTCATATTTAATAATTTTGAAAAGGGAAATGTTTAAATTTATTTATAACTCTCTTTATTTTAAATTTATTATTTAGAAAATAATCTAAATCCTTTTATATTTAATATAGCTATTAGATTAATTTATTTAATAATTTTGATAAATTTATTTTATATATGATAATTACTTTTTAATTGAAGGAGAAAACAGATAGGTGGGGGGGTTTGAGCAAAGAGAGAGATGGGAGGGAGTATATGATAATTTAATTGAAACTTTTTAGCCCTCCAAGTTTCAAAAATTTCACTAAAGCCCTTACTAACTAATATCATTACAAATCCATCCATTTAGTCGATCACGTGCACAGCACATGGCACTTAACTGACTTTTCTAACGATTTCCGTCAAAAAGCCCTTAACTGCCGAAAATTTTAGATATTGAGCCCTGATCTAGCAGGAAAAAAAACCCAGACTCCTTTTAGACGCACCCCTGGAGTTCAGGCCCTAATCAGTCATTAACCCTAATAAAAAACAATAAGAATTAGACATTTTAAGAAGTGAAATTTACTATATCCCAAAAAAAATTAATGTAAGTTGTTTTAAGCCAGAAGGAGAATTCTATATTTTTCTTTTTGAGAAAGTCAAAAGTTCCAAAATCTTCTCCCCCGCCCTCATTTGCTTTTTTGAAGTATATTTAGGGTTAGATTATTTTGACGAGCAATACTAAAATCACAAAATTTAAAACAGTTAATACTGCAAATCCAATAAATAAAAGACAAAACAATAACCTATTTACAATTGTTTATTTTATTTTTCATTTTTCTGTTTTTAAACACAATGCATTTGACCCTAATACTATTCCTAAACTCCAACTAAAGAGTAAAGAAGAAGATGTTAGAGAAATATGTCTTTTGAGGAGGAAGTTGACTACTCTATATGCAAGCATAGGGGATGTGACAAATCATCTAAACTTTGTGGGACCAACCAATACCATCCACATCCATACACAGGACCTTAATCATAGACTTGTACATTTCCATACCACACAATGTGGTAATTCCAAGGTCAATATACATAGTCACAAGGCAAGATCAAAATACCCATTTATTAGTTCAATTCAATAATCCCTTCCATTTAGTACCCTCATCAACTAGCTAGTGAGGAACCCTAAATTTCATTAGGAAACATGGTAACCATTCAAGAATCCATCCAGAATAGTTCCACAATTCAATCTCTTCCCAACAAACAAGCACCTAAATCACTTGATAGGGAATGTTCTAGCATAACCAGATGTCTCAGATTCCAATCCTGAGAATGTAGCAGCGTTAAAATTTATTTGGCACAGCTTTGCTGCCCATGTGGTCCTACCCGACCTTGAGTCAAGTTAGTCGGCATCCAAACCAATGTAGTGTTCGAATAATGGTGTTTCAAACCCAGAAACAAAAATTCAATATGTACCTATGGTGTTTATGACATAAGTACAACAAGTTTTACCTCAACCCTCTTCCTTCCGAGAGAGAGATATATAAATCAATTCCTATGTAACATTTTACTTGCACATAAACACATGAAAAAGTACCACCATTTGGAACATTTTACTTGCACATGAACACATGAAAGTGTACCACGATTTGACGGGAAGGAGGCCGCCCTTAAGAGGAGACAGATATACAGAATAATAAAGACAACAAAAAGTAAGAAAAGAAAGAAGCTCATTTCAGCTATATAATGCAATTGAACGGAACCCCACACATACAAACACAAGGGGAGGAGGATGTGGGTGTTAGGCTACCACGGTCCTCCAACCATTACTTGTACAATGCCTTTCCTTCCAAACATCATTAATGGACCTCACTATCAAACTCATCATTTAACACCAACAAAAAAGGCAAAAAAAAAAAAAAAAACACCAATATCTCATCCTGGTCCAATTTGCACATTCATTTATTACCCACCTCATCAATCTAACAATAACAATAACAATAATAAATTTAACCGTCAAGTTCTACAAGTAACACAACAGAGAAAACAGGGGGGGGGGGGGGGGGGGGAGGGGAATATATTTCTAAAGAGAGATGGATGCAAAGAGAATGAGGTATGAGCATCATTGGGGCATTAGTACTCACCTTCACAGATTTCATAATTTGATGATCTTCAATCTTGCCCAGCCTGCTTTTCCGATGCTTCACATTCAAAATTTAAATATCTCAGTCCTAAGGCATAATATCACAGTCGATTGTTTAACCATTGGTCTTGTACAACAAATGAACTCCACCCCCGTCAAAACTTCTGAAGCCTTCCCTTACGAAATGAATATGAAAGCAGAAAGAAACGTAACTTTTCAAGCTACGACCTACGGATAACAACAATGGACGGTCCATATCATCTCATCACCTAAATGAGGGAACCAAGCATGAAATAAAATTGGTCCTTCTAACCTTCTTCAGTACATGCCCTTATGTGGCATTCATTGCTGGGGTTAGGTCATGGAAGTAGTAAACTACTCATCCTTGCTTGTCAAAGGATGATGCATGAACTCCCTGCTGATCATTTCACCAACCAACGGAAGGGAAAGGGAAAAGGAAAAGTTTAGTTGTGGGAAATAATAGATGACAAAAATATTTCTTGTTGGAACATCATAAGATCTTCACAAACGGTGGTGCATCAGTCCTAGGTCCCTCAAGCGACCTGTACATATATAATGTTTCTACACAACTATTCGTCTCATCATCCTCGTCCGTGTCCAAACGCAACACTTCCACTCTCAACCGGGGCATTTGCCTAGCAACTTCAGAGCAACCTCTGATAGTTACTTTACAAGAGGACATCCACAAGAACCTCATGTTGTAAAAATGGGGCAAACCCGAGTGCAAAGCTTGATCTCCAAATGGGCTATCTCTAATCTCGAGCTTCTGTAACCTAGGGCACCCCTCAAGCACGTACTTTAGCCCCAAGTCACTTTCCCCATTAAAAGCAACCGATAAGGTTCTCACCAATTTCCCGTACTGTCCAATATAACTGAAAGCCTTATCAGTAAGTAAACCAGAAATTGCGAGCCTAGTAAGTTTCTTACAGTTCTTGACAATGGCCCCAAAACCCTCATCCATTGGTTCACCAGTAACACGGTCGGTCTGATAGCGGGCAATTATACAGAGACGGAAGACCGTAAGATTGGGACAGTTTTTTGACATGGCAATCACAGCTTCATTTGTCATCTGCTGACAGAAATATAAAATTGATTCCAGTTTCCTACATCCTTGAGCAATTGCAAGGAGTCCCACATCAGAAACAGGGCCATCATTAATTTCCATGAAATTTATGGAAAAACCCGAAGCTCACGAAGATCCTTACACGTCTCAGCCACTGCCTGAAGCCCTTCGTCACATATTGAATCGAGTACCTATAGAGAAAATGGAACCGTTCAAACATGCTCAAATGATTTTACTACATTCTTTTGCCTTTTTATGTTTTAACTAGTCACTACATTTCCTCTGGCCCTTACATAATCCAACTTTCTGTTTTTAGAAGTTCTAAAAAAGAAGGTAACTTCCCATGTTCTTTGGGAAGTGGATTTTGGCATGAGGACTATTACAATGTAGATCAAAAATACAAAATTTTATACTAATAGGTACCTTTTTTCCATATAGCAACCTCATTTTGAGACAGTAAATATAGAAAAACTTACCCAGAAAATCTGAAGTTTATGGCAGTGACGGATAACTGGTTTGAGTTGTGCAGCATCAATGTTGGCATAGCTAAAATTCAGCGAGGTGAGATTAGCACAGACAGGAAAAATAGCAGGAAGATGATCCGCTACAATCTCCCTGAACCCAGAAAGACAAAAAAGCGACTTGCAAGCAGAAAAAGCCGATACATAATCAAGTTCTTGATCACCCTCTGCAACAATCTCTCCATTGTTAAAGGACCCGGTCCCCAAATGGGTCAACTGAGGCGCCCGGGTTATCAATCGATAAAGCTGCCCAATTGAAACACTTCTATTCACCCTAAGCTTCTTCAATAAAGGTGATCTTGCGACCAAACTCTCCAATGCCTTGAAATTAATAGGGCAGTCGACACAGTCAAACATCAAAGACTCCAAACAAGTTGGACCCTCAGGGAAACAAGAAATCCAGTCCACGTCCTCCTCCTCACCATCAACATCATCCTCAATCAATTCAAGCACTCTTAGTTGCCTGAAATCAATTAGACTCTTATTAACTAATCGTCAAACAATTTCCACACTTTTCACCATTGCTATACATAGAATTCTCAAGAAAATTCAAGATTTTCAAACACAATTTGAAGAATGAAGAATGAAGCTACAAAATAAAGGATTTCATTTCGAATACAGATAGATACATGAGCAAATTATTAACAGTGGAAACATTAATGAAGCAATACTTTTTGAAAGATATGATATTTAAACATAAAATCCAATCAAAAAGTAAACCCTAAAATCAACTGAAACAATCAAATTAGGGAACCCTAGAAAACTACCTGCACTCCCTGGCTATAATAGCAAGTCCAGTAGTCCCAAACCCTTCACAACAAACCAGCACTAGCTCCTTGAAGTACGGGAACGACCGGGCCACCAGTGCAAGATTATCGTCGGTGACCCACATCCGTTTAAGGTACAACTTCCGAAGCGTCCGGTACGCATTAGCCAAAGCGTAACCCCAGTTAGTGAAGTACGCACCCCAGTCCTGCGGCAACAAGCTAAAGTCAGCGAACCTAGGTTTCCCTTTCAGCACAACCGATTCAACTCGCTTGAACCGGTCAGTTACCCGCCGGGGAGAAATCGAATAGCAGTTCCCGATGAAGAGCTCGGATCTGGTGAATGCCTCCGCACGGTACCATGACTTGCAGACCAGAGACACCGCGTTCCGGTCCCGCCGGGAGGTCAGGAAGACCAGAACGTTTTCGAGTACGTTCTCTAGAACTTGATCTGGGTATGGAGAGACATAATCGGCAACACCACCACCGGCGGCGACGGTGGTGGTCGGGGATGGATCCAGAGCACCGTCTTCGGACATTTGGGTACGACCGTCGGTCATGTGATCTGGGTAGGGGTTAAGGGGCTGTTTGGGAGTATGTAAATATATAAAATGAAAAGATCGAATCTTTCTTCAGATCACAGCAGTAGTATAAAAATGCAACAATTGGAGAGATGGGAGATAGATGGGAAGGGTATGGTTTTTGAAATAAAAAATTATTTTGTGTAGACAGAAAATGGTGACAAAGGAGCAGGGGTGGGAGGGGTCCAAACAAGACACAACTCAGTTGTCTCTATCTTTCTCTACTCTTTCTCTCTCTAAAACTAAGACCATGTCCAATAGTTTCAACCCCCAAAAACATTCAACTACCTTAATATTACGACACTTCATCTTCTCTCTCCATTCACTTAATCATTCAACTACACTCTCAACTACCCCTCCCACAATAAGCTAGTTTAGTTTAAAATTCAACTCCTCCCAACTCATCATTCTATACCCCACCACTTTTATTTTATTTACAATATTTATTTTTATAATTAAAAATAAATATTGATATATATAATTTATTATTAAAAAATAAATTATTAATGTTTTTAATTATAAATTCGAGATTTTTTTTTTTTAATTCAAACTTAATTAATTTTTTTCGAAGCAATTAAATAAATACGAGAATATTTTAATTTTAATAAAAATAAGAAAAATTACAATAAACTTAGCTCGTTCCACAAATGATGAAAAACAAAAAAAAACATACGATACATAGACTCGACTCACAGTACAATAAAATTTAAAAATCACTGATTTCCGAACTTTGCCCATATGTGTTTGACTAGATCGTTCTGCAATTGTTTATGAGCCCTCTGATCACGCAAATCCGATCTAGTACGTACATGATTTTCAAACGCTGGTAATACCTCAGTTGAGAATGGTTGTTGTGTACTAGACCCACTTGCCCCCGGCTGATCCTGATAGTCAAGCCAATTTTGAGAATACGTACCACGTTCGTCCTCAACGATCATATTATGTAATATGATACATGCTCTCATGATCATAGCCAAGTCCTCTATCTGCCACATTCGAGCTGGTTCTCGAATTATTTTAAATCGAGCTTGGAGAACTCCAAATGCCCGTTCTATATCCTTCCGATAAGCCTCCTGTGTGAAGTAGGCCTTCTCTGCCGGAACAATCGGATCCTTGTGTGAAGTACGTGTCATGGCTTGAAAGATCCTCGACGATGCGGAGGAATACATGTTTCTGCATCCGATATCGGCGCCGAAAATAATCTTTATACATAGCATTTTCGAAAAAGTAGTCATCAATCAGGCTCTTATTGTGCAAAGCGTGATCTCTTTTCAAATTTTTCGAGTTTTTTTCGGAGGTTTATCATCAAAAAACTCGTTTATGATAAAACTCTCCTCAATTTCAAGTTGCCTTTTGTAGGCTTCGACATCAAAAGGAAGAAATCCAGATGGATCCATTGATGTAGGAGGAATTCTGAAAAAGGAGAGAGTGTTTGATGTAGGGAGAAGGAAAGAAGAATGTGTTTGGTGTAGGAAGAATGAAAGAAGAGAGTGTTATTTATAAGAAAATGAGTGGCTGAGGTTGACGGATTTGAAACTTCTATTGAATTGAGTTAGTTAAAGGATAACAAATGAGTGGTCGTGGTTGACGGATTTGAAGCTTCAATTCAATTGAGTTAATTGACGGACTCCAATAATAGAATTACATAGATTTAATTAAAAGGTAAAGTTACATACTGAGAATCTTGAAAGTAGTACATCAGTGCAGAAAATTGACATAAAGCTAGAAAACAAACATTAATTGCCAAACAGCTCTTCAGTCAACATTTCAAAAAGCTGTTGTTGATGATGATCGCGAGACTCCATTTGACTCAACTGCATCCACATTTTCCTATTTTTAGCCCGAGTCTTGTTAAGGGCAATATTGTTCGCCTTCTCTTGTTCTGAGACTAAGTTGTCCATTCGTTAGCATTTTTATATATTTCGTGAGCTTTTTTCAAAACATCATTATCCGACCACCCGCTTTGTTGCATACGCTTAGCGTTATCGTATGCACCTACCCATTTGCCCAATTTGGCGTTTATATAATTGAAACGATTTTTGCATGAAACTACGTCACGGGGAGGGTTAAATTCACAATGTTCGTTACAATATTCAACAATCTTACCCCAAAAAATTTCGCTCTTCTGATTTTTTCCGACTACACTGTCGGTTCCAAACTTAATCCACCCACTGATTAGCACTATATTGTCCTTCGTGCTCCATTTGACAATTTTTCTCCGACTAGTGGTTGAACCTCCTGCATCTGGAGTTGGAGTAGCTTCATCAGCACCGCTATTGCTACCCATAACCATTTGTGTTGAATATTCGGGATATTCTGATTCTTGAGAGGGTAGTGGTGGTGGTGGAGGTCGTTGAAATTGCATACCATAATATGGATTCCAGGTAGGTACAGCTGAAGGCATGGCATTTGGTTGATAATAAAATTGTGGGACATTTTGAGGACGTGGTTGGTTAGAAAATTGATTTGGCGATTGAAAATCATTAGGATTGTAGTAATTTGGTGGAAAATTACTTGAATTCTGAGTGTTGAAATAAGGATTATTCGGATTATTGGGATCCATTTCACTAAAAAGATGATGAATATTTTAAAAAATAAGGGGTTAAAGAAGGATAATTAAGATTTTTTTGAGAGAAAAGAGAGGTTTTTTTTTTGGTGTACAAATAAAATGAAAGTTATATCAATTTATAGAGAAAAAAAAAATCCAGAATTTTCGCGAAAAAAAAAATAAAAAAAATTTGCTGTAAAATAATTGAGCTCGAAAATTTGGGTTGAAAATCATATCTAAAAATCTGGACGGACCAATCGTAGACTGACACTTGGCAAAAGGAGAAAAAACAAAAAAAAAACTGGCAGACGCTGCCCTCACGCGCCTCTGTCGGCGGTGAGGCGCACGCGCCATGTCGGCACCAACCAGGAGGCGACGCGTGTCCATGGCGGGGCCCCTCATTTTTCATTCAACCCGGTTGAATTTGTTCAACCTCCCAATTCAACCCCCTACCTCTCAACTACCTTATTGGACACCCCTCAACTAGTTTAATCCCTCTCAACTACCCCCTCAACTAGCTTATTGTACATGGCCTAAGAGTACAGTCAGATTAGTTGTGGTATGAAGTGTAGTTAAAAAAAAAAAGGGCAAATTATAAATAAGGGCCTGAAGTTCACCAGTGTTTGTAGAAAAGGGCCCATTGTTTCAAAACTCGCACATAAGGGCCCAAAGATAGAAAAAACTAACAAATAAGGGCCTTTTGATGGAAAAGTTAGATTTTTCAGTTAAATTAACATGTACCGTGCACATGTGGACCGAACTGAAATTAGTTTAACTTTTTAAGGGGTAAACTGGAAACAGTAAAGTTTAAGGGTCTAAAAATAAATTTTTTTCCAATATATGTATGATCACAAAATTATTTTTTTTAAAAAAATATATTTCACAAAAAAATATTTATTTTAAAAAATAATTTTTTTTATTTGTGAAAAAAAAAACTCTCTAAATTAGTTTTTCTGAAAAATACTTTTCACTAAATAATACTAAATAAATCTATCCTAAAATCAAAATTGCTAACATATTGCACTAATTTTTTGAAATTCGTTTTATCAAAAATAATATTTCCTCACTAAATTACTTTTTTGATATAAAAACTCAAAAATTATATATTCCTCATTTCTCTCTTTAAATTATATATTCCTCATTTCTCTCTTTAACCAATGTTCTCTATATTTAAAAAAATATTTTTTTTTTATTTGTGAAAAAAAACTCTCTAAATTAGTTTTTCTGAAAAATACTTTTCACTAAATAATACTAAATAAATCTATGCTAAAATCAAAATTGCTAACATATTGCACTAATTTTTTGAAATTCGTTTTATCAAAAATAATATCTCCTCACTAAATTACTGTTTTTGATATAAAAACTCAAAAATTATATATTCCTCATTTCTCTCTTTAACCAATGTTCTCTATATTTAAATTTAATTATGTATATTATTATTAGCTTATGATGCGTGAGGGGGTGGGTGACACGGGTTTATAGAAGAGAGAGGGAGGAGATATAATTTTCCAAAAAAAAAAAGAAAGGAAAAAATTCAAAATAAAATTAATTTAGTGATTTTTTTTAAAAAAATAAGTGAAATTATTTTTCATAAAATGAGTTTCAAAAATTTAGTGCAGTATGTTAGCAGTATTGATTTTAGGATTGATTAATTAAGTACATTATTTAGTGAAATAAATTCTAGGAAAAACTAATTTAGAGAATTTTTTTTCCAAAAATAAAAATTAAAAACATGTACTTGGAACATCCCTCTAAGCTTAGGAATATCAAAAAATTTAAACGATCACAAATAAAAAAAAAAAAATTAATATTTTTTAAATTAAATAAATTTAGGGAAATATTTTTTTCAAAAAAAAAATCGTGAATCATACATATATTGGAGAAATTTTTACTTTAGTCCCTTAAACTTTAATATTTTCAGTTTACCCCTTAAAAAGTGAAACTAATTTCAGTTCAGTCCACATGTGCACGGCACATGCTAATTTAACTGAAAAATCTAACTTTTCCATCAAAATCCCTTATTTGCTAGTTTTTTTCTATCTTTGGGCCTTTATGTGCGAGTTTTGAAACAATGGGTCCTCTTCTACGAACACCTGGTGAACTTCAGGCCCTTATTTGCAATTTTCCCTTCATAATATAATCTTCTATATAATATATAAAGCCAGAAACATTTCTAGGCTTCATAGCGCGCCACGTGGAATTGTGACGTGGAAATCCACATGGCGCCTTCTCATAGGTTGAAGCAAGTAAGACAATTTAAGGAAATAATTGTAATATTTACTAATAATTAATTTGAAATTTGAAAATTTAAAAAAGAATTCAAGGTTATTTAGGAGATGATTTGATATTATACGATTTGACTCAATTAATCAGTTAGGGAATTATTTGAATACCAAATTCTTATTATTTTTTGGCAGGTGAAGAGAACATATTCTCATTGCCAATGAAAGAAAGGCTATCATCTCACACAATATATTTATTTATTTTTGACGTAATGATGGGACGGATTTTATTCCTTTATTTCCTATGTTTCTATGAGATAAATAATGATTTTGATGTATTTAGATTAGTTTTATGTAGTTTTCGGCTAAAATGTATTTTTGGGGTGTATTTGTAATTCGGGAGTATTTTGGTGATTTTATATTTGGGGCAACTCTCATTTAGTCCCTCATTAGAATCTAAATTACCACCTAGTCCAAGGTATTTTCAATATTACCACCTAGTCCAAGGGATATTAAAAGGGCATGAATGCCCTTACTAAATGACTGGAAATTACATGATTACCCCTCCCTCCTCAACCTTTCACCTTCTCACCGGTCAACAACTTTGACCGACCGGCCACCACCTCCGGCCGACCACCACCTCCGGCAACCTTTTTCCGGCTACCTTTTCCGGCCACCTTTTTTCGGCACCTTTTCCGGCAATATTTTCCGGCCACCATTTCCGGCCACCTTTTCCGGTAACCTTTCCGGCAATATTTTCCTACAACATTTTCCGGCGACCATTTCCGGCCACCGTCTCCGGCGACCTTTTCCGGCAAAATTTTTCGGCGACCATTTCCGGCCACCGTCTCCGGCCACCATTTTCCGACCACCGTTTTCCGGCAACCACCTCCGTCCACCGTTTTCCGGTGATCACCTCCGACCACCATTTTCCGGCGACCATATTCCGGTGACCACCTCCGACCAACATTTTCCGGCGACCATTTTCCGGCCACCATTTCCGGCGACCAAACAACTGTGAACTAATCAGTAAGTTCACAGTTGTTTAAGAACAAGTTCACAATTGTTCTAAAACAAGTTTACAGTTATTCCAAGAACAAATTCAAACATTAAAAAAAAAAAACTATTTTTTTTCGAGAACAAGTTCATAGTTGTAAGTTCGCAATTGTAAGTTTGCAATTGTAAGTTCGCAATTATTTCAAAAACAAGTTTGCAATTGTAAGTTCGCACTGTTCCAAGAACAAATTCACATTTATAAAAAAAAATTACTATTTGTTTAAAAGAAAAAGTTCACAGTTGTAAGTTCGCAATTGTAAGTTCGCACTTGTTCCAAGAACAAGTTCGTACTTGTTCCAAAAACAAGTTCGCAATTGTTCCAAGAACAAGTTCGCAATTGTTTCAATAACAAGTTCGCACTTGTTCCAAAATCAAGTTCGCAATTGTTTTTCTATAACAAGTTCGCACTTGTTCCAAAAACAAGTTCGCAATTGTAAGTTCGCACTTCTTCTAACAAGTTCACAGTTGTAAGTTCACAATTGTAAGTTCGCAAATGTTAGCTCGCAATTGTAAGTTCGCAATTGTTCCAATAACAAATTCACAGTTGTACTCTCATTTCCCAAACAACAAAAAAAAAAAAAAAAAAAAAAAAAACAACAACAACAACAAACCGACTTTGAGGGAAGTCGCCGGAGCTAGCGGTGACCGAAGAAAGAGTGGGGGAGGGGTGACCGCTGACAAAGAAGGAGTTGCAGGTTCGCCATTGAGAGAGAGAGAGAGAGAGAGGTGAGGGCTAGATCTGTAATTGCCGGAGGTGGGGAGGGGTGAACGGAGATGGTGTAAGGGTGGCCGGTGACGGAGAAGGAGCTGCAGGGTCGCCGGGGTTAGGGGAGGGATGGGGTCGCCGGAGTTGGCCAGCGATGGTGAGATGGCTGGGCGATTTGGTTGAATCTGAACAGTTGGCCGGCTGGAGCTTGTTGGGTTGAGAGGGTGAGGGACGCATTTGGGTCGGGGGGAGGGTCGCCGAGGTTAGGTAGAATGTCGCCGGAGATAGGGGTAGCGATTTTTTTTGGGTTTTTTCCAGTTCGGCCGTCGGCCATATCTCCGGCACCGGACATATTTTGGAAGATCCCAACGGTGGAAAGTAGCGTTTAGGTGTTGCGAACTCCCTCCAGAAATTTGAAGGCGATCCAACGGTTCAATCATCGGGAATCGCGTTTTTACAGTCCGAATTCTGGAGGTGCAGTTTTTTGTTTTTGATTCGGATTTTGGCATCTTGGCCGGAATTTTTCGACGGTTGTTGGCTCGTGGTTGTCGCCTAGAACTCCTCTAGGTTCAGCCATGGCTAAGGAGGGCGTTGGTACTGGGAGAAGGTCGCCGGAGATAGGGGAGATGAGGGGTCGCCGAAGGTGGGGGATGGAGGAGAGTGAAAACGCAGTGTGATGGTCGCCGGGGTTCGGAAATCGAGGGAAAGGTCACCGGAGGTGAAGAGGAAGGGTCGCCGGCGATGGGGAAGGGAAAGGTCGTCGGAGGTGGCCGGATGGGGTCGCCGGAGGTGGGGATGGAGAAGAGAGAGAAAGCAGTGAAAGAAAGTAGAGAGAGAACGCAATTTGCGTCTGAATGTGAGGAGAGGGGAGGGGTTTCTGTTTTAATTGAAAATAAGGGTAGTTTCGGGATTCTATAATTTTAATGGACTAGATGGGAATATACAAAATGTGCGTGGACTACATGGTAATATTGAAAATGTGCGTGGACTAGGTGGTAATTTAGCTTAGAATGGGGGACCCTACGGTAATTTTCTCTTTATATTTTTACCCGAATGTATTTTATTTATGAGTTAAAGAGATCCCAAAATATACAAAAGAAAATCAATCGGGACAGAAAAGTATTAAACAAAAGGAGGTGGAGGATTGGTTAATCATTGCAATTTGCAAATAAAGCAAGGACATGCCAAGAGAAGAAAAAATGATCAGTACGTGTGATCAGTACGTGTGCTGGCCCGAATCTGAGTCGGGAGCCCGGGAGTGAAACGCTGCAACAGTTTTGTAGTTCTTTTTGTTATTTTATTTTTAATTCTTTTCCTTTTTCTTTTTAGACTTTCCTAGACTATTTAAATTAGGTTTTTATCTTTCTTTTGGGAGACTTCTACATTAATTTTAGATCTAGGTTTTTATTTTCTTTGTTCATGGAGATTTCAAAGCTCCATATGAGGAACTAAACCCAAGCTTTGGGTTTGAATCTTGAACCATCTTTTGTCAATTTGAGGTATTTTTCTTTCACAATTTGATTTCTATTCATAATTTTACTTGTTCTTAATTCTAGATCCGTTACTAGGGTTTATAAACCTGATCAATTTATTTATCTTTGTGATTGGATCTTTGCTAGAATTCTCTGTTCTGTGCCAGAATTAGGGTTTTCACTGTAGCAATTTCATGATTTATGCATGTGCCATGGTAAATTGTGATTAGGGTAAAATTAAGCAATTATCTATTTTAATAAATAGAAAGTGTTCTTGATCTTAGTTTCTTAAATCTTGAATCAATTAATTTTTCGATCTAGACTGTGCCAGTTAGATTAATTCATTAATTAGGGTTTCTAGTGAGTGTGCCACTGCTAGTAACTAATCTGAAAGAAGAAACAGAGATTGAAATAAATCTCGGATCAAGTGAATAGAGTTAAAAGTGAATTGATGTACCTATGATAATTGATTAAAAAGGTGGGGACGGAAACAAATCTGAAGTATTCTTTAATTATTGTTTTTGCTCATATTTAGTTTAATTTATGTTCTTAGGATTTAATAATTATAATTTTCCCCCAATCTGGTCAAGTGACTGTTCGTAAATAAATAACCGTTCTTCGTGGATCGATTCTGGACTTGTCCCTAACTACATATTTTTAGAACCTAGTCCAGGTTAAATTTGTAGGTGTGTGATTTAGCCTATCAAATTTTGGCGCTGTTGCCGGGGAACGGTGTTTATTTGTTTACGTTCTTATTTTAATTCTTGTTCTTGTTCTTTTTATTTTCTTTGTATTTTTTTTTGTTGGTTTAGTTTAGTTAATTTAATTTTCTTTTTAGTTATTTTAAATTTTGTTATTTGTTTTTAGTGTGGAACCTTGTAAGGTCCACACCTTTTTTACTGACAATCTGCTTGGAAGTCTTGAATTAGTAAACAGATGGCAGATCAGACATTGAGGCAGAAAACTGCCCCGAATTGGAGTGAGCAACCTCATGCAGTTCAGTTCCCCACTCTGCCGACTGGGGTTACATTTGAGTTGAAGCCGGGTTTGTTGAGCCAGTTACCGCACTTTACTGGGATGCCCGGTGAGAACCCGAATCAACATATATCCCAGTTTGTGCAGATTTGTCAGAGCATGAAGCCAGCAGCACTTTCGATTGAGCATCTCCTCCTTAGAGCATTTTCTTTCACTCTGAAAGATGATGCTAGTGCATGGTATTACCATCTGCCGCCTAACAACATTACCACATGGCAGCAGATGAAGGAGGTGTTTCTTGATGAGTTTTTCCCACCGGATCAGATCAATGTCATGAAGCGACATTAGCAACATGGAGCAGAAGGTAGATGAGACTCTATACGAGTATTATAACAGGTTCCATAAGTTGTGCAGGAGTTGCCCGTATCATGGGTTTGATGATAATCAGCTGATAGTATATTTCTATGGAGGGTTGACAGTCATGGATAAGCGGTTGGTGGATTCTTGCTGTGGGGGCAGTATTCTGAACAAGACAACTGAGGAGGCTAATGAGATAATTAATGAGTTGGCTAAGAGCACTCGGACACATGGCAGGAGATCGAGCTTCAGACAGGTCAGTGCTGCGAATTCTAGTAGCGGTGTGACAAATAAGCTTGAGACTGATGTTGAGGACCTTAAGGGGATAATGAGACAATTGTTGATGGGTCCACCACAGAGTCAGCAGTACCAGACTAATCAGTATCAGTACAGACCACCATATGGGTAGCAACAGCAGTATCAAAGTACCCCTCCGAGACAGTCTACAGATGACATGAGTCACTCCTTAGCACAATCGGTGAGCATGATGAATAGCAACTTCCAGCAGTATCAACAGAAGACCGGTACGAGTATCGGTAATCTAGAGAGACAGATTGGTCAGATAGTGGATGCAGTTGGGAGACTAGAGGCTAGAGAGGTAGAGAAGGTACATTCTAGATCAGAATCGAACCCTAAGCAGAGTGCATGTGCCATGACTTTACGCAGTGGTAAGGAGATTGGGAAGGAAGTTGTACCGGAGGAGCCAGTGACTGAGGTTGAGGAGGTTGTGCCTACTGAGAAAACCCCGGAGGAGGAGAAGAAAGCTATACCAGAGCCCACAGTTTTTGAGCCGGATGTTCCATTTCCTGAGGCATGGAAAAGATCGCGAGAACATGAGCCTGACAAGGCTATCTTTGACACTTTCAAGAGGATTGAGGTAAACATCCCATTTTTAGACTTGTTGCAGACTGTCCCGAGATATGCCAAATTCCTTAAGGCATTGTGTACGTTGAAGAGGGATCAAAAGGCGAGAAGTCAGAAAAAGGTGAAGATGAAAGAGCATGTGTCTGCAGTCTATCATGAGAAGATGCCCAAGAAGTGTAGTGATCCGGGTATGTTTGTGATACCGGTGTCTTTGGGTGATGATAGTGAGCATAATGCTATGCTTTACTTGGGTGCTTCAATCAATGTCATGCCTTATGCATTGTTTGAAAAACTCAAGTTGGGACCTTTACAGGATACACGGGTTGTGATTCAGTTGGCGGATAGATCCAATGCATACCCTAAGGGGAAGGTTGAGGATGTTCTAGTCCGAGTTGGTAAATTCATTTTTCCCGCTGATTTTTATGTGTTAGAGATGGATACGGATCCTAAGGCTCCCATTCTGTTGGGGAGACCATTTATGTCTACGGCTCATACTAAACTAGATGTGTCTAATGGTTCATTGACTATGGAGTTTGATGGGGATTTAATGGAGTTCAATATTTTTGACTCCAAAAAAGACCCTGAGGATGTTCGTGGTTTATGTTTCATGGATACAGTTGAGCCAAAGGTAGAGGATGTGTCCACTATTTGCAGTGGGGATGATGATATAAAGATTGGTTTGGAGATTCCTGCGGTAAAACATGGACCAAGAAAGGTGAAGAATCTTCCTGAGCACCGAAAGCATGCATTTGGAGGTGAGGAAGAAGTGATGATGGCTAGTGGTTCGATTGAGAAGAAAGGAGGTTTGAGCACGATGAACAAAAAGATGAAGGGATTCATGGAAACAATTCGAGCTCAAACGGGGTGGAGTGTGCACTAATGAGGTACCATTTATTCCCTTACGTTTAAACTGTCCTTATTTTTATTCACTTTTACACATTGAGGACACTGTGTAGTTTAAGCGTGGGGAAGGATTTGTAGTTGTACAGTATGCATTTTTCATTCTAGATAGTTAGTTATTTTTTTTAAAAAAAAAAAAAAAAAAACGCACAAGAAAAGAAGCCCGCTAGATTGAAAACCCGAAAGGGAAGTCTAGGCAAAAACCAGGGTGTGCATTAAAAAAAAAAAAAAAAAAAAAAAAAAAGTTGAAAAAAAATAATAGAGTGGCTAAGTGAAAACCCGAAAGGGCGCTTAGGCAAAAGGTGAGGTTTGAATAATAAATTATGATACATCCACCGGAGAGAAGACATAAGGGAGGTTTGGAGTTTTGGGTAGGATATACACTATTGGAGTAGGAGGTTCGGAGAGTGGAGTTTAGGTTAGAAATCCTCGTTCTTTTCTTGGAGATATAAGGGGGTGTTGGTGTATTGTTACGAGGTAAGTTTTGTGCATATTTATTAATCATACACTAACTTTTGTTTTTATGAGGGAGATTGTAGTGTGAGATAAGCGTGGGGGAAATTTAGGACATTTTTAGTTCCCCTTGGCTTTTGAGTGGACATTTAGTTTGGATACCGTTTATTATGGTATTGGTATCGAGCTAATGTTATTTATGTTATTTCTTTGAGGAGTTATAAGGAGACGGAGTTTCTACTCTTCGTAATTGATTGTTGATTTATGTTTGATGGGTTAGAGGAGACTAGGAATCATTTTTCTCCATGCTACGCTATTAGACCGGTGTGTTAGAGGGGAGTTAGGATTTTACTCAGGGACGAGTAAAGGTCTAAGCGTGGGGGAATTTGATGGGACGGATTTTATTCCTTTATTTCCTATGTTTCTATGAGATTAAATAATGATTTTGATGTATTTAGATTAGTTTTATGTAGTTTTCGGCTAAAATGTATTTTTGGGGTGTATTTGTAATTCGGGAGTATTTTGGTGATTTTATATTTTTACCCGAATGTATTTTATTTATGAGTTAAAGAGATCCCAAAATATACAAAAGAAAGTCAATCGGGACAGAAAAGTATTAAACAAAAGGAGGTGGAGGATTGGTTAATCATTGCAATTTGCAAATAAAGCAAGGACATGCCAAGAGAAGAAAAAATGATCAGTACGTGTGATCAGTACGTGTGCTGGCCCGAATCTGAGTCGGGAGCCCGGGAGTGAAACGCTGCAACAGTTTTGTAGTTCTTTTTGTTATTTTATTTTTAATTCTTTTCCTTTTTAGACTTTCCTAGACTATTTAAATTAGGTTTTTATCTTTCTTTTGGAGACTTCTACATTAATTTTAGATCTAGGTTTTTATTTTCTTTGTTCATGGAGATTTCAAAGCTCCATATGAGGAACTAAACCCAAGCTTTGGGTTTGAATCTTGAACCATCTTTTGTCAATTTGAGGTATTTTTCTTTCACAATTTGATTTCTATTCATAATTTTACTTGTTCTTAATTCTAGATCCGTTACTAGGGTTTATAAACCTGATCAATTTATTTATCTTTGTGATTGGATCTTTGCTAGAATTCTCTGTTCTGTGCCAGAATTAAGGTTTTCACTGTAGCAATTTCATGATTTATGCATGTGCCATGGTAAATTGTGATTAGGGTAAAATTAAGCAATTATCTATTTTAATAAATAGAAAGTGTTCTTGATCTTAGTTTCTTAAATCTTGAATCAATTAATTTTTCGATCTAGACTGTGCCAGTTAGATTAATTCATTAATTAGGGTTTCTAGTGAGTGTGCCACTGCTAGTAACTAATCTGAAAGAAGAAACAGAGATTGAAATAAATCTCGGATAAAGTGAATAGAGTTAAAAGTGAATTGATGTACCTATGATAATTGATTAAAAAGGTGGAGACGGAAACAAATCTGAAGTATTCTTTAATTATTGTTTTTGCTCATATTTAGTTTAATTTATGTTCTTAGGATTTAATAATTATAATTTTCCCCAATCTGGTCAAGTGACTGTTCGTAAATAAATAACCGTTCTTCGTGGATCGATTCTGGACTTGTCCCTAACTACATATTTTTAGAACCTAGTCCAGGTTTAATTTGTAGGTGTGCGATTTAGCCTATCAAATTTTGGCGCCGTTGCCGGGGAACGGTGTTTATTTGTTTACGTTCTTATTTTAATTCTTGTTCTTGTTCTTTTTATTTTCTTTGTATTTTTTTTGTTAGTTTAGTTTAGTTAATTTAATTTTCTTTTTAGTTATTTTTAATTTAGTTATTTGTTTTTAGTGTGGAACCTTGTAAGGTCCACACCTTTTTTACTGACAATCTGCTTGGAAGTCTTGAATTAGTAAACAGATGGCAGATCAGACATTGAGGCAGAAAACTGCCCCGAATTGGAGTGAGCAACCTCATGCAGTTCAGTTCCCCACTCTGCCGACTGGGGTTACATTTGAGTTGAAGCCGGGTTTGTTGAGCCAGTTACCGCACTTTACTGGGATGCCGGTGAGAACCCGAATCAACATATATCCCAGTTTGTGCAGATTTGTCAGAGCATGAAGCCAGCAGCACTTTCGATTGAGCATCTCCTCCTTAGAGCATTTTCTTTCACTCTGAAAGATGATGCTAGTGCATGGTATTACCATCTGCCGCCTAACAGCATTACCACATGGCAGCAGATGAAGGAGGTGTTTCTTGATGAGTTTTTCCCACCGGATCAGATCAATGTCATGAAGCGGGACATTAGCAACATGGAGCAGAAGGTAGATGAGACTCTATACGAGTATTATAACAGGTTCCATAAGTTGTGCAGGAGTTGCCCGTATCATGGGTTTGATGATAATCAGCTGATAGTATATTTCTATGGAGGGTTGACAGTCATGGATAAGCGGTTGGTGGATTCTTGCTGTGGGGGCAGTATTCTGAACAAGACAACTGAGGAGGCTAATGAGATAATTGATGAGTTGGCTAAGAGCACTCGGACACATGGAAGGAGATCGAGCTTCAGACAGGTCAGTGCTGCGAATTCTAGTAGCGGTGTGACAAATAAGCTTGAGACTGATGTTGAGGACCTTAATGGAATGATGAGACAATTGTTGATGGGTCCACCACAGAGTCAGCAGTACCAGACTAATCAGTATCAGTACAGACCACCATATGGGTAGCAACAGCAGTATCAAAGTACCCCTCCGAGACAGTCTACAGATGACATGATTCACTCCTTAGCACAATCGGTGAGCATGATGAATAGCAACTTCCAGCAGTATCAATAGAAGACCGGTGCGAGTATCGGTAATCTAAAGAGACAGATTGGTCAGATAGTGGATGCAGTTGGGAGACTAGAGGCTAGAGAGGTAGAGAAGGTACATTCTAGATCAGAATCGAACCCTAAGCAGAGTGCATGTGCCATGACTTTACGCAGTGGTAAGGAGATTGGGAAGGAAGTTGTACCGGAGGAGCCAGTGACTGAGGTTGAGGAGGTTGTGCCTACTGAGAAAACCCGGAGGAGGAGAAGAAAGCTACACCAGAGCCCACAGTTTTTGAGCCGGATGTTCCATTTCCTGAGGCATGGAAAAGATCACGAGAACATGACCCTGACAAGGCTATCTTTGACACTTTCAAGAGGATTGAGGTAAACATCCCATTTTTAGACTTGTTACAGACTGTCCCGAGATATGCCAAATTCCTTAAGGCATTGTGTACGTTAAAGAGGGATCAAAAGGCGAGAAGTCAGAAAAAGGTGAAGATGAAAGAGCATGTGTCTGCAGTCTATCATGAGAAGATGCCCAAGAAGTGTAGTGATCCGGGTATGTTTGTGATACCGGTGTCTTTGGGTGATGATAGTGAGCATAATGCTATGCTTGACTTGGGTGCTTCAATCAATGTCATGCTTATGCATTATTGAAAAACTCAACTTGGGACCTTTACAGGATACAGGGTGTGATTCAGTTGGCGGATAGATCCAATGCATACCCTAAGGGAAGGTGAGGATGTTCTAGTCCGAGTTGGTAAATTCATTTTTCCCGCTGATTTTTATGTGTTAGAGATGGATACGGATCCTAAGGCTCCCATTCTGTTGGGGAGACCATTTATGTCTATGGCTCATACTAAACTAGATGTGTCTAATGGTTCATTGACTATGGAGTTTGATGGGGATTTAATGGAGTTCAATATTTTTGACTCCAAGAAAGACCTGAGGATGTTCGTGGTTTATGTTTCATGGATACAGTTGAGCCAAAGGTAGAGGATGTGTCCACTATTTGCAGTGGGGATGGTGATATAAAGATTGGTTTGGAGATTCCTGCGGTAAAACATGGACCAAGAAAGGTGAAGAATCTTCCTGAGCACCGAAAGCATGCATTTGGAGGTGAGGAAGAAGTGATGATGGCTAGTGGTTCGATTGAGAAGAAAGGAGGTTTGAGCACGATGAACAAAAAGATGAAGGGATTCATGGAAACAATTCGAGCTCAAACGGGGTGGAGTGTGCACTAATGAGGTACCATTTATTCCCTTACGTTTAAACTGTCCTTATTTTTATTCACTTTTACACATTGAGGACACTGTGTAGTTTAAGCGTGGGGAAGGATTTGTAGTTGTACAGTATGCATTTTTCATTCTAGATAGTTAGTTTTTTTTTTTTTAAAAAAAAAAAAAAAAAAAACGCACAAGAAAAGAAGCCCGCTAGATTGAAAACCCGAAAGGGAAGTCTAGGCAAAAACCAGGGTGTGCATTAAAAAAAAAAAAAAAAAAGTTAAAAATAATAGAGTGGCTAAGTGAAAACCCGAAAGGGCGCTTAGGCAAAAGGTGAGGTTTGAATAATAAATTATGATACATCCACCGGAGAGAAGACATAAGGGAGGTTTGGAGTTTTGGGTAGGATATACACTATTGGAGTAGGAGGTTCGGATAGTGGAGTTTAGGTTAGATGTTGGTCCCAGAAGGGCAACAAGGGTATGAAAATTGCTAGAGGGGGGGGGGTGAATAGCGATTTAAAATTATTTTCAAACCCTTTTGCAAAGCAATGGCAATGCGCACGACTCTTAAATTGGCTAAGTATAGCGCGCAGCAAGAGTGTGAAATGCACAGCGGAAGTCTTAAAGCAGTCACTTATGCGCAGGGAGTATGCGCAGAAGTGTAAATACGCACGCACTAAGTTTTAGCTTAAAGATAGGCGCAAGATGGAACTAAGGCAAAAATCTCACAAACACAATTCTGTCAAAGCAATACAATCTACAAAGATCAAACAAACAATATATGAGTATAGCTTAAAATGTAGAATGAAAAGCACAAACAATAGACACGCTATTTGGAGAGGTTCGATCGGGAAAAGATCTACGTCCTCTACCAAGATGGTTAGTCTTGGATTTCTAATGGAGATCTTATTATGAGAGAGTTACAGATTACAACGATTTAGAACAAACTATCTCAAAGATCTATAATCTATGAATGAACAAAATCCTAGACAATAACCAGTGTTTCTCTAGAAGTATGATCGATAAGATCGGAACTTCAAGAGGTGAGTGTGTGTATCAGAAATCTGGGCTCTTTGAATCTATAGATGGAGAGCACAAGATTCTGGTGTTATTAAGGCTTTATAGGATCTGGGCTTGGATTGAGTATGAAGGTGAGAAGGTTGTTCTTGAGAATTCTGGAAATGAGCAAGCAATCTTCAAATCTTCAAACTTTCTCTTTGGAAGCAATTCTTTAGCAATTCACAAGCAACTTGGAAAATGAGGATGAGCTTGCTATTTATAGCTGAGCTCCAAGAAATAGCCATTGGGGAGCAGAGCAAGGACGATGTGCTGTCACAATGTGATTGGCGCGCACGTGTCCTTTATAGCCGTTGGAGACAGCGAGTTGATAGATTTCAAAACTTCTTCTAGAAGGATGACAGCTGTCTTTATATTTGAAATTCAAACTAGAGGCGCGTCTCCATCTACGTGTATGCTGAGTGTATTTGATTTGTTGTTTGTCCACATCAGCATTTTGGCTCATTCGAAAGCGTAGCTTGAGATGACGCTTTCCAAGTTATACAAAGGTAGGTCAAGAGATGAAAGAATAAACCAAGGCAGGTCTTTCGTGCGCATGATGCTTATGCGCATAGGATGCGCAGAAGATGATGCGCTGCGCATGGAAGGATGCGCACCAAAATTGGCTTTATGCTCTTTTGACCTTGAATCCAAAGCTTCAGCCCTAACCTCTAAGCCTAGTCTATAAAGAGGACTTAGCTAAAAAATGAAGTTATAAAAACTTCTTACATAGGGCCCTAAAGTCCTTAAAATACACTTAGGTGATGGTATCAATCAATTCTAACAAAGTAGGAGGGTTAAGTGATAAGCATACCCAACAATCTCCCCCTAAATGATTGATGCCATTACCTACTATAACAAAGGCAATTCATTGTACTTGATAATAACATGTCCATAAGAATAGAAAATGATAAATCATGTCTCAAGTCAATGTACACACTAGCCAATGCTATAGATTTCTAGTCTATCCATAAGAAATTAACTTACAATATAGGAAAGACAGAAATATCACTCAGAGCATACAAATGATATGAGTTTAAGTTTAGTATGCGTTTAAACTGAGTGTTTAAACATCATGCAATTAAATATGAGCTGTTAAGGATATGCGCATGAAGTTTATAAGATATGCAATGTTCCACAAACGAACAGTTTGAATTGAACAAGGTTTTGTGAAAGTGCAATGATGCTTTCTTCTCATTAAAACTTGAAAGGTAAGAGTTACAGAGTACAAGTTTTACAATGGAAGAAAAAAAATCAAAAGCAAAAAAAACTTGCGCATCAAAACTTACAATTGCGCAGCAAAACAAAAAGATTACAAAGTCTAGTCTATATGAATTCGCTGCAGTGCTTCGCGCATCTCATTCTGTAAGCTGTTAAACTTGTTCATCAATTCAATCTTCAGTTGCTGAAACTTGGCGTTGTATTCCACCACAAGATTCACATGAATTCTCATACCGTCACGCATCAGCGAATTATCTCTTTGGATGTCTTCAGAAATTCTGTTAAAGCAATTTTCAAACGCCCCCATCTGATTTCCAAAAGATTAAAGGGACGCAGCCATGGAGTCCTGAATTTCTTTCTGCGCATCAACCAAAGTCTTGGTTAGCTCAACCTGAATCATGTTCTGACTGGCTTGCATATCTAGCATAGCCTGGTTCATTTTTCCATTAAAAGTATCACTGAACTGAACTAAGCAGTCAGTCATATGAGATTTGAGCGCATCAATGGAGGAGGAGCTGGAGGCAGTAGGCGCAAAATTGTCAATAGACTTGATGACTTAGCAGACTCAATCTGAATGATTTCTGTGATGGTTTTGGCTAAGGAAAACAAAGCTTCATTCAACCCATACACAGAGGGAATCTTAGTGAGTGCAGTAGAGATTATGTCGAAGTCATGCTGGATATCTTGGCGCAGAAGATCAAAATCTTGAAAGGGCGCAGCACCAGAACCAGATGCATGCGCAGCACCAGAACCTGAGGGAGGAGGCATAGCTTCAGAACTGGTTTCCTTTGTTACAGAACTCTCCCCCTTAATGGCACAATCAATAGCCTGGAGGAAACTGGCTTGCGCATCGAGACGTGCAGACTGCGCATCCAGTTGCTCTTGAATCTTAGTTTGCGCAGTGACCACCTGAAAGTGCTGGGTTTGCGCAGCAAATGATTAGCCTGGATAGTCTAGAGCATGGCCAAGATTTGACGCATGTCAGTTGATGAACTTGAGGGATCTGAGGGAGCAGTTGCTGGAGTTACAGCCGGAATAATTGGAGAAGTCTGTGATGCTCCAGTAGGTTGCACAGGAGTAACAGCAGCAGCAGGAGGCTCTGGCGCATGAACAGGAGAGTGATGCGCATGGATAGGAGAACGATGGACCTCATAATCTTCTGAGATTGAGTCTTCGCCATCTTCAACTATAGGCGCATCCTCATAAACAGTAGGATCAGGCGCATCATGAGCAAAGCCTTCACCATCAATAAAGACTGGTGGGGCTTGTTGCGCAATATTCCTTCGCGCAACAGCAGCAAGTCTTGCTTCCCTTGCTATATCACGCGCAGATTTTTCAGAGCGCGGACGAGAATGCCTTGGAGAATCTGATTCAATATCAGATAAATCTTCCACAGTACGGTTTGAGGCACGTTTCTTGGTAGCAACCTTCTTAACCCGGCGCTTGGGAGTAGACTTCTTTGCAGAAAGTGGGACTTCATCCTCACTAGAAGTATTATTGTGCATGGGCTTTGAAGTCTCCTTTTGCTTCTCCCCCTGAGATTGAGCAGCCTTGGAAGTTCCAGTGAATTTGGAAGGGCTGATGAGAGGATCATTGAAAGCACCTTCAAATTCATCTTCTTCTTGAGGCACAGGAGGAGTAGAGGCTCGATTTGACTTAGGAGCAGTAGGAGGCGCAGCATCAACATCAGCTTCTACTTGGACGTCTTCATCAGACTCATCCAGTAGGGTTCTTGATTTCTTTGCTTTCTTCTCCTTCTTGTTGATTTTCTTCTTAACGGGCGCAGCAGCCTTGGCTTTTCCTTTTCTTCAGGAGCAGGAGCCTTGGTCTTCTTTGCTTTCTTAGGAGGCTCAGGGTCCGAAGTAGCCTTGCGCTTCGGAGTTTGCGCAGTAGGCTCTTTAATTGTTATCCCAGGCGCAGCAGTAGATTTGCTGGCCTTCTTCTTCTTGCGCAAAGGCGCATCAGCAGCAATGCCCTTGCCTTTTTCCTTGTCGCCTACTTTGCTTGGGACCGGCTCAAAGAAGGATTCATTTTCTGATTCAGATTCAGAGGAGGAAGCTTCAAAAAGTTCACCACTGGAGACAGGAGGAGATCCTTGATCTTCAGGGTGAATGTCCTCAAAAAATTCAATGGGATCAGCAGCCCAGAACATGCAGTAATCAAAATTGTTGACTTCATGGCGAAAATTGTGGAGAAACACACGAGTATAAGTGTGCGATGAGGTCACATCAACTTTGAGAGAGGGGTCTTCATCAACTAGCTTGCGCACAGAAGGGAAACGCATGAAGATAGCAGTAAGAATTCTGCAGTGCGTTTTGTACTTGGCTGGTCTCTTTGGATCTGCAGCTTTCTTCTTATATACGCGTAGGCAGCGCACTAGCTCTTCAAAGATAATCTCAGCCCAGCTTAATTTCTTCTTCTTGAAGATTGCAGCGCAGCACATCCATTGCTTGCTGATGAATGTGGACTTGTTCCCATTCTTGCAAATTGATTGTATCGCCAATCAAAGTGCAGAGATGAAACATCAACTCTCCAAACTCCTTCCTATCATGGTTGTTGTATTGACCAACCAGAGTAGGAATCTTTATCAGCTTCTGCGCAACACCATCTTGCACATCCTGAGGAAGCTTCTTCTTGTTGCATGCAGGCAATCCCATAGTCTGACGAATATGCGCATAGTTGATAGTCACAGAAATCCCACGGATAGAACTTTTTAAGCAGGGCACTGTGATGTCGTCGTATAACGCTCGACCTCTTCTGCGTTGCTGAAGAATTCGTCAATGTAAGAAGGGAGAATGAAGGATTGTCCTTTGGTGAAGAGAGGAAGAATGCCCGACGTGTCCATGATTTCGATCATATAACGTCCAAGCGCATCGAGCTTCAAGTCCTCTACATCGAGTTCCCATCCAGGGATAAAGTAGTTTAGATTCTGCGCAAAACAAAAATGAAGAATTAGATCTGGTCATACGCATGGAGAGAAGCGCATGCGCATGAGCTATATGCATAGCGCATGAACTAGACTCCATACTTAGAAAGATAAGAAATGAAAAGGGTAAAAATGTCCAAAACAAAACAATTTTAAACCAAACGCCTAAAAAGGGCGCGAAACGCAAAAACACAATCAAGAATCATATCAAGGCTTGTCATATGACTATTTATCAAGAAACACGAAGAACATGTATTGAATACACGAAGAACACGAAGAACATAAAAATGTCAAAGTGCTCCAAAATGCATAAAAAGCACATCAAAATGTTCGTAATGAAAAATCACACACAAACAAGTAAACCATAACAACAATATCATAAACATACAACCAAGATCTGAGAAAAAAAAGATGAATTCGAAAAGACAAAATAAATAAATTCAAACAGAAATCCACTCAATCGATCATTGATCGTAAACAAATTACATAAATGAAAAGCTGAAAGTAAAACGAACACACAGCATCAAATAATTTGAAAAACGAGCAAGGAAACATTGAGAAATCAGAAAGGGGAAATACAGACCTTCGAACTCATTAATGGCAGAAAACTAAAATTTTGAGATTGAAATCCTTACCATTTGTGGATCCTCTTGCTTCTTGGAAGATGTAGTGGATGATTTCTTGCGAGCCATGATATATATATATAGAGAAGATTTCAAGGAAAAGTAGAGATTGAGTGCAGAGAGAGAGAGAGAGAGAGAGAGATGTCAGAAAGAGAGGAAGGCGGTTGAGGAAAGATTTTAGCAGAGAAGTGAGGAGAGAGAGAGGACGGCGGAGTAGGTTTTAATAAAAAAAATGCTACGTCATGCGCGCTGACAACAAGTTGTGAAAGTCAGGCGAGTGGGGCGCACGCGCAAGTGAGTTGCACGCGCAGATGACGTGGCCAATGAGGAGCGTGCGTGAAAAGTCCTAGCCGCGCGCGTGTGTCAGTCATTAATGGTCAAAACGAATATTTTCCTATTCCGTCATAATCAGCACACAAAGAGCATTAAATGCGCGTCACTCAATGCCTTTGCATTAAATGAGGTGGGACGTGCGCAGAGGGCAGAAATGTAATTTCCCAAAAAAATTCAAATAAAATGACGAGGGAAAATAATAATTACACAAGTACCCTGCGAATTATGCTGACTCAGCAAGTCAAGGACCTAAGTGAAACTATTAAAAAGACGTACCTGGATCAATATGCGCAGCTTTAAAGTGCGCAGAGTTTCAAGATAGAAAAACATCAACGGGTTTACCTTATGCGCATAGCTCCGTGCGCTTCTTGTGCGCAGGCGCATGGTGTATGTCTAACTTAGAATTTTATCAACAACAAAGTTATTAGTATTGACAAATCATATTGACAAAATTTAGCTGAGTTCGAGCATACCCATTTCTCCTCTAAGAAAGATGAACCTCTTAGCATCAAGTGCTTTTGTAAGAATGTCGGCGATTTGATAGTCGGTTCCCACGTGTTCTAGATGTATATTCCCTTTTTCCACGTGGTCTTTGAGGAAGTGATATTTAATGTCGATGTGTTTGGTCTTCGAATGCATGACAGGATTTTCAGAAACAGCAATTGTTGAAGTGTTGTCGCAATAAATGGGACAATTTTCTTCTTTGATGTCATAGTCCACTAATTGCTGCTTCATCACAGAATTTGACAGCAACAGCTTCCAGCAGCGATATATTCTGCTTCAGTTGTAGAGACAGAAACTGCCGCTTGCTTCTTACTTGCCCATGACACAAGTCGATATCCGAGGAAATGACAAGTGCCGCTTGTGCTTTCCTGTCAATTGTGCATGCTGCATAATCCGCATCTGAATAACCTACAAGTTTAAAGTTCGAATCTTTGGTGTACCAAAGTCCAAGTTAACAGTGCCAGAGAGATATCTTATAATACGTTTCACAGCAATTAAGTGTGCTTCTCTAGGGTCGGATTGATAACGAGCACAAACACTAAACATAATATCGGGCCTACTAGCAGTAAGATAAAGGAGTGAGCCAATCATTCCTCGATAAAGAGTTTGATCAACCTTTTTACCTTTTAAGTCTTTGTCAAGTTTGTTGCCGGTAGCCATTGGAGTATCGTATGCTTTGGCGTTCTCAAGTCCAAATTTCTTGATTAAGTCCTTTGTATATTTGGCTTGATTGATGAATATGCCTTCACTCATTTGCTTGATTTGAAGCCCGAGGAAGAATGTGAGTTCTCCCATCATGCTCATTTCAAACTTGCTCTTCATTAGTTTCTCAAAGCGCTTGCACAACAATTCATTAGTAGAACCAAATATAATATCATCAACATAAATTTGAACAAGTAATTTATGACCATTATGTTGGTAATGAAAAGAGTTGTATCGATTTTACCGCGAGTGAAGCCTTTTTCGATGAGAAACTTGATAGTGTATCATACCATGCTCTTGGTGCTTGTCTTGAGTCCATACAAAGCTTTCTGGAGTTTGTAGACATGATTTGGAAATTGTGAATCTTCAAACCCAGGTGGTTGAGCAACATAGACTTGTTCTTGGAGTTCACCATTTAGAAACGCGCTCTTCACATCCATTTGATATAACTTGAAGTTCTTGTGAGCGGCATAAGCTAGAAATAATCTGATAGCTTCAAGTCTAGCTACGGGCGCAAAAGATTCATCGTAATCAATTCCTTCTTCTTGCCTATAGCCTTGTGCAACCAATCTTGCTTTGTTTCTCGTGATGGTTCCATTCTCATCCATCTTGTTCCTGAACACCCATTTTGTACCAATCACTCCATGATCATTTGGTCTAGGAACTAGAGTCCAAACCTTACATCGTTCAAATTGATTGAGTTCTTCTTGCATAGCAACAACCCAATTAGGATCTTGGAGCGCTTCATCAGCTTCTTCGGTTCAATTTGAGAGATAAAAGCAGTGTAAGCATCAAAGTTTGTAGCTCTCCTTGTACGAACACCAACTTGAAGATCACTAATGATATTAGCAATTGGGTGACCTCTAACTTCACGAATTTCAGGAGGTAAGTTAGGTTGAGTGTAGTAACTTGAAGGTCTTCAATTGGTACATCTTCACCAGATTCAAAGTCATTGAATTTGGGTTGAACTGGCTCAGAATTGAAATTTGGGTTTACACCAGATGCAGCAGATAGGCGCAGAGAGTAGCGATATGAGTGCGCAGAGAGGAATCATGAGGCGCATATTTGAGTGAGAGCAGATAGAGGATTCACCATGGATTATACATTGATATAGGCGATGATATAGTGGATTTCCTTGTGTTGATAGATTCTGATCTTGAGTGGGCGCAACATAAATAGAAGCACCTGTATCATTTAGCTCAATAGAATCATCAGCAACATTTGGAGCCAAATGTGGCTCAAGGAGAGAATGTTCATCAAATGTAACATGTACAGATTCAACTATCACTAATGTAGTTCTATTAAAAACACGAAAAGCTTTAGAGTGTTTGGCATACCCAACAAAAATACCTTCGTCGGCTTTTGGCATCGAATTTACCTCTATGTTCATTTCCGTTGTAGAGGATATAACATTTGCAACCAAAGATCTTGAAGAATGCAATGTTGGGAGTTCTACCACGCCAAAGTTCATATGGAGTCTTGTTGTGACGTTTTTGATGAGGGAGCGATTTTGAGTAAAACATGCAGTGTTGATAGCTTCTTCCCAAAAGTACTTGGGCAATTTCGCTTCGGCTATCATCGTCTTTCCTGCTTCAATCAACGTTCTATTCTTTCTTTCAACTACACCATTTTGTTGTGGAACTCCACGGTTGAAAAGTTGTGATCTATCCATGATCTTCGCAATATCGAGCAACACCGTTGTTCTTGAATTCTGTTCCATTATCGGATCGAACACTAAAATGTCATCTTCTTTTTAGGTTTGGAGCAGTCTGAATAGAGTGGTGAGAATGTCGTAACAATCATCTTTTGAGATCATCATTTCCCCCATGTATATCTTGAGAAATCGTCCACCACAACTAAAGTATATTTTTTCTTTTGATGCTTGCAGTGGTAACTGGTCCAATAGATCAATGTACAGCAGTTGCAAACATTTGAAGTTGAGGGATTTGTCTTGCTGGAGAAAGACTGCTTTGATTGTTTGCCTAGTTGACAAGCTGCGCATTTGTTGTCATGATGATCAGCAACTTTGGGAGTCCTTTGACAAGATTGTCCCTGCTGAGTTTTGATAGACATTTGAAGTTCAAGTGACTCATGCGCTTGTGCCATAGCCAACTATTCTCGCTTACACTTTTAGCTACAAAACAAAGATTAGTACTAGAGTTCATACTATGAAATCAATAATATAAATATTTGTCTTACGATATCCCGTGAGTAAGATAGCTCCAGTTTTGCCATTCTTGATAAGACATTGCGTGAAGTGAAATGGCATTCTAATCCTTTGTCGCAGAATTGAGATATGGATAATAAGTTGTGCTTGAGTCCTTCGAACAGTGAGACTCTTCAATGCACACTTTGTCTTTCTGGAGCTTTCCATATGCTACAACTTGACCTTTGTTATTATCGCCAAATGTTACGGAGGGACCTCTTTCTTCATGGACATCTTCTAATAAGGATTCATCTCCATCATGTGTCTTGAACACCCACTATCGAGAATCCATTCATAATTTCTAGCTTTTGAAGATCCAGCCATGAAACAAAGAACCTGAAATATAGACATTTAAGCAGGTCCCCTTTATTCCTTTTGGGTCCTAGGGTTAGCAACTTTTTGACAACCCACTCTTGCTGACCTTAGATTTTACGTCCTTTGGCATTGGGAGTGAATCGCAAAAGGCATTCCACGGCCTTGTGTCCAGAACAATCACAAATGGAACAATGATGAAAGCCACTAATCACATGAGTTTTCACAAACTCTTTACTTTTCTTAGGGATATCATTCTTCCTTGGGTCAGATGAGTCAGCCTTAACAAAATCTTCTTTTGAAATTTTTGGAGCGCTTTTTCTAG